>JBBBDQ010000687.1:1810000-1860000 GCA_037127315.1 Ascarosepion bandense | reverse complement strand
TCGTTTTTTTTTCTTTTTTTCCTAACAAAATCAATGAGTCAGATTTGAATTTTAAATTTAGAACTTGTTTTGTTCACTACAGCTTCTGCTTCACCCGGTCTACCACTGATGTACTAACAGCTGTCACTGAATATATATACCTAGAATAACACCAGCAATATATTTTTGAAAAATAAATATTACCAGCAATAAATTTTTTAATAAAAAATATTATTAGCTAGACATTTTAAAATATTACCAGCAATATATTTTTGAAAAAAATATTACGAGCAATACATATGGAAAAAATAAATTTTACCAGCAATACGTTTTTGTAAAAGGAATGTTACCTGCAATATATTTAAAAAAAAAAAAAAGAAATTAGAAATGCTCCCGATAAAAGTAAATTTCGATATTACATCATTCATAAGGAGTTAACAAGCAAATATATTCTAAAGATCTTGTCAGCATTCCAAGCTGAACAAACTACAAGTGACTGCACGCCGTTGTTTTCATCTCTCTCTCTCTCTCTCTCTCTCTCTCTCTCACACACACACACACACACACACACACACACACACACACACACACACACTTTATCTATCTATCTATCTATCTATCTATCTATCTATCTATCTATCTATGCAGTTTGGAGTTTGAGTATTGTTTAATGGCATATGAACCTATGTTGGTTATTTAATGCCAAAATGATAGTGTTTTAAGGTATTTTCTAATGTTCAGTTATAGTGAGAAGGTTGATTTAGTCAGATTTTGATTAAATTCATTCTTTATTTTAGAAACTGAATATGTCTTCTAGTTTTGTATTCAAAAATGTATTGCTGGTAATAATTTTTCCTTTAAAAATGTATTATGGCAATATTTTTTCTTTAAAACTGTATTGTTAGTAATCTTTTTCCTTCAAAAATGTATATTTTTCTATAAAAGTTCATTTTTATATCTTCATAGTGTTTTGACCCCAGTTTGGGGGTTAACTATTTGCCCATAGCTGGGACCGTAACAGGTGCTACCACTCCGGGTCAGAGTGGACCTGGGAACAACAGCAATTAAGAGGTGGTTTCATGCTCCTCACTACCTCCCAATCAGAGGACTTGCTACAGGATGCAGTTTACTGTCATACCCAGGACCACTATCTATCTATTTCGATCTAGTCTTAAATTTTCGTAGGTGAGATCGGATAAATCATATGCAAATGAGAACAATACATTTGTAAAATTTAAAACAGTTGTTTTTCGGTTACGAAGGTAAGTACTATTATAGGTCACTAGTTTCTTTAGTATGAAGATAAAGTCTTGAACCTGCGCTCGTAAATCAATTCCTTCGCTCTGCCCACTCCATTTCCAACTTCTGCTTCATTGCACGACGTATAACAATCACTCTGTTGGTGGGTGTCACCTTCCGTTTCCCCCACAAGGAAAACCAGCATGGAGTTACTTCCGATCATAATATCTAGCTAAACGTAAGTAAAAACTAATTCAAAATGCGAATAGAAGCAGGTGAGGTGTTAAGGTAGTCAATTTTACAAGAAGTGGACGTTAACAGCTTCTCCGTTATAAAAGGAATGTTCGCACCATCACGCATGAACGACGTAAAACGGCATTGTGAGAGCCAATATGGTGTACATCCGGTTGTCTTCTATCGAGACAATTTAACGATATCACCAATTGGGGTATTTCCGGTTGCACGACGGAAAGTTGGTAAAATTATTGTCAGAGAAGATTTCGAACGTAAATATTAGACAATATTTTTGCATTTATCTACTTACTAATTCATCGAAGCTTCTTCGATACCTTTTACTCTTTCTTTCTTTCTTTCTTTCTTTCTTTCTTTCTTTCTTCAAAGATTCTTTGTTTCTTTTATGTATTTTCTTCATTTCTTTTCTTTTGGTGTTTCCTTCGTTATTTTCTTTCTTTCCTTCTTTATCTATTTGGTTATTGGTTAAATAGTATGATAGCCTTGGTTGGCAGCCAGCCTACGACAGATAAAAATGTTTACGAGTTTTTGTCCAAGAAAAGTCTCAAGAGTCACTCAATGTAGAAAACTGTTGAATGAGATATCTGTAAACGTGTATATAGAAAAAGGAAGGAGCAAGAAATATAATATATAGGGTATATATCTGTTGTCCATTATTTCCTTCTTTATTTATTTTTTTTATTTTTCCTATGTTTTTTTTTTTTGTTATTTCTTTCTGATTTTATCCAATCTTCCTTCGCTTTCGTTTTGATCTCTATTTCTCTTACTTCTTCTTTTCGTTTTTCTTTCTTTCTTTCTTTCGATTTTTCTTTTTTTTTTGCCTTTCTTCTTTTTCACTTTAATTTCTTTTCGTCGTTTTTTTCTTTCTTCAATCTTTTCTTTACTCATTTTTTATTTATTTATTTATTTTTATTTTTGTTTTTGCTTGTCTTTACTCAATTTTATTCAAATTCTTTCTTAACTTTTTGTGTTTTATTTTTTTTCTCTCTCCCTCTTTTTTTCTCTATTTTTCTTAATTTTCTACTTTTATTTCTTTCAGACGCTTTCTCTTTCTTTCTTTCTTTCTTTCTTTCTTTGTTTTTATATTTTTCTCTCTTTCCTGTTTTTCTTTCTCTCTATTTTGCTTTTTCTTTCTTTTTTATTCTTTCTTTCTTTCTTTCTCTCTCTCTCTCTCTTTCTTTTTCTTTTTCTTTCTGTGAACATTTGCTAAAAGCAATGATATTTATGCAAAATATCAAAGAGAAAATAATGACATAATCAAGAGGTTGACATTGAATGGTTAGAGAAAACACATCCATCAATACTGAAAAGAGTTATAAACATTTGCAGATATTTTCAACTTACAGGGTGCCCCCCTCCTCCAAAAAATACAGGGTGCCCCCCTCCTCCAAAAAATACAGGGTGCCCCCCTCCTCCAAAAAATGTACTCGTCTTTTAATTGTCAATAAATGTAGTGTTTATTGACTTGCAAACAACATTAATGATTACAATTAAGAAATATTAATGTTTATTGACTTACAAAGATGATTAACGATTTAAATTATTAGATGAAATTAAATGAAAATTCTCCTTCTTCTTCTTCTTCATGTACCGTGTCCCTTTAGAACGTAGACGATCATGGACTCCCACTTGGCTCTGCCTTTTGTTCCTCTCAATATTTTTTCTCTTGGTATCTCTTCTAAGTCCCGTTCGGTCAACCATTTACTCAGACCTAACAAGTACGTCTCGAGCTGTTTTCCTGTCTCTTCTTCCATTTATCCAACCTGTGAGTATCAAGTTCTCCGGGCCTTCCTTCCTCGTTAAGTGTTTCAGGAACTTCATTTGTCTCTTCCTGATATTTATTATCAGTTTTATTCTCGTTTGCATCCTTTCCAACACCTCATCGTTGCACATGTGCTCTGTCCAGGAAATCCTCAGCATCCTTCTATAAGACCACATTTCTGCTGCCTCAAACCTCTTCTTCATCGTCCAGCATTCCCTTCTACACAGAAGGACAGATATCACATAGCAATCCAGCACTGTTTTCTTTGTTTCCAATGAGATTGTCCTGTCTTTCAGTATCCTGGTCAGCTTATGAAATGCGTCTTTGGCCATACCAATGCGTCTTTGGATCTCCGGGTTGCATTTTCCATCCGCTGCCAAAATACTTCCCAGGTATTCGAATTTTTTTACTTGTTTCATTTCAGATTCTTCAACTTACAGTTGGTAACTCGTCGCCTAAGATAAGTTTTCCTTTTGTCTCCTTATTTCATATTGACCTTTTACAGATATCAGTCAGTTAAGTGCCATACGTGATATACGCTTGGGCGATCATGTCTCGAAAGAGACTTGACTGACTGGGCAGAAGATTATCCCGCAGTAGGTTGCCATTGCTTTCTGCGGTAGACTGGTTGCCAACCAAGGCTATAGAACCCAATCTGTCCTGTTATTTGACCCATAACTGGAAGGAAGAGACGGATTAAGACCTTTCCCAAGGGTATTTGTGCGTATATGATTGCAACGTAATCATGAAATCAAATGGATCCGAAGTTAGATTTGAATAAAGAAAAAATTCAAGAAGTTATAGGAAATATATGTCTGAAAAATTATTTTAAAAGAAACTTTTTATAAATTTCAACCTAAAGTAGTAATGGCTGCTTGGTCAACTAAAGCCGAACGTTTCCTTATTAACATTACCATATATACTGAATTATGGGATATAAGTAAGTACATTCACATCATCTACATAATTTTTCTGTCAAATTAATCTTCCGACCACTTAAATTAATCTTCTACCCAGTCAAATTAATCTTCCGACCACTCAAATTAATCTTCTACACAGCAAAATTAATGTTCCGGCCAGTCAAATTAATCTTCCGAACAGTCAAATTGATCTTTCAGACAGTCAAATTAATCTATTACCCAGTCAAATTAATCTTTCAACTACTCAAATTAATCTTCTACCCAGTCAAGTTAATCTTCCGACCAGTCAAATTAATCTTCCGAACAGTGAAATTGATCTCCCAACGACTCAAATTAATCTTCTACCCAGTCAAATTAATCTTCCGACCAGTCAAATTAATCTTCTACCCAATCAAATTAATCTTCCGACCAGTCAAATTAATCTTCTACCCAGTCAAATTAATATTCCGACCAGTCAAATTGAACTTCCGACAACTCAAATTAATCTTCTACCCAGTCAAATTAATCTTCCGACCAGTCAAATTAATCTTCTACCCAGTCAAATTAATCTTTCGACCAGTCAAATTGAACTTCCGACGACTCAAAGTAATTTTCAACCCAGTCAAAGTAATCTTCCGACCAGTCAAATTAATCTTCTACGCAGTCAAATTAATATTCCGACCAGTCAAATTAATCTTCCGACGACTCAAATTAATCTTCTGCCCAGTTAAATTAATCTTCTACCCAGTCAAATTAATCATCCGACCAGTCAAATTAATCTTCTACGCAGTCAAATTAAAATTCCGACCAGTTAAATTGAACTTCCGACGACTCAAATTAATCTTCTACCCAGTCAAATTAATCTTCCGACCAGTCAAATTAATCTTCTACCCAGTCAAATTAGTCTTCCGACCAGTCAAATTGATCTTTCAGACAGTCAAATTAATCTTTACCCAGTCAAATTAATCTTTCAACTACTCAAATTAATCTTCTACCCAGTCAAGTTAATCTTCCGACCAGTCAAATTGATCTTCCGACCACTTCAAATAATCCTCTAGCCAGTCAAATTAATCTTCCGACTAGTCAAATTAATCTTCTACCCAGTCAAATTAATATTCCGACCAGTGAAATTGATCTTCCGACGACTCAAATTAATCTTCTACCCAGTCAAATTAATCTTCCGACCAGTCAAATTAATCTTCTACCCAGTCAAATTAATCTTCCGAGTAGTCAAATTAATCTTGTACCCAGTCAAATTAATATTCTGACCAGTCAAATTGAACTTCCGACGACTCAAATTAATCTTCTACCCAGTCAAATTAATCTTCCGACCAGTCAAATTAATCTTCTACCCAGTCAAATTAATCTTTTACTTAGTCGCATGATTAAATTAACTTTAGTTATTTATAACTTTGCTGATTTTCATTTTGAATTTATATTACATAGTATTACAACGTATAATATTATTTTGATTACAATCACAGTTCATTAGGGGTGCTGCCGATCTTGAAGGGGTCTTTATACTAGGCTTGGCCCCCAAAAGTTGCATGCTCAACCCCATTGAGCTGTTGTGGTCATCCGTGAAGGCGCATATAAAAAGACACTATGTGTGTGTCAACATTCGCACAGATGGTGCAGCAACCACCTGATGGGGACGTCGGAGGAGAAGCACAGACTAAGATATGCCGAAAGCTCAACTGATGATGAGTTTCCGATGGCTTTAATACTTGGTGGTATAACTATGTCGTGCGGTATTACCGACGGGTGCTTTGCAGGTGAAGATCTTCTAGTTAGAGTTTAACTATGCCATGATTTGAACATTTCTTATTATTTTTATAATAAATTTATAATGAACGTATTTTTTTATTAATTTGACTGGGTGGAAGATTAATTTGAGTGAATAGAAAAGTAATTTGAGAGGGAAAAGGTGTAGTCTATTAAGTTAGTCGTTTGCTTACTAGAGTTCGAATTCCAGTTGAATTAATTGCATTTACTTTCGCGCAAATACCCTTGGGAAAGGTATTAATTCGTCTCTTCCTTCCAGTGATGGGTTAAATAACAGGACATATTGGGTTCTATAGCCTTGGCTGGTAACCAGTCTACAGCAGAAAGCAATGGCAACTTACTGCGGGATAATCTAATAAAAGTAAATGCATGAACAGTAGGTAAAAAACCTACGTGTTCTACAACTTTGTTACAATATATATATATATATATATATATATATATATATATATATCATTCCAGGTGAAGAGGGCTCAAGGTTTTATTATTTTGAGTGCCCCGGCATTTATTTTATTATGAACAGTGCTCAATATAATAAATATTATAGAGCTTAAAATAATTATAAAGTTATGAATTAATTGTACATTGCGACACGGAAATTTCTATGTTTCGAGATAGATTCTCATCATCAGGCAATGTTTGATGTTGGTTGTGCAGATGATTTACTTTTTTTTAATGTAAATCATCTGCACAACCAACATCAAACATTGCCTGATGATGAGAATCTATCTCGAAACATAGAAATTTCCGTGTCGCAATGTACAATTAATTCATAACTTTATAATTATTTTAAGCTCTATAATATTTATTATATTGAGCACTGTTCATAATAAAATAAATGCCGGGGCACTCAAAATAATAAAACCTTGAGCCCTCTTCACCTGGAATGATATATATATATATATATATATATATATATATATATATATATATATATATTGTAACAAAGTTGTAGAACACGTAGGTTTTTTACCTACTGTTCATGCATTTACTTTTATAAAGAGTACTCGATACAAAGTAGAGCGTTATATTGTAATGGCTGTTACAATGGTTTATAAATTCATAGCATCACTAGACAAAGAATTTCGCGTTTCGAAGCTGCTATTTACGCTTTTCATCGGGTGATAAGTTGAAATGAAAATTAAATGGTGAAAACGGTTTATTTATGGTGATATGATGTTTAAGTGAATGTGGGCTTGGGTTAGGAGAGGTAGCTTAGTTTTAGACAGGTTCCTTATTTATTTTGTCTGTGTACTTCTTATATTGGGATTTATAGGTTTTTTAGGAAGGGTAGACATTTTTTGTTTATTTTAATGCTATTTATGTGTGATTGGAGTGGTACGGCTGATAAATATATATATATATATATGTGTGTGTGTGTGTGTGTGTGTGTGTGTGTGTGTGTGTGTGTGTGTGTGTGTGTGTGTGTGCAAAAATTCTCAGTTATAATCTGACAAAAAAAAAAGAGTATACTTAAAAAAGAAGACAAGAGCAAAACTATATTTTCACCTACGCGTTTCGTCCAAGGCAAAGAAAGTAAATGATTTTTATTTTAAATAAATTATCAATAAACAAAAAGTTGTTGGTTACTGAAAAAAATGTTTATAAAATATTCAAGTTAGCAAAATTACAACTGTAAAAATTTATAATTGCTGGAGATTCAAACCTTAGATTTTATAATTCTATCAGGATTGTAAGATTAATTCTTTAATATATTTACAATTTAATATGTGAATATGTGGTATCGTAGTATAAGTACGATTGAATGGTGATGGATGAGTTCGTATGGTGACTGGGTAATTGTAATGTATGAACGGGTCATGAATCTGATTAGCTGGCTCTAGGATTGTAAGTGTTGACCAGCCTTCTCACTTCCCCTTTGGCAGGTGCGAAAATTGTATTTTTATATACAATAAATATGCATTCCTATATGATTGAAATCCATGGGTGGCAGCCAGTCTAGGAGAATATAAACTCTGAATTCTGACTCTCCGTCGGGTTATCTTGCCGTACATTCACACACTGTTGTTACGGCTGCAGTACCTGGTGTCTCTAGGAAGCTAATGAGATGCAGAACACGTTCTATATATATATATTTATACACGTGTTCATAAGTATGCGTAAAGATTATTGCACTCATTATCTCTACAGTCTCAAACCATTCTACTATTGTCAAAGATATCCTTACTATTCTTAGATCCATTAATAATTCTGTTAGAAAAAAACAGTCTTATTCTATGATAAATAAAACTTGGCGATGAACTTCAAAATAACGGTAGTATTTACTGTTTTGTAAATACCAGACACATAAGTCCCGTCACCAGTCATCTGTGGTTATAGTTACGTATTGAGCACACTTTTTAGAAAATAATCTAGTTAAGTGAAAAATCTTTTTAGAAAGTAATCTAGTTTAGTGAAAAATCAAATGCATCAAATGAGATCAAAGCTTTAAATCCTTTTATGTGCCCTGTCTTTTCAGGACGGGGGAAATCATGTCTCTCCACAACGTCCTGTTTTTGTAGCTCTGGATAAGGTTTGTCTTTTTATTATCCCTCCTAATCCCTGTTATGCCAACCATTTACACTGATTCTGTCGTTCCCTCCTTGAGCACGCATTCTGAGTGTCAAATTCTTCAAGTCGCCTTTTCTCATTATGTGCTCTAGAAAATTAATTTTAAGTGTAAGTGTCTTTTTGGTTCTATTTCTTTCAAAAGTTCGTCGTTGCTCATATGTTTATGATACTCTCAGCATCCTACTGCAGAACCACATTTCTGTCGCTTCAAGTTTCTTCTTAATCTGAGATTGTCCAGCAGTCACTACTATATAGGCAGAATTATATTATATAACCATAACACTTCAGACCTTGTTTCTTTACTTCTAACGAAATTTTCCTGTTTCTTAATACTTTGCTTAGTTTTTGGAAAGCATCTTTTTCTATTCTAATGTATCATATGATTCCGATGCCACATTTTCGCTTTCTCTATTACGTAGATATTTAAAGCTTCGTAATTGCTTGATTATTGAATCGTTTCTTTTGCTGACTACTCCTGGGTATGACGATAAACTACAGCAAGGCTTCTGATCTGGAGATTGGATTTTTTGAGGAGCGTGGTACCATGTTTTTCCCATGTCCGCTCTAACCCGAGGTAGCAGCACCTGTTAGGGTTCCAGCTATGAGCAAATAATAAACCCTCAAAACCAAAACAAAACTCCATGGAAGTTAAAATAAATATATTTATAATAAAAATAGCAGATATACATTTTTGTATAAAAAATGACCAACAGTACATATTTATAGTAAAATGACCAACAATACATTTTTATAGTAAAATGACCTACAATACATGTTTATAGTAAAATGACCATAAATGTATTTTATAGTAAAATGACCAACAGTACATTTCATAGTAAAATGACCAACAATACATATCTTTAGTAAAATGACCAACAATACATATTTTTAGTAAGAATGACCAAGAATACGTTTTTATCTGTAGTTGAATGCATACAATTGAAACTTTTACTAGAAAAGTCCCTTTTTATAATTTCATATTGTTTTGACTCCAGTTTGGGAGGGAGTAATTCTTTGCCCATAGCTGGGACCCTAACAGGTGCTACTATTTCGGATCGGGGTATACGTAGGAACAACAGCAATTAAGAGGTAGTTCCATACTCATCACAACCTCCCAGTCAGAGTCCTTGCTGCCGGATGCAGTTTATCGTCATACCCAGAACAATTTAGCGTTGATGGTGCGAGAATCGCAATACTTTTTGGAAATTCTTCCAGAAAGGGGTCAGGATTTACTTAATTTGTGTGTGTCTGTGTGTGTGTGTGTGTGTGTGTGTGTGTGTGTGTGTGTGTGTGTGTGTGTGTTTTCTTGTTTTGTTTTGCGCCTTCTGAGTGAGTCAGAATTTTCTGGCCAACCTAGTATGTGTGATATTGTGAATATAATGATTAGGCGTTTGTATTTACCAATATACAATTTTAATCTTACATAGAGTATCATGCCTTTCATTTTCAAAATAGTATTTTTAGAAACCACCATAAACTACATCACGGTATACTCTTTACTCTTCATCTTTTTTTTATTTCTTCCTCTCTAAAATATTGTTTCTAGTCTTTCTGTAGAATTCTATTTTTCAGTTAAATAAACTTTCTCGTTCTCACTCTCTGTCTCTCTCTCTCTCTCTCTCTCTCTCTCTCTCTCAAATATTATTTAAAAATGATAATCCTAAATAAGTAATTCCCCTTTAACGAATTTCTCTATTTCAAGGAAAGTTTTTTTCCCTCTCTCTCTTTCTCTCTCTCTCTCTCTCTCTCTCTCTCTCTCAAATATTATTTAAAAATGATAATCCTAAATAAGTAATTCCCCTTTAACGAATTTCTCTCTTTCAAGGAAAGTTCTTTTCTCTCTCTCTCTCTCTCTCTCTCTCTCTATCTCTCTCTTTCTCTCTTTCTTTCTCTCTCTTTCTCTCTCTCTTTCTCTCTTTCTTTCTCTCTCTCTCTCTTTCTTTCTTTCTCTCTCTCTCTCTTTCTCTAGATTCTTTTTATCTAAAATGTTATAGCCATGAATGTGCGTTGTCGTACAGTGGAAATCGGAGAGCCGAGTTCGAATTCCAGTTGAATTAATTGCATTTACTTACGCGCAAATACCCTTGGGAAAGGTATTAATTCGTCTCTTCCTTCCAGTGATGGGTTAAATAACAGGACATATTGGGTTCTATAGCCTTGGCTGGTAACCAGTCTACAGCAGAAAGCAATGGCAACCTACTGCGGGATAATCTACTACCCAGTCAGTCATGTCTCTTTTGAGACATGATCGCCCAAGCGTGTTTCACGTATGGCACTTAACTGACTGACGTTGAAATACTGTTTCCCTTACGATCACCTAAGTTAAGCAACGTTGATCCTGGTCAGTACTTAGATGGCGGACCACAGGTGCTGTAAGCTTCGCTGTGAGGGTGGTGTAATGGATAATGGTTCGGAATTGTTCATTGGAGAGCCGATCTCCAACTCTATTTGTGTTTGTTATACCTACTTATGCGAAAATACTTTGGGGAGATTTACCCTACTTCCTCACTGGAGTGTGTTATGACGCAAGGTTGGTTTTTAACGTGAGGAACCCGAGTGCTTACGATCGGGCCAGTGGTCAAAGATTATCCAGCCCTCGTTTACGCGGTAACGGCGTACAAAGCTTGTCTTAGCATATCAGAACCGGTCTTAGCATGTCTAAGCTTGTATTAATTGGTCATGCTTCCTCGGTAGGGGAATTAGCTCCATTCCAGGGAAAGGTATGAATCTACCTCTTTTACACTCCGTACGGATTGATTAGTAACACTTGTTTCACTCATCCATTATTATTTATGTTGTGTCGTGGCTCGTACCATGTGACATCTGGTCGCCCGGATATATAAAAGACAATGTGCGCGTAGCACGGGTTATTGCCATTATCACGGACTTCGGAAAGTAACACCTACTACTGCGAGAGACTAAATATTGTATATACATCTAGGTTGTACCACGCTGTTAATAAAGTAGTTTATCTACATTTCTCTGTGTATCTCTTCATCCCACGATACAATAATTTACTAAAAGAAATCTTACAATCTAGAAACATTTTCTGGCACTAAATAACTTTCAAAGTGTTGATAACCCGGAAAAACGAAAGAATCAATGAAACCCTATTCTCAAACAAGATTGCATTGTAAAGAAATTCTTTCTTTCAATGTAAGATTCTGTTTCTTTTTCTCTCTCCTAAATAAGAAAGTGCCTTTCTCACTTTTAAGAAGATATCTATAATGGTTATATATAATGGTTAGCAAGCTTGTCTCGCTAGAACCTGTTACAACTGAGTAGTGAGTTTTATCCTCACTGGGTGCCCCATAATTTTGGCCTTGTGCCACATCTAAGAGGTGCTTAGAAAATTTACTATCTGTATATCTATCTATATTACACATGCACACCAGTTCAGATTTCTACAGCTAGGATTCACAAGGTTTCTTACACTGCGTCAAATTTCCCACATTCTGTTTGTATTCCATTTGTAAGGAGTAAGTTCTACTCTTCAGAGAGCGATAGAATCCCAAGAGGATGCTTTCCTGATCATAACAATCCTAACCTTTTCAAGTCTTAGGACAACAGATGTATACCCTATATATTACGCATTTCTTGCTTCTTCCTTTTTCTATATACACGTTTACAGATATCTCATTCAACAGGTTTCTACATTGAGTGACTCTTGAGACTTTTATTGGACAAAACTTTTATCTGTGGTATGCTGGCTGCCAACCAAGGCTGTCATATTATTTAACCAATAACCCATATAGCATTATGGGTAATATATTCGAAATAACGTTTGTATTAATAATACTTTTTTGATGCATAGGAGACATCGTCATGTTATTATGTTGCTCTTTACACCTCTGCCATAATTGATGCATCCTACATCGTACATTGAAACAATGAAACCATCCCCTCAATATTTCTATAAATTGCAGGTAGGTGTGTACATAGATTAAGAAATACGTTTTCATATTAGCCAGGAAAAAGATAAAGAATGATTCCCATCCCATAAATACTGGAAAGAGCGATAACAGCTATTGGACATGAGAAATCTGTTTTTCTAAAAGATTATTTTAACAGAAAGAATTTATGAATGGTAACCAAAAAGAAGTACTGGCTGATTGGTCTATGAATGCCAAATGTTTCTTTATAAGGAAACGACTAATATCACCATTAGCATTTCCGTCACGTGTTTGCAATTTGCACAAATATTATGGCTAAAACAAGGAATCGCTTGTAGTTTTGGTAAAGCATATAATAACAACTGGTTGGATCTTATTTAAATTTTATGAGATTCTATAGTTGGTCGTAAGTGTGAGGTCTTTAAAAAGACTTGTATATAAATAAGGAGTGGCTGTATGCTGCACTACATTACGATTACAGCAAACAATATTTACTTATTCTATGAGATTTTATAGTTAGTCGTATGTGTGGGGTCGTTAAACAGACTGGTCGTTAAATGAAAAGTGGGTGTATTAAGCACTATATTACGATTAGAGCAAACAGTATTTTTCAAACATATCAGCATCAATTTCGATTCTAATTTTAGACTGTTATTCAATCAGCATTAATCAAACAGAAACGATGAAAATTAATCAACTTGAATTTACCCATAATGCAAGAGCTATGAGAATCACAAATCGTCGGAACAACAAATGGATTCATATTGTTTCGTCATTTTAGACGGATACATATTTTTCATGCGCGTGCGTGCGAGTAAGCGCGCGCGCACGCGTGTGTGTGTGTGTGTGTGTGTGTGTGTGTGTGTGTGTGTGTGTGTGTGTGTGTGTGTGAGTTAGGGTTAGAAAATCTAAATTGGTTTTGATTAATAAAAATTGGGCTCGTCAGTCATGCACAGGAATCGAGCCTCCAAGTTAATTATAGTCGATGCCGTTTTTACGTAGCTAAGATTCACGTTTCGTGTCGAAAGCATGATTATTTCAAGAGGATAAAAAGATAAAGAAAAGAAAGTAAAAAGAAAAAAAAAACAAGCTTATGGGACGGAAGGAAGGAAGCAAGAAAGCAAGGAAGGAGGGCAGGAAGGAAGGATTTAACGAAGAAAACTTATAAGCAAAATAATAAATAGGAAAGAATTAAAAAAATGAATGCGTTTATCAATTAAAATCTAAACAAAAAATAAAGGAAAACATTGAATAAGAGAAAAGAAAGGAAGTGCCCAGATAAAATGAAAAACAAAATGAAATGTTTATTTGATAGATAGATAGATAGATAGATAGATAGATAGATAGATAATGAACAGACTGAAATAGATAGATAGATAGATAGATAGATAGATAGATAGATAATGAACAGACTGAAATAGATAGATAGATAGATAGATAGATAGATAGATAATGAACAGACTGAAATAGATATATATATATATATATATATATATATATATCGAGAGAGAGAGAGAGCAAGAGAGATAGATAGATAGATAAAGAACAGGTCGAAATAAACGAGATAGATAGATAGATAGATAGATAGATAGATAGATAGATAGATAATGAGCAGATTCGGATAGATAGATAGATAGATAGATAGATATATAGATAGATAGATAGATAGATAGATAGATAGATAGATAGATAATGACCAGATTCGGATAGATAGATAGATATATATATATATATATATATATATATATATATATATATATATATCGAGAGAGAGAGAGCAAGAGAGATAGATAGATAGATAAAGAACAGGTCGAAATAAACGAGATACATAGATAAATAGATAGATAGACAGATAGATAGATAGATAGATAGATAGATAGATAGATAGATAGATAGATAGATAGCACATCACTCAATAAATCTCGGGCCTAACTAATAAAACAACTTTTAAACAAAATTCTATTTTAATCATCAACATAGTCTCCTTCTAGGGTGATACACTGTTCCAACGCTTCGATGCCTTTTTTGTAGGACGATTTGTGTTTGGCCTCAAAATACGCCTCGGTTTCCGATATCACTTCTTAATTGGAGCCAAATCTCTTTCCCTGGAGCATTCTTTTGAGATCTGCAAACAGCCAGTAGTCACTGGAGGCCACATCTGAAGAATAGAGTGGATGAAGAAGCAATTCGAAGTGCAATTCATGTAAATTTGCCATCGTTGCGATCGATTTGTAACACAGTGCGTTGTCTTGGTGAAATATCACGTTTTTCTTTTTCATTTGTGACATTTTTTGGCAATTTCTTCCTTCAAACGCACAAATAATGCTATATAATATTCTTCATTGATGGTTCTTCCTTTCTCAAGGTAATCGATTAAAAAAATAACTTGCGCATCCCACAATACGGAGGCTAAAATCTTGCCTGCTGATGTTTGCATTTTTGGTCGCTTCGGACAGTTTTCACTTGCTGCTCTCCACTCAGCTAACTACCGATTTGACTTGTTTTTCTACTGGTTTCTTGCTTTCCAGTCAAGTTTGATCTTCAAAAATTTAAATGCAATGGCAATCATCTATTGTCTTCTTGATTACTTTTCAATTGTTCTCATTCCTCAATAATGCTTCTGTTTTTCTTCCGGCTTCTTGCTTTCCAGTCATGTTTGATTTTCAAAAATTTAAATGCAATGGAATTCGTTATCTACTGTTTTCTTGATTACTTTTCAATTGTTCTCGTTCCTCAATCATGCTTCCGTGTTTCTTCTGAGTTCTTGTTTTCTATTCAAGTTGTGGTGAATCCATGTATCATCCATTGCCGTATATTTACGCAAAAGCTCTTTGTTGCGTTGAAACAGTTGCAAAGAACGCTCAGAATCGTTAACGCGTTCTTGTTCTGATCGACTGTGAGCGAATGCGGCACCCACTTTGAACACAGCTTTCCTCATTGACAAATGTTCATGCAAAATGGTGAACACAAAACCTTCTGATATGTTTAATTCCTCAGCTATCTCACGCAACTTCAAGTTACGATCGGTCAAAACGAGTTTCTGGATTTGTCTGGTGTTTTGCCGAGACAGTTGTCGGTTTTGGACAATATGAGCGTTCAGCGTACGACCACGTTTAAAGTCAGCATACCACTTCTTAAACGTTGTTTCTGATGGAACAGAGTCAGAATAACACTTATTTTAGCCATTGTTTTGCTTGAACGGTATTTTCCCATCAGAAAGCAATTCTTTCTCAACACACGAAATTCGCATTTTTCCATTGTTTTGAAAATTTGCAACAGTTACAACTTAAATAACTGTAATTTGTAAACTAATAATTTGATTGGGCCCAAATTTTGTCACGTGCCATTTGAATTTCATAAAAATCATATGAATTTTTTTATGAGTGGCGCCATCTGAGTAATCTGTTAGATAGATAGATAGATAGATAGATAGATAGATAGATAGATAGATAGATACGAACAGACTGTGAGAGATAGATAGATAGATAGATAGATAGATAGATAGATAGATAGATAGATAGATAGATAGATGATAGATGGATACGAACAGACTGTGAGAGATAGATAGATAGATAGATAGATAGATAGATAGATAGATAGATAGATAGATAGATAGATAGATAGATATGAACAAACTGTGATAGATAGATAGATAGATAGATACGAACAGACTGTGAGAGTTAGATAGATAGATAGATAGACAGACAGACAGATAGATAGATAGATAGATAGATAGATAGATAGATAGATAGATATGAACAGACTGTGATAGATAGATAGATAAATAGATAGATAGATAGATAGATAGATAGATAGATAGATAGATAGATAGATAGATTCTCACATGATTAGCCACTTTTAATTCTTTCTAACATTAGAAAACAAATAAAGACATTCACATCAATGTTGCATTATTAATGCACATGATATTTTACATATTTAACAATTCTTACAGACTACAGGTCACTCTTATATTTTCGCAATAGCTTTATGAATTTTTCCCGGATCTTCAAAAGAACACGTTCATAAAAAAGATTAATGAACTTCAATAAACAATCTGGTGTGATTAAAGATTATAATTATTGTTTATCCACAAAGTTTACAAAGTGACAGTTGAAATTTCTAGGGCACATAAAAAGGAAAGAGAGATCAGAAAATCTGATACTCACTGGACAGATTAAAGGCAAGAGAGAGGAAAGCAACACATAAAATACTTAGTAAGCTTCAGTAAATGGATGGCGGAACATGGTTTAAGAGAAATAACGAAAGGACATAATGTATTAAGAGTTACGAAAAACAGGAAATTGTGGAGAATTATGAAGTGACGACATATAAAGAAGAAAACTCGATTAGCGACAAGATCTCATATTTGAAATGTTGAAATGCTAAATGTTACCGTAAAACCTACGCTAACAATTAACTCTTGCTGGTGGAACTCTTTTGCTGGTGGAACTCTCTTCTGGAATCTTGCTTTTCAATCAATTTTGATCTTCAAAAATTTTAATGTAATATGAATTGTTAGCCTAAAAGAATTTCTCAAAGCAGAAACCCACCCGAGCACATACCAAGTTGAAATCCACAACATTCTCATAAAATACACAAAACATCACCTTATATACACAGATGGATCTAAAGACAGCGAAAATACAGCCTGCGCAGCAGTATCAAACATAAAAACCCTAAAAAAAAGCACTACCAACAGAATGCTCAATCTTTAAATCAGAAGCGTATGCTATAAAACTTGACATCATCTATAACAGCAATCACCAAAAATTCATCATGCTTTCAGATTCACGATCAGTACTAACATCACTAAAAAACATAAAACTTGAAAATCCCCTCATTGTAAAACTTCTACGCAAACCGAATAATATGTCCAACAACAAAGAAATTCTCCTATGTTGGACCCCTAGCCACATAGGTGCAAAAGGCAATGAAAGAACTGACAGAGCAGCCAAATCTACCCTCAAATTAACCCCTGAAAATCTTAAAATACCATATACAGATTTGAAACCAAAAATAAATAAATTTCTCCAAAATAAATGGCAACAATACTGGAACCAAAATACTCAAAACAAACTATTTTAAATAAAACCCAAAGTAGACAAACACACCTCTATTCTCACAAAATCCAGGAAAGAACAAGTTATCCTATCCCGCCTTCGCATAGGACATACCAATCTCACACACTCTTTTATACTGAACAAAGAACCACAACCACGATGTGGAACATGCCAAACACCCCTCACAATCAAATATATCCTTATAGAATGTAAAGCACTCACCAACCTCAGAAAGAACCTCTTCAACGATAATAATATGAAAACTCTATTTGAATAACTGATACAAAGAATATCTTTAAATTCCTGAAAGCACTAAAAATATATCAGAAGATTTGAATCAAGAAAAATGCCAATAAAAACTTAACTGATCTTAAATAACCCATAGAGGTTGATAGGTCGAAAAAAGAAAAAAAAATTAATTCAGTTATTTTATTGTTGTTTCTTTAATTCTGTTTTCTTCTTCACATATTATTATAAGTCCGATGTTAACAGTTTCCCCTATCGATTGTGGTATTCTCTTCCGACTTCTTCCTTTCCAGTTAAGTTTGAACTTAAAAAATGTAAATGCAATGTCAATCGATATCACATGTCTTCTTAATTCCTGTTCTTTTATTGTCCTCTCTCCTTAATTATGTTTTCTTCTTCTCATATTATTATATGTCCGACGTTAACAGTTTCTTCTCTCGATTGTGTGACTCTCTTCCATCTCCTTACTTTCCATTCAAGTTTGATCTTCAAAAATTTAAATGCAATATCAATCGTTATCTACTGTCTTCATAATTACTTTTCAAGTGTTTCCGTTCCTCAATAATGTTTCTGTTTTTCTTCAGGCTTCTTGATTTCCATTCAATTTTAATCTTCAAAAGTTTAATTGCAATGTCAATTATTAACTATTGTCTTCTTGATTACTTTTCAATTGTTCTCGTTCCTCAATAATGCTTCTGTTTTTCTTCTGGCTACTTACTTTCCATTCAAGTTTGATCTTCAAAAATTTAAATGCAATGTCAATCGTTATCTACTGTCTTCTTGATTACTTTTCAATTGTTCTCATTCCTCAAACATGCTTCTGTTTTTCTTCAGGCTTCTTGCTTTCCACTCAAGTTTGATTTTTAAAAATTTAAATGCAATATTAATCGTTATCTGCTGTCTTCTTGTTTATTTTTCAATTGTTCTCGTTCCTAAATAATGCTTCTGTTATTCTTCAGGCTTCTTCCTTCCCAGTCATGTTTGATTTTCAAAAATTTAAATGCAATGTCAGTCGTTATCTACTGTCTTCTTGATTACTTTTCAATGTTCTCGTTCCTCACTCATGCTTTTGTTTTTCTTCTGGCTTCTTGTTTTCCAGAAGATCTTCAAAAATTTAAATGCAAGAAACCAGAAGTAAAACAGAAGCATTATTGAGGAACGAGAACAATTGAAAAGTAATCAAGAAGACAGGAAATAACGATTGACATTGCATTTAAATTTAAATCAGTATTATCTGTCTTCTTAATTCCCGTTCTTTTATTGAAAATTCAGTGTATAATAGTGGATTTAATCATATTCTCTAACAGTCCCCTTGTATTTTAGTTGCTTTATTGCTTTGATTATGGTGAAATTATTAAAGAATGTAGATAGATAAATAGATATGAACAAACTCAAATAGATAGATATTTTAATGATTGATTGATTCATTTGATTTTTCCGGATTATCAACCTTTTACAGATTATTAAATGCCAAACATATTTTAGAATGTAAGAATTTTTGGGAGGTAATAATGATTTACTGATACATATTATACTAATTAACCCATAACCGTGAAGAGAACAAGTGGATTCATGTCTTTCCCAAGAGTATTTTCGTTTAAATGAATGTAATGAATCAGACTGGATTTGAAACTCAGCTTTCTAATTTCTAATTTTGAGCTGTTTTCCATTACGTCTCTCGCTCATCCAAGCACCTGCTATCTTCAAGTTCAACTTTACTCAGTGTCAGTGATTTTACAGTAACCGTAAGCAGACTGACACAAAGGGTTTTGATAAAAAAAACTCAGATAGGAGTAGAAACAAATATCAATAAATAAAGACCAATAAATAAAGACGAATAAATGTAAATCAATAAATAGGGATCAATAGATAAAAATCAATTCTTATAGATCAATGAATATAAATTTATAAAGATCAATATATAATGATCCCTAGATAAAAATATATTTCAATAAATAAAGATCAATATATATAAACCAATAAAGTCTAATAAAGACTTATAAAGATCAATAGATATAAATCAATAAAGTTCAATGAATAAAGATCAATAAAGAACAATGATGATCAATGAATAAAGACTATAAAATAAATATCAATAAATATAAATCAATAAATAAAAACAATAAATAAATACGAATAATAAAAATCAATAAATTAAGATCAACAAATAAATCCCAATAAGCATAGATCAGTAAATAAAGATCAATAAATTCCAATAAAGTTCAATAAATAAATGTCAATAAATATATATCAATAAATTTAGATCAATAAATACATGAGCAAGCGACGTAGAAATCAGGATAATCGAGAATGACAATAAAAGACAACTTAAGACTACTTTCTGGTTCATAAAATACAAAATTAAAAATAATAATAATAATAATAATTTTTTTTTTATTTTTCTTTATTTTCCTTCCGATTTTATTTCATTCAATGTTTTGCTTACTCAGACAGAAATATCCGCAAACATAAACACTCGAAGATCCCAAGCCTCCGCCAAGACAATACTGACATCATCTCAGCGATTTCGCAAGTGATGATTATTAAAATGAAAATGACTGCAATGAAGCTGACCGCTCTCAAGAGATTTCATTCTGTACAAGCCATTACGATTTATAATGATCAAGGTTACTACAAAACCAATAACATTTTTTTGGAAAAGTCAAATACAGAGAAATGGGGCACAAATTTTGCAAATGACCCTCCTTAAGTTATGAATTCGGTCTTAACGCATACCTGGCAGAGGAAAGAGCGATGAATTCATAAGTTTCTCAAGGGTATACATATATATATATATATATATATATATATATATATATATATATATATATATATATATAAGAAACATTAAGGCAGACACGTTATTTTATGGTAAATCGGAACTTTAGGCCTATTTCAGGCGAACCATCATCAGCTTCCGTCTTTATTTTTCAAAGGATTTTACACGAACGGATTCGTGTAAAATCTTTTGTAAAATAAGGACGGAAGCTGATGATGGTTCGCCTGAAATAGGCCATACTTCCGATTCACCATGAAATAACGTGTCTGCCTTAATTTTTCTTATATTTGCTCTATATGTATTTATACACATATATATTTAGAGCTCTCTTAGAGAGTTATCCTACCACTGTATGTACAGGATACTCCTTTGGATTCTTCTATACCCACACTGCATGCTGATATATATATATATATATATATATATATATATATATATATATATATAACAACGTCAGAGACATAACCACTCTTGGAAATGGCTATAGAAGTGTCCGAAAGTGCTTAGGCCGATAACAATTACGAAAAATATTTATATTCTTTAACTACAACAAGACGGAAAAAATGTTAGCATGCTGTAAAAAATAAAAATTTGATTAAATCTACCTTGTCGGGCGTATTCAATGAGATATATATATTTATGTGTGTGTGTGTCTGTGTGTGTGTGTGTGTGTGTGTGTGTGTGTGTGTGTGTGTGTGTGTGTGTGTGTGATAGAGAGAGAGAGAGATCTTTTTTTTCTTTTCGGAGCAAAAAATTATACAGAAATTGTCCAAATGTTTTATTTATCTAAGCACATTTAGCTGTATTTTCAGCCATTATCAAGATGAATTTTATTTTAATTTTGACTGAATATATAATTGTTTTAGGTACATAGGTATGTAGAATCACATGAATGTTTTATTTTCCAAACACGGAGCCGTGTTTATAGTATATATTCCTCATTAGGGTCATACAACCATGAATGAAAACGTTATAATTTCTACTAATTTTGAAAATTGCTCCTTCAAAAAATCTCCGTTACGTGACCGTTTCAAAAATCCCCGTTATGTGAGCGTTCTTAAAATCACGATAAAATCAGTTACTGCAAATTACCTGAAGACACCACTCATGGTAGAAACCTAGATCACATAATAACTCATTTACAAATGAAGAATATTCAAAAGTTCTACAATATAATTGTATTGAACACTTTTTAATACAACTGTGAACTGGTCTAATTTTATGATGACCATAAAATATATAATTAAATAATAATAATAATAATAATAATAATAATAATAATAATAATAATTATATATATATATATATATATATATATATATATATATATAACATGATGGCTGGAATCTCGATTATTGGCATCACTTGATCAAGCTACACATATCACACCTTTCCATGATACTTCAAACCCGTAGCATATCCAGAGCTATTAACTATATATATTATTATATATACATACTATCCTACAGATAGATAGATAGATAGATATGTGAACAGGCTGTGATAGATAGATAGATAGATAGATAGATAGATAGATAGATAGATAGATAGATAGATAGATAGATGTGCATGAATTTACTTTAACTAAACCATACACACTTTTACAAACTTTGGGTGCGGGTTGCTCACACGAAAGGTTTTTGCATTGTATTCTCGTTAAGCTCACTTTAAACATCGAAGTTGTGTCACATTCGTTAACGACGTAATCTCGATGAAAATACGCTCTGGTATGTGAAAATATTACACATTGGATTAATACCATAATTTTTTTTTTCAAATAATCACACACTATATCTACTGATTTTTACGTGGGAGGGAAACTTATTTCAATAAATCATAAAGATTAAAAGAAAAAACATAACAAAAAAAGTTTGGTTGGTATAAAAAAAATCAGAAAGATATCTTTTTCTGTCTCACGCGAATTAAATCCAATCAAAAATGTAGCTTTCATATTTAATTTGCGACTAATCCTTCCCCGATCAGTACCCATGGGCATCTTAACTTTGTTGATTTGCTCATCTCATAAGACATTCTCGTTAAGAAATAGCAACCACCCACGTTATTTTAGAGGTTCTATGATAATATAATCTGTTTTCAGACAAAGCATTTATAGTTACACCAAAAATGATTGATAATATCCTTTTTCAATAAAACTTGACCAGGCGCTCTTTTATTAATATACGAGTGTACCTCTGCCGTCAAAAATGACGGCAAATATTTGAGAGAAAGCTGAGCTTTTTTCCGCATAGATTATACCCCATCGAGCATGACAATAGGATATATATATATATATATTGTGTGTGTGTGTGTGTGTGTGTGTGTGTGTGTTTAGGCAGCAGTTTTTCATTGATGCATGTTTCATTAAATAATATAGACAAGTTTTGTCGATTTATTTTATGTAATTTTTTTTCATATCGTCTGATAAGCTTAATAGCATTATCGTTGAAAGAGGAAAGAAAATCACAATATTGATACATGTTTTTATTTAATCCTTTCTAAGCTTTCGGCTTACATCAGCCATTATCAAAGATGAAAATAGTGTTGGTTGTAACGAGCAGTTCGCGGACGAACAATAGTAGTAGTCGTCTGTTTTGATTGTGTGAAGAATTGGCGAACCCGTGCTTGTATGCTGGAAGCGAAAATCGCACTACAGATTGTGGCGTCTCACATGACCACACGAGAGTGGAGGCGAGAAGTATTAAGTATTCCATACACGATGTTCACATTTTCAGATATTTGTAATAGATAACAGAAGCGATTGTTTATCCCAATGGCTTTCCATACTTTATATATATATATATATATATATATATATATATATATATATATATTCCATCACTGAGTATATACACCAGGCCCTCAACAAAAAAAGGCGAAGCCCGAACTGTTGCCCTTGACATCTCCAAAGCGTTTGACAGAGTCTGGCATGCTAGCCTTCTAGGAAAGCTGCAGGGATATGGTATAACTGGACAATTGTTTTACCTAATCCAGTCCTTCTTTTCAAACTGTACAATGTGGGTAGTATTGAACGGACAAGCCTCCCAATACTATCACATGAATGCAGGCGCACTTCAAGGCTCTATTCTAGGTCCTACGCTTTTCCTTATTTATAGCGATCTCCCTGACGTTATAAGATCCCAAGTGAGCATATATGCTGACGACACTATGATTTACTCTCGTCTCGATCAAAAATCTATCGAGGCTGAAAAAGCAAACCTCGCTGCCGATCTTGAAAAAGACTTCCAATCCGCGGTGGACTGGGGTAAGAAATGGCTCGTAAATTTTTATGCTTCCAAAACGAAGCTGCTATCTAATAACCACCACAGACAATCGTTCCTCCTGCCCATTAACATGGATCAGGCTTCTCTCCTTGAAAGTGAAACTCTGCGTCTCCTCGGATTAACTCTCAGATCAGACCTCAGGTGAAATAACTATATGGAATCCATAGCTAAATCCGCTGCTAAGAAAGTCGGTTCTCTGTGTAGGGCCAGGAAGTTTTTTCTGTTCGAAACAATCCTGCACATATACAAGTCTACCATCCACCCGTGCATTGATTATTGCTGCCATATCTGGTCGGGTGCTTCACTTAGGTATCCTCGACCGAATCCAGCAGAGAATCTGTATTGTGATCGATCCCGATTTGGCAGCTAGGATACAGTCGCTTTCTCACCGACGCAGTGTGGCTTCCCTGTGTATCTTTTACAAATACTTTCACGGCTTCTGCTCCGATGAACTTAGCTCACTGGTATCCCCTATATATGAATTTCCTCGTAAACGCAAATTCTACTCCATCAGCTTCTTTTCTTGCACGTCCCGCCTGTGTAATTCTCTTCCGCATACTTGCTTTCCCGACGGTCACAATCTCTAATAAATTATATATATATATATATATATATATATATATATATATATATATATATATAGACGAGTTCCAATTTCAGTCGAACATTCTGCATTCTCTTGCGCACTGGTATCTTTGGGAAAGGTATTAATCCATCCATTCCTTCCAGTTATGGGTTAAATAACTGAGGTCTGCTGTTCATGCGATCTGTGGTGAACTTTGGCACAGATTGTTTGTTATCAGCAGTTCTAAAAACTGTGGATGGTGCTACACAAGCCTTCACCATTCTAAACTATTCTTTGTGTGGCAGTCTAATCGAGTTAGACACTCATAGGTCGAAATCGATGGAGTCCATAATAATATACATACACGTACAACTGTTTTCATTATTATAGAGACGATGAATAATACAGGAACTAGCAGTATAGCCCGGTGTAATGAAAGCTTTAAAATTAATCCATGGTCCTGGACCTCAGACTCTGTTAGGGCGCCGCTCCTATTTGACTACAAATGGACTGTTCCCATTGCTATATATAGCAATGGTGGATTCTCTACAAGAGAGTCGTACAGAGTCACTGGACGACTCTACGACACTGTCAGCTCTCTGCCTTCGGGTAGAGAGCGCTCTCTGCTTCCGAGCAGAGAGCAATAACCCAGTCGTGGTTCCGCCGAAGGGTAGAACCACGACTGGGGAAAAATAGACAGACATTTTTGGCCCGGCTATATGGCCGGGAATACCCACTATAAAATGACCATGTGTCACATCCAGCCTACGTGGGAAGGCTAGTAAATACAGTCGTACAGAGTCGCTGGACGACTCTACGACACTGTCAGCACTCTGCCTTCGGGCGGGGGGCGCTCTCTGCTTCCGAGAAGAGAGCAATAACCCAGTCGTGGTTCCGCCGAAGGGTAGAACCACGACTGGGGAAAAATAGACAGACATTTTTGGCCCGGCTATATGGCCGGGAATACCCACTATAAAATGACCATGTGTCACATCCAGCCTACGTGGGAAGGCTAGTAAATACAGTCGTACAGAGTCGCTGGACGACTCTACGACACTGTCAGCACTCTGCCTTCGGGCGGGGGGCGCTCTCTGCTTCCGAGCAGAGAGCAGTAACCCAGTCGTGGTTCCGCCGAAGGGTAGAGACACGACTGGGCAAAAATAGACAGATATTTTTTGGCTGGGCCATATAGCCCGGAAATCCCAGTCCAAACTGACCATGTGTCACATGTTGCCCTTACTGGGAGGAACAACTCAATAATGAGTCGTACAGAGTCACTAGACTGACGACTCTACGACACTGTCAGCCCTCTGCCTTCGGGCGGGGGGCGCTCTCTGCTTCCAAGCAGAAAGCAGTAACCCAGTCGTGGTTCCGCCGAAGGGTAGAACCACGACTGGGCAAAAATAGACAGACATTTTTTGGCCCGGCTATATGGCCGGGAATACCCACAATAAAATGACCATGTGTCACATCCAGCCTTGCGTGGGAAGGCTAGTAAATACAGTCGTAGAGAGTCACTAGACTGACGACTCTACGACACTGTCAGCCCTCTGCCTTCGGGTAGAGGGCGCTCTCTGCTTCCGAGCAGAGAGCATTAACCCAGTCGTGGTTCCGCCGAAGGGTAGAAGCACGACTGGGGAAAAATAGACAGACATTTTTTGGCCCGGCTATATGGCCGGAATACCCACTATAAAATGACCATGTGTCACATCCAGCCTTGCGTGGGAAGGCTAGTAAATACAGTCGTAGAGAGTCACTAGACTGACGACTCTACGACACTGTCAGCCCTCTGCCTTCGGGTAGAGGGCACTCTCTGCTTCCGAGCAGAGAGCAATAACCCAGTCGTGGTTCCGCCGAAGGGTAGAAGCACGACTGGGCAAAAATAGACAGACATTTTTTGGCCGAGCCATATAGCCCGGAGATCCCAGATATAAACTGACCATGTGTCATATGTTGCCCTTACTAGGAGGGACGACTAAATAATGAGTCGTAGTGAGTCACTTGAGAGTCTCTAATGAGTTACTGAAGAGTCAGTGCGAGTCAGTGAAGAGTTAGTCACACTTCCGGTGGCGTACCGGAAGTAATCCCGTATACACACGTCTTACGACGGATTGGACTCTTGTATCTTTCTATTGTAAATATTACTAATAACTTCTGTATATACTAACCGTCTTTTCCGCGGAATACAACTTATATTCTGATTCTGTTGTTGAGTTATTCATTTATACTTGGCGAGATAACAGACTCTTTGGACGTTGGCACGAAAGACTAAAAAGCAATAGTTTCCAGTTAAAGCGAAATCGTAGACTGAAAGAAAAATGAATGGATGTAAGTCAAATTTTGATTTCCTGGTATCTATACCAAATAAGTTTTTTTCGTTGTAAACTGAATTTTGAAGGCTAAATAAGTCCTCTGAGTAAATGGTATCATGGCTAAGACTAAGAACTACAATTATATCTACTTATATCCAAAGCCGAAGCAAAAACTAAAATAAAAGGGCTGAAAAACTGATTTTGATCAGACCCGGTAGGATATCGGAGTATCGATTTCCAATATTGGAGTCAAATAAGTCATCCAAGGATAAACTAACCTAAGTTATGTCCATGAAAACTTATCGTACCCATCGGGAGTAAAATTGGAGAAAATGAGCCATATTGATGGCTGAATATCGGTTTTTGATCAGATTCGATAGAATATCGGGGGTATCGATTTCCGATATCTGGAATATTATCGATTTTCTGCACTATTGTAAGAACTGCAACCTTGAAACTTCTGAATATCGTTTCTTATGTCTTTGTCTATGACTGTATCAAATTTGATTAAAATCGGACCACTCCTTCTATAACCCGATTTTTTCGATTATCGATTTTCGACATTTATCCGGGGTACCTCGACACAAAGCCTAGAACACTCGCAGACGCTTATAGTACAACTGTGTAAGTTTTAAAGAAAATCGTTTCAGCCGTTTCGGAGTCTATAGTTAACGAACAGACACACACAGACACACACACACACACATACACAAAGTTCCGTTTATAAATAAGTTTAAATTAGTACGTTCCAGCTAAAATTTACAATATATGTTTATGAAACTATTATAATTTTCATTTCAATGAATATTTATATCTTTAGTTCAAATTTTGATTTAATGCATATTTTAATGGAGATTAACAGTCATGTTATTTTTTCAGCATTGCGGCAATATTTGACATAATTTTATCACTAATGAAATATGTAAACACGCCAAGAGACTATCCATTTTCAGGCTACCCGAATTGATTAACACACGGTTTAGTATTTTTCGGATCACGGTTATAAGATGTGAAACGTCCTAAAGGCAAACGAAGCAGAGCCGCTTTAGGGAAGTTGTATTGGCGGCAACAATCGTAACAGCATGAGATATGCCGATGACGCAGTGTTGATAGCAAAAACAAAAATAAAGCTACACAATCTTCACCAGGGAGTAGAGTAGGAAAGCCACAAGAAATGACAACATCAATTGCAAAAAGATGGACAGCAAAATTACAAATTGGAAATAGCAAATTCAAACAATTACAATTGTATATATCTGGGAAGTTTTTTAACAGAGAACAGACAGCCGTAAACACATTTGGATAGTGAAAGATTACCCCCAAAAGCTAGGCAGATTATTAACAAACAGGAAAATTTCGTCAGAAACAATCAACAGAAACATGAATATTCTGTTAGAAAAGATGAAAAGAAGCAGGGAAATATCATTAGAAACAAGGAAAAGAAACAGGAAAATTTCGTTAGAAACAAAGAAAAGAAACATGAATATTTTGTGAGAAACAATAAAAAGAAACAGGAAAATATCATTCGAAACAAGGAAAAGAAACAGGAAAATTTCGTTAAAAACAAGGAAAAGAAATAGGAAAATTTCGTTAGAAACAGGGAAAAGAAACATGCATATTTTGTTAGAAACAATAGAAAGAAATAGGAAAATATCATTCGAAACAAGGAAAAGAAACAGGAAAATATTATTGGAAAAAGCATAAGAAACAGGAAATATCATTAGAAACAAGGAAAAGAAATAGGAAAATTTTGTTAGAAACAGGGAAAAGAAACATGAATATTTTGTTAGAAAAGATGAAAAGAAGCAAGGAAATATCATTAGAAACAAAGAAAAGAAACAGGAAAATATTATTGGAAAAAAGCATAAGAAACAGGAAATATCATTAGAAACAAGGAAAAGAAACAGGAAAATTTCGTTAGAAACAAGAAAAAGAAACAGGAAAATTTCGTTAGAAACAAAGAAAAGAAACATGAATATTTTGTGAGAAACAATAAAAAGAAACAGGAAAATATCATTCGAAACAAGGAAATGAAACAGGAAAATTTCGTTAAAAACAAGGAAAAGAAACAGGAAAATTTCGTTAGAAACAAAGAAAAGAAACATGAATATTTTGTGAGAAACAATAAAAAGAAACAGGAAAATATCATTCGAAACAAGGAAATGAAACAGGAAAATTTCGTTAAAAACAAGGAAAAGAAACAGGAAAATTTCGTTAGAAACAAAGAAAAGAAATATGAATATTTTGTGAGAAACAATAAAAAGAAATAGGAAAATATCACTCGAAACAAAGAAAAGAAACAGGAAATTTTCGTTAGAAACCATGAAAATAGTACTGCACTGTTCCGTAATATCAGTTTTTCTATATGTGACTGAATGTTGGCCAATCTCCGCCCAAATGAAAAAGACACTTGAAGAACCAAAAATGTACTCTACTGGAGGATGCTGAGAATACGATTGATGGAACACGTGAGGAACGACAAAAAGAGAAACAAAAGTGACTCATAATTAACTTTAAAAAGAAATAGTCGAAATTTCTAAGAAACATAACGCGGAAAGAGGGCTTAGAAAATACGATACTCACATGACAGATTGATGTCAAAAGCGACAAAAGGAAACAACGGGTAAACTACCTAGCGAGGTTAATTAAATTAATGGCGGAACAGAATTTACGGGACATAAGAAAAATGCATAATTATTAGTTGATTAGTTGATTCTGTTTAGCAGCATGTCAATCCGTATAGGTTATTTAATGCCTAAAATAAACAACTCGTTTTATAGCTTCAGCTAGATATATTCTGAATGCAGCTGTAGATAAAATGTATTGTTGGTCATTTCGATTTTAAAATGTATTGTTGGTAATTTTACTATAAATATGTATTAATCGTCATTTTACTATAGAAATGTATTGTTCGTCATTTTACTATAAAATGTACTATGAGTGATTTTATTATAAAAATGTATTGTTGGTCATTTTACTAAAAATGTATTGTTGGTCATTTTACTAAAAATGTATTGTTGGTCATTTTACTAAAAATATGTATTGTTGGTCATTTTACTATAAAAATGCATTGCTGGTCATTTTACTAAAAATGTGTCGTTGGTCATTTTACTAAAAATATGTATTGTTGGTCATTTAACTAAAAATATGTATTGTTGGTCATTTTACTATAAAAATGCATTGCTGGTCATTTTACTAAAAATGTGTCGTTGGTCATTTTACTAAAAATGTATTGTTGGTCATTTTACTAAAAATATGTATTGTTGGTCATTTTACTATAAATATGTATTGTTGGTATTTTTTAACATAAAAAACTGTTGCTGGTATTTTTACAATAAAATTGTATCTGTATACCTTCATCCTACTTTGTTTTTTGGTAGGAGGGTTATTGTGTGCTCATATCAAGGTCCATAACAGGTGCTACCGCTTTGTGTCAGAGTGGACTTGAACCTGTAAACAACAGCAATTAAGAAGTGAATCTACGCTCCTCAAAACCCCAATTTCCCGATCAAATGCCTTACTGCCGGATGTAGTCTATTGTTATACACAGGACTACAAAATTTATTAAGCGCAACAAAGAACAGGAAATTGTGGAAAGGCATGGCTATAAACACCATCAAGCAGACACGGAACATAGAAAAATACGAACGAACGAACAAACGAACGCACGAACGTGTTTATGTACATGGATGATATAAGAGGGATTCAGTCAGTTAAGTGCCATACGTGAAACACGCTTGGGCGATCATGTCTCGAAAGAGACATGACTGACTGGGCAGAAGATTATCCCGCAGTAGGTTGGCATTTGTTTTCTGCGGTAGACTGGTTGCCAGCCAAGGCTATAGAACCCAATCTGTCCTGTTATTTAACCCATAGCTGGAAGGAAGAGACGGACTAATACCTTTGCTAAGGGTATTTGCGCGTAAGTGAATGCAATGAATTTAGCTGGAATTCGAACTCGGCTCCCCGATTTCTCGTTCCGAGCCGATATCCACTGCACCACAGCGCAACAGGGATTAAGAGTTATAAAAAAAAGATTAAATTTACAAAATGCTACAAAAGACAGAAAAAAATGGCGAACCATGAAGCCAACGTCCTGGAGGAAGACAGCCCAAAAGAAGGACATCATGTTAAAAAAGATTTTTTTTTAAATTAAGATGATAAAAAATAAAAAAGATGAACAATAAAAAAGATACAAAACAAAAAAAAAGTTAAAAAAGATAAAAGAAATTTAAAATTAAAAAAGGTAAAAGACTTTAAAAAATAAGAAAAAAAAGATCAAATACAAAAAGGTAAAAAAAGAAAAAGAAAAAACATAAAAAGAAAAAAAAAAGAATCTGATTCTTCTTATGATTTTTTACCAAAGACAGTCTCTTATTGTGCTTTTGTTCATAATATTTATATGCTTAAATCAACCTATTTTATGCAGTTTCGAGTGAACCATTGCTTTCGTCAGCCCATCACTGTATTTATAGTTTATGATCTAATTTGCTGTAATTGCATTTTTCTCTGGACGATGGTTGCTATTTTCATCTTTTGCATAATTGATCGCAAAGCGTTGCTCATGCTGCTGATTGATTTGTCCTCTACGCAATCATATTCTTGGATATTTCGCATGAAATTCCGATTATTTTCTTTCTGTATTATCCAGTTCTTTAATTGCAATATCCATTCAAGATTCAATAGATCACTGATCTCCACAGATTCCTTGTGAATAGACTAGAAGTGGACAAAGTTAAAAATTAGTAAAGAGCGGCTAAAGACAATCTGACCCGATACGCCTAGAGATAAGAACGAGGTGAATGTCAACAACGGAGGGATTCCTACTATAGAGGTGAGAAGGTCCTTGATTTGGATTTGGTTTTGAAATGATCATGACTTCTTAGTAAATATAGGGAAGTCTTTTATCGATACTATTTCGGTGATTATAAATTCAGGTAAGATCTTCTGCTTGACAAGGTTTAGTCTAGTCTTTTATTTAACCCATATTTGGGGTAGAAAAGAAATGGATCCATTACTTTCTCAAGAGTGTTAATGTGAAAAGCGAATACTACAGTTTAGGCTGGGATTTGAACTTGGCACGCTGATCAAACTTTTCGCGCCAAAACAAAAGGAAGAAGTATAGATAGCCTAACCGGGTGACAGCTTAGCAAATAGAATCGTCAGTTCGAATTCAATTTTCAACTGAAACAGTTTGTGTTTACTTCCTACTAATGCCTTTGGGAAAGGTAAGAATGCACCTATTCTTTCCTCACTCCCAAATATGCATAACAGATCCAATCTGGAAAGACAGCAACTGCGAATTCTTTGCGTCTTTCTCATATGAAAGGAGCTAGTATCCTTAAGGCATATCATCAGTGTCTTCAAAATTGTTTGTTTTTCTTTAAATCATTTCACTCTAAGCAAGGCATTAAAGCTACTGAGACGCAAAGGGGTATTGAATGCGAAAAATATTTGCAAAAGAAAAATTAGATAACAATAAAAGAACAGGAATTAAGAATATAAAAGATAACGACAGTTACATTTTTGAAGAGCGTTCCTCAAACGAAAAGTGCGAGCGAAGAACGTGTTAGCATAGAACTTATTTCTAAGAATTTCAACTGTAAAATGTCTAGACCTTGGAGCTTAATTTCAAAAGATCTAGGTATTTAAGAAAAAAGTTTATCAGAACAACTGCCATTAAAATATGTATAGGCAAAAGCCCAGGGAAGATTTGTTACGGTGGTTGAAAATTCACTGAAGCTGACAACTGCGACGATAACTGTTACTGCCGGAGAGAAGAGAGAAATGTGGGCGTATTTTCTTTAAAAACTTGCAAAGGACGGAACCTTGGAGGACATAAGCTGAAAACACCTGCGACGATAACTGGTGCTAAGCTGTACCGTAGAGAAGAGAGAAATCCGTCATATTTTCTTTATAAAATGGTTAAGGATGAACCCTAGAGGACATAAGCTGACAACTTCTGCACGGATAACTAGTACCAAGATCTACAGTAGAGAAAGGAGAAATGTGGCATATTTTCTTTAAAAATTTGCTAAGGACGGAATCCTGGAGGAAATAACTGACAACTCCTGCAACGATAACTGGTGCTAAGCTCTACCGTAGGGAAGGGAGAAATCCATCCTATCTTCTTTATAAAATGGTTAAGGATGAACCCTGGAGGACATAAGCTGACAATTCCTGCGAGAATAACTGGCGCAAAGCTCTACTGTAGAGAAGTGAGAAAGGCGGCATATTTTCTTTAAAAACTTGCTAAAGACGGAACCCTGGAGGACATAAGCTGTCAACTCCTGCGAACATAACTGTACCAAGCTATACGGTAGAGAAGGGAGAAAGGTGGCATCTTTTTTTTTAAACTTACAAAGGACGGAACCCTGGAGGACATAAGCTGTCAACTCCTGCGAATATAACTGTACCAAGCTATACGGTAGAGAAGGGAGAAAGGCGGCATCTTTTTTTTTTAACTTACAAAGGACGGAACCCTGGAGGACATAAGCTGTCAACTCCTGCGAATATAGCTGTACCAAGCTATACGGTAGAGAAAGGAGAAAGGCGGCATCTTTTTTTTTTAACTTACAAAGGACAGAACCCTGGAGGACATAAGCTGTCAACTCCTGCGAATATAACTGTACCAAGCTATACGGTAGAGAAGGGAGAAATGCGGCATCTTTTTTTTTAAATTTACAAAGGACGGAACCCTGGAGGACATAAGCTGTCAACTCCTGCGAATATAACTGTATCAAGGTATACGGTAGAGAAGGGAGAAAGGCGGCATCTTTTTTTTAAACTTACAAAGGACGGAACCCTGGAGGACATAAGCTGTCAACTCCTTCAAGAACAACTGGTGCTAAGCTCTACCGTTGCGAAGGGAGAAATGCGGCATATTTTCTTTAAAAACTTGTTAAGGATGGAACTGTGGAAAACATAAGCTGGCAATTCTTGCGACCATAACTGGTGCTAAACTTTCCTGTAGAGAAAAGAGAAATGTGGCATATTTTTTTTAAATACTTTGCTAAGAACGAAACCCTGGTCGACATAATTTGCGGATGCCTTGGATGTATTCTATACGTCGATTACTTTGACATTTATTGACATTGTTTTTGTTTTTGCGCTCGTTGAGGTATATCATCAATAGCACCCGTCATCTGAAATTAGAATTTAAGTGAGAACAACTTTGATATTCATTATAATATAGCAGCAGATAGGTTTGCCTATCCTTCGGTTCATACTGCCCCCGCCACGAAGTAGAATTTGATTCCTTTTTTTCTTGTTCAAGATTAGGTTTCCGGTTTCTTTCTAAATCTACTCTATAGTTCTAACGTATTTTCCTGACTCCAAACTTTTATTTACTATATTTTCTTTAACAGGGGCAAATAGTCGCCCGGTTTAAACTCCTCACCGGCTTTTTGAACAGAGTGTAGGTTTTACTCGTGTTTCCTGTTTAGGATTTGTTTTCCGGTTCCCTCCAAAGTTTACTTTTTCATTTCCAGCGATCCCTTATGTCTTCGTGGCATTACTTGCTTGAGTAACTCTTGAGGCTTATATAGAGGGAACATCATTGTTAAAAATCATAATCATCGCACTGCGCTACTTTCGTCAGAAGTAGATGACGTGAGATCTGTTTTTAAATAATTTTATTCATCTATACATCCGTGAGTGTAGCCATTGTCTGGGCACACGCTTGGGAATCATCATCATAATAACCGCCATCGTCATCATCAGTCCCTCGACTGTTTCAGTCTACGATAGACCTAAAGATCAAGGAAACAGACAACCTTCTCCAGTTTGGTTTGTTGGTGGTGACACTCAGGAGTTCCGGCATTGTTATATCCGTCCACTCTTTCTCTAAAAGAATAGAGTGTACGAATGATCCACATTCCGATGGCTATAACCAATGTTGGTAGTTTGATCAGCTCCGGACGCCCACTTGTCACGCCCATCTTGGATTGAGTCAGTGCCACGTGGGGGAGTTGTTGATCCGGACCTCACTCGATCCGGAACGGTGTCGCTTTGATTCCTCTTTCTCGTGATCCTTTGAGTAGGCTTTCAGATAGTATGTACAGAAGTGATTAGTAATATTTACAATAGAAAGATACAAGAGTCCAATCCGTCGTAAGACGTGTGTATACGGGATTACTTCCGGTACGCCACCGGAAGTGTGACTAACTCTTCACTGACTCGCACTGACTCTTCAGTAACTCATTAGAGACTCTCAAGTGACTCTCTACGACTCATTATTTAGTCGTCCCTCCCAGTAAGGGCAACATATGACACATGGTCAGTTTATATCTGGGATCTCCGGGCTATATGGCCCTGCCAAAAAATGTCTGTCTATTTTTTCCCAGTCGTGCTTCTACCCTTCGGCGGAACCACGACTGGGTTATTGCTCTCTGCTCGGAAGCTATTGGCAGACAGCCAAATAATGCAGAATATGGTATGGGTAATGGATGCCTGTTATTGCTTGCTAGTAGTTGTTTTGATGATGACACCGTCTCTAAACTTGACAACCATAACTTAAAAACTCTATCTGGACATGAGATAATGTTAGGGCGCCGCTCCTATTTGCCTACAAATGGACTGTTCCCATTGCTATATATAGCAATGGTGGATTCTCTCCAAGAGAGACGTAGAGAGTCACTAGACTGACGACTCTACGACACTGTCAGCTCTCTGCTATCGGGTAGAGGGCGCTCTCTGCTTCCGAGCAGAGAGCAATAACCCAGTCGTGGTTCCGTCGAAGGGTAGAACCACGACTGGGGAAAAATAGACAGATATTTTTTGGCCCGGCTATATGGCCGGGAATACCCAATATAAAATGACCATGTGTCACATCCAGCCTTGCGTGGGAAGGCTAGTAAATACAGTCGTAGAGAGTCACTAGACTGCCGACTCTACGACACTGTCAGCGCTCTGCCTTCGGGTAGAGGATGCTCTCTGCTTCCGAGCAGAGAGCAATAACCCAGTCGTGGTTCCGCCGAAGGGTAGAAGCACGACTGGGCAAAAATAGACAGACATTTTTTGGCAGGGCCATATAGCCCGGAGATCCCAGATATAAACTGACCATGTGTCATATGTTGCCCTTACTGGGAGGGACGACTAAATAATGAGTCGTAGAGAGTCACTTGAGAGTCTCTAATGAGTTACTGAAGAGTCAGTGCGAGTCAGTGAAGAGTTAGTCACACTTCCGGTGGCGTACCGGAAGTAATCCCGTATACACACGTCTTACGACGGATTGGACTCTTGTATCTTTCTATTGTAAATATTACTAATCACTTTTGTACATACTAACCGTCTTTTCCGCGGAATACAACTTATATTCTGATTCTGTTGTTGAGTTATTCATTTATACTTGGCGACATAACAGATAAGGGCACGAGACTGTCAACGTCTTCCGAACAGTTTCCTTTCACAAAATTTTACCCACAAGAATAAATTTTACCTGTGCGAAGTCTTCAGGCGTTTTCAGACACTTCGTCTTAAGAAATTGATATTATCATAAAGTCACGAATTGAAATTTGTTAATAGTTTCATCAAAAGCAAGGTGATAAAGCCGCTATAACGCAGGGAATTACACGGAGTGAAAGTGAAAGACAACAACAAAAAACTGAGAATAGAGGGGATTGAGAAAAGATAAAAAAAGGAACAAGATTCAAGAAGACAGAAGGAGACTGACGTTGCATTTAAATTTTTAAAGACTGTGATTATCCAGAAAGCAAGAAATCTAAAGAGAGTTCTACAGGCAAAAAGAGCGAGAAAAGAAACTGTTAAAGTAGAAGTGGAAGTTTGCATCTAGCTATTTCAACAGCAAAGTAGTGAGACCTAGTTTCTAATTTTCTGAAATTCATGCAGTCGAAAAACAAGGGTAAAAAGCTTATCTGAGCAAATACCTTTAAAATATTTGTAAAAAAGACAAACGGAAGCCACTTCACGTCGGTGAGAGACTCACTAAAGTTGAAATACCTTATCCAAATCGATTACATTACAGGCACTTCTTTGGATTTTGTCAGGAATCTCGAAATATGAAACAGGAGCATCAGACCAGATATGGCAACAGTATTATTATACGAAGAATTCAATGTGCAAGATGGAATTTTGGGATTGGAACATGAGTCTCATGGTCAGAATGATGCCGAAATGGCTTCATGACATTTACCACTGATCATTTTTACAAAAACAAAACCCTACATATTTCAAATAGATAAAGTTATTTGTAATGTGTAAGTTGTACAATTGTTGTGATGTGCAAGTTTTTAATTCCTTAAAGTGTGAACTTCCAGGAATGCCTTAAATGAGTTTATCGTAACCTTTTCTAAATAATTCGAGGGCTCCAGATACAATTGAAATTATCAATACCCTAGTGTACTACATTTTTTAGGATTTCCACTTCAAGATAAGTGTATTTTGATCGTTTTTGAAGATCTTCAATGATATATTATTATTATTAACCCTCTAGGGCCATTTGTATCATATCTGATACAGTATGAAAACAAGCCTTGAAAGAAATATTTTCCTGAAACATTTTTTAAGAGAAATATTTTATAAATTTCAAATGAAAGCAGTACTGACTGCTCAGTCAATGAATACCAAATGTTTCCTTATAGGGAAATACCAAATGTTTCCTTATAGGGAAATACTGTATCAAATATGATACGAATGGCCCTAGAGGGTTAATTTCGATCACATAAAATTTACAACCAGTTTCTCTAAAGCTAATGTTGAATTTTTACGCCCTGGAGTAAAGTTCTCGAGGGATCGTCTAATGGCCGCACTATTTTGTAAGTGTCTACCTCGTCCTATTTTTAACTTCACCGTTCTGACCATCCTTACCTCACGATGATATCAAACACGAAGTGGCAATTATTGCGCATAAGACGAATTTGCACGGAGATAAAAGATTGTTGGAAGCATGCTAAATTCGGCATTATCGGCATTCTGGCTATCAAGAGTCGCGACTGAAACAAATTTCCAAAGAAATAGCTAAAAATGAAAATGACTATAATTTTATCGCAGATTAAAACACCGAAAAACACAATCAAAATTCTGACAGAATCTCATTAGTCATCTAAACTGGCACCGAAATTTTGCTGGAATTATAGAAAATGCTACACGACAGCTATGAACACATTGTGCAAAATCTATCAACGTTTTGAAGGGATTTTTCCCATCCTCTCTATACATGGTGTCCATAAAATTTGTGTGCTCTTTAAAAATGTATAACTTTATTTGTATTTGCGATAAAATTTGTAAAAAGGATTAGAAAAATTTAATCTATATTTTTTAAGGTTTTATTGAAATTTTATTTAAGTTTCCACATGTCTTCCATCATTAGCAATACAAAGGGTAATACGATTTCAATAATATGTTTTACTTATCTAAAACTTGTTGCAAATTTTGTGGTAAAGAATTATTCAATAACTATACTTAAAACTAAGTACATTTAACTTTATAACATGTCTTACAGATTATTTCTATCACAATTACAAATAAAGTTATAATTTTTTTCAAAGTGCACACAGACTTTATGGACACCCTGTATTTTCTTTGAAAAGATTTAAAAACTTGACACAATTTTCAAAAACAACGTGAACGTTAACACTAAAAACAATTAGAGTTTCTGATTAGAAAACGCTCATGAAAGTGGAGAATCATGTTCGTTGTTTTCAAAAAGAAATATCACGATTTCTTCAGAAGTTTTGCTATTGTACTGATTTCCATTTTGTATACACCGCCCATTGTATCAGAAAATCACTTAATTTATGTAGATTTCACAACGGAAAAATTACATAAAATATTCAAAGGCCCAGGCATGATGTTAGGCACAACAAAGTGACATAAACGGAGCTTTCGAAATATTTTATTTTAAATGATTGTAATTTCGGCAATCATTTTCAGGTACATATTCCGAAAATATTCAGAATTTACTAACCTTTTGACCCTCAAGAATCATAAGGAAAGTTACGCATGTAAATTACTAAATTCTCACCACGAGGGAATAAACAGAATGACAAATGAATTTAATTGGATTTATACTAATCTGTGATTAATTCCTCTTAGTAACTAATCGACTATCGAAAATTTACAAGATCGCCATCATATTAAGTACGTTTCAGTTTCATGCCTTCATGCTGGCGTTGTTTCATTCGTTTTGATGCCTTCATTACCAGTCCGGCCATTTTGTTTATTACGAGGCAAACAACGTTTGTACATCGACTTCTATTTTTTGTAGATTCTTTTTATATTTTTATACTTGTATAAAATTTTAAACCATAACTTGAAGTTAGATGGGTTGTCGAAATATTGTTAAACATTGTCAAACACTGTGCTTTTTCTTTTTTTCTCTCTCTCTTCTCTAAGTGTTGAAAATATTAGAAGAGTTACACCAGCCATTTTGTTTGTTAAGATTAATAAAATAATAACAACTATCAAAGATAATAAACCAGATGCCGCGATCAAAGACCACAAAAAAGGATGTGCTTTCTTATTAATATGGCAGTCTCTTTTGTTACGATCATTACTACCATTATTATTATTATTATTATTATTATTATTATTTACAATACACACAGATAGAACAATCAAAGCTACAAAGCTAATTGCTCAGACATTGTGATCAAAGACCACAAAAAGAGAATGTGATTTCTTATAGATATGGCAGTTAAATATTCTTATTGATATGGCACAGTTGATATGCCGTTAAGCAAGCAAATCAAATCAAATCATTTAAGCATTCATTTAAAAAAATTTAAAAAATAATTATTTGTACTGGTAATTTCAGTTTCATGCCTTCTCGCTGGCGGTGTTTCATTTGTTTTGATGCGTCCATTACCAGTCCAGCCATTTTTTTATTACGTGAAAAGCAACGTTTATATAAAGACTTATGATTTTTGGTAGATTTATAAATTATTATATTTTAAATATAATTCGAAGACAGATATACTGTCGAAATATTGTTTAACATTGTCAGTGTTTTTCTTTTCTTTTTGTTAAGTCGCCCTCTTCTCGTAAGTGATGAAAAATATTGGAAGAGTTACGTCAATTATTTTTCTTATTATTAGCAGTATTAGTATTATCATTATTATTATTCACGGTTTTTCTATTTTAAGTTTCTGATGACTCTTAATTCTTCATTTAATAATTCAATAACACACTTTGAATAGAATTAAAGCGGACATCTTCATCATGAGAGCTTCAGTCTGGTAACAACATCTGCTTGACATGAAAAGCATATAAATCGAAGTATGAAAACCTTTTAAGTCATTTTTTAACACTTTCTGTATTTTTTGTAGATTTATATATTATTATATAGGGTGTTCCATTAAGATGGATCAAAATTATGAGTTAATAAAACAGTGTTACTGGTAAAATTCTGTTGATTTCACTATTGGATTATGTTATTTGAGTCATGGCAATTATGTGTGAAAAATAATATTGCTCAAATATCCGCCAAGGCTTCAGCGACACACCTCCATTCGATGGTCAAAGTTTTGATGACATCTCGATCTTACCAATGTACCTTATTATCTCATACTTCAGCTGTTAAATATTTTTTGCTTGTTTGCATAGACCTCACTTTTGAGATGATCCAAAAAGGAAAAAGTCTAAAGGCGTCAAGTCGCACGATCGTGGTGGCCAATTGACATCACTGTTTCAAGAGATGATACGACCTGAGAACTTCTGGGAACAAATGCATTTTTTTGTAGATTTATATATTATTATATAGGGTGTTCCATTAAGATGGATCGAAGTTATGAGTTAATAAAACAGTGTTACTGGTAAAATTCTGTTGATTTCACTATTGGATTATGTTATTTGAGTCATGGCAATTATGTGTGAAAAATAATATTGCTCAAATATCCGCCAAGGCTTCAGCAACACACCTCCATTCGATGGTCAAAGTTTTGATGACATCTCGATCTTACCAATGTACCTTATTATCTCATACTTCAGCTGTTAAATATTTTTTGCTTGTTTGCATAGACCTCACTTTTGAGATGATCCAAAAAGGAAAAAGTCTAAAGGCGTCAAGTAGCACGACCGTGGTGGCCAATTGACATCACTGTTTCAAGAGATGATACGACCTGAGAACTTCTGGGAACAAATGCATTTTTTTGTAGATTTATATATTATTATATAGGGTGTTCCATTAAGATGGATCGAAGTAATGAGTTAATAAAACAGTGTTACTGGTAAAATTCTGTTGATTTCACTATTGGATTATGTTATTTGAGTCATGGCAATTATGTGTGAAAAATAATATTGCTCAAATATCCGCCAAGGCTTCAGCGACACACCTCCATTCGATGGTCAAAGTTTTGATGACATCTCGATCTTACCAATGTACCTTATTATCTCATACTTCAGCTGTTAAATATTTTTTGCTTGTTTGCATAGACCTCACTTTTGAGATGATCCAAAAAGGAAAAAGTCTAAAGGCGTCAAGTCGCACGACCGTGGTGGCCAATTGACATCACTGTTTCAAGAGATGATACGACCTGAGAACTTCTGGGAACAAATGTATTTTTTTGTAGATTTATATATTATTATATAGGGTGTTCCATTAAGATGGATCGAAGTTATGAGTTAATAAAACAGTGTTACTGGTAAAATTCTGTTGATTTCACTATTGGATTATGTTATTTGAGTCATGGCAATTATGTGTGAAAAATAATATTGCTCAAATATCCGCCAAGGCTTCAGCGACACACCTCCATTCGATGGTCAAAGTTTTGATGACATCTCGATCTTACCAATGTACCTTATTATCTCATACTTCAGCTGTTAAATATTTTTTGCTTGTTTGCATAGACCTCACTTTTGAGATGACCCAAAAAGGAAAAAGTCTAAAGGCGTCAAGTCGCACGATCGTGGTGGCCAATTGACATCACTGTTTCAAGAGATGAAGCGACCTGAGAACTTCTGGGAACAAATGCATTTGCTTGAACGCCCATTTTCGTAATCGGCTTTGATAACTTTAACACCTTGTTCGATTGTTAATCTTTCGATGGTTGAAATTACCAAAGAGTGAAGTTGTTAAATCTGAAAAAAATCATTTGACGCTTAAACTTAATTCACATTTAAAATCGATTCAAGTAATTAAAACACCCTATATTTTTTAACATAACTTGAAGAAGAAAGACATTCTGTCGAAACATTGTCAAACACTTTGCTTTTTTTCTTTTCTTAAATAGCAGTTTTCTAAGTTTTGAAAAATATTGGAAGAAGTAATTCAATCATTTTGTTTATCAATATTATTATTAATATTAGTAGTACTACTAGGAGTAATAGTAGTATATATAATAGTATTAGTAGCATCAGCGATAACGCAAATTCATTTTTCTGTATATCGCGTTTGCATTGTTCCATCGGGAGTATAAGACGGTGTATATCCTGTTTTCAAGAACAGCCAACGTGTTCCATCGAGAGTATAAGACGATATATATCTTGTTTTCAAGAACACCGACTGTGGAACTCCCTTTTGTATACTTGCTTTTCTGATGGCTACAACCTCCGGGAATTTAAATGCAATGTCAATACCCATCTCTTATACACTTGACTTCAGTTCTTTCTACCTCACCCTGTATATCTTGTTCTATCTTGTTCTTTTCCTTTCTCTCTGCCTTTGCAACTGTCAGGAATTTAAATGCAATGTCAGTACCCATCTCTTATCCACTTGACTCCAGTTCTTTCTACATCACCCCGTATATCTTGTTCTATCTTGTTCTTTTCCTTTCTCTCTGCCTTTGCAGCTGTCTTCACACCTGTGTTCCCATCCTTCTATTGCCCTTTCTCTGACACCACCCTGTAACAGGTCCGTTTTTCTCTTCACTCTCCTCTTGTCAAAACTTTTACTCTTATGTATCCCCCTACGCATCAATGGCGGTACCGCCTTGCTTGCGGTAAAACGATAAGAAAAAAACCAACGTGTTCCATCGGGAGTATAAGACAACGTATACCTTGTTTTGAAGAACACCCAACATATTCCATCGGGAGTATAAGACGGTATATATCCTGTTTTCAAGAACAGCCAACGTGTTCCATCGGGAGTATAAAACGGTGCATATCCTCTTTTCATCAACACCCAACGTGCTCCATCGGGAGTATAAGACAACATATATCCTGTTTTGAAGAACACCCAATACGTATATGCACATGGCTAAACCATGGACGAGAAACAAAAAAGCAAATCGACAATATAACTATCAAAAGAAATTCAGGAACACAGTTTACACTACAATATATAGCCAAATGCTAAATGTGAAAGAGATCACTTTCCAGTGATATGTAAACTTAGATTGAAACGATAGAAATTGAAAAGGCCTAAGGCTGCACTCAAATTGCAATACGACAAACTCTTGAGAGACTCGAATCTGAAGAAGAAATATATGGACAGTGGGAAAATGAAAATCGAAACCTCGAAGTGGGGCACATTAAGAAACGTTTTAGTAGCATCAACACTCAAGATTGCCTTAAAGGAAATACCTACAATCTTCAAGAGTTTAAGTGTAATGTCAATTGTCATCTCTCATCTTCTTGACTCCCATCCATTCTCTGACACTCTTTGTATTTTGCTGTTCTCCCTTTCAACTCTACTTTCGCAAATCTCTTCAAAACAGTGTTCCCACCTTTCTCTTACCCATTCGCCGACATTCCCTGTTACCTCTTTCTCTTCACTCTTCTCTTATGTAGCCCCCTGTGCACCAGTGTCAGTACTACCTTGCTTTAGGTAAACGATTTAAAAAAGAAGAAAAAAATGAATGGTTACAGATGAAATTTTCGATATGATGGAAGAGGACAAAAAACAATGCCAAGACAAGGAACGGAATATAAGACACTACACAAAGAAATAAGAAACAAATATAGGCAGGTTAAAGAGGAATCCTTGCATTCACTTACGCACAAAAACCCCTGGGAAAGATATTAATCCGTCTCTTCCCTGCAGTTATGGGTTAAATAATAGAACAAATTGAGTTCTACAGCCTTGGCTGGCAACTAGTCTAACGCAGAAAGTAATTGCAACCTACTGCAGGATAATCTTCTGCCCAGTCAGTTATGTCTCTTTCGAGACATGATCGCCCAAAGCGTGTATCACGTATGACACTTAACTGAATGAGGAATGACTCAATGAAAAATAGACAGAATTAAAAAGAATGAGTGTCACAGATAAAGCAGATATGCATAAATGATAAGAGAACTAAGAAAAGAAAAGACAGCCAGTAGAATGCATAAAATCCAAGGACGGAAAATACTTCAGAGATGGAACTCTTCCACGTCGAAAGAGAACAACCAGTAACACACAGAAATATCGGCAAACCAGAAGTATTAAAATATGAATTGGAATCTTCATTGGAAAAATTGAACAGAAACAAAGCGGAAGGGACATACAGAACTGTAATACATATGGTGGCAACTTTCAGCAGAGACAAAATCCCAGAAATAATAAAAGCAATCTACAAGTGTGATAATATAACGAAAGGCCCAAGTAGATCTATTTTCATAGCACTGCCAAGAGGCCAGGTGCAAACAAAGGTGAACTCCATCGAACAATCAGCTTAATGAGCCACATAACAAAACTCATCATCCGAATTCTGATCAATAGAGAGCGCAACAGAATCCGACCAGAGATAGGACAAGAAAAATGACCTGCTGAAGCTTTTCGGCAACCTTGATATATTTAGGAAAGACATTAGAATAATCTATAATCTATACTAACAGCAAACCGCTTGTATACGTTCATGGAATGAGTTCAGCAAATATGAAAAAATAGAAAGGGGTGTAAGACAAGGATGTTTTCTCATCGGATTTATTCAACCTATACAGTAAGGCCATTCTAAGAGGAAAAGAAACCCTGCCTGGATTATTCATTGGTGGTTACAATCTTAACAATATAAGATAGGCAGATAACACATTGGCTGATAGCAGACAAGGAAAGGAAACTACAAAACCTCATACAGAACTTGGCAAATGAAAAGCTAGAAGAAAGGATTTAAGTAGATCTATTTTCAAAGCACTACTAAAGAAACAAGGCACAAATATGAACGCCATCAGACAATCGGCCTAACGAGCCATATAAAAAAAAACACTTTTTCTAAACTTAATAAGTACTGCGCATAGCAGATTCAAACCGGAAATAGGGCAAGAACAGTGCGGTTTTGTCAAAGATGCTTGAAAAAAGAAACGCGATATTTATGCTCAGAATGTTATCACTATGAGCAATTCAAATGCAGAAGTACGTGTATTTGTGTTTTATCGATTACGTAAAGACGTTCGATTAGGTACACCAAAAAGATCTTTTTTAACAGTTCAGCAACATAGACATATTTGGAAAAACATCAGAATAAACAAGAACATATACTGGCAGTAAACGGTTTGCATACGGATAGAAAATTAGTTCAGAATGTATATAAAAATATAAAAGGGTGTAAGACAGAGATGTATCTTCTTACCAGACATTTTATACCTATTCTGAGAAAATTAGTATCCCTATAATAATTCCTTATGGGCGGCCACGATTTTAATATAAGATATGCAGATGACACAGTATTGATAGCAGACATGGAAAAAAAGTACAACAAATTTACAGAAGGTAGTAGGAGAAAGAGAGAAGAAAGGACTAATTACCAACTGTAGGAATATATAATGCATGTGGTTAGTAAAATGATGAGAGCTCAAAATGCAAAGTAGAAATCGGAGATACCAAAATCAAACAAGCAGAAAAATTTAAATATATGGAAAGTGTCTTAACAGTGAACGGAAAATGTGACACTAAAATCTGGAGACGCATTGGGATAGCCAAAATGCCTTCCAAAACCTAAGCAGAGTATTAAGAGACAGAAAATACTTCGTTAAAAACAAAGAAAACAGTACTTAACGTTTACATGTTATCTGTTTACCTACATGGCACTGAATTCTGGACAATCTGCTCAAAGATGAGGAAGAGATTGAAGCAACAGAAATGTGGTTCTACAGAAGGATGCTAAGGATACCGAATACGTGAGCAACGACAAAGTTTTAGAGAAAACAAAAAGGAAATTTGTACTTAACATCAGGAAGAAACAACTGAAATTTCTAGAACACACCAAGAGGAAAGAGAGTTTAGAAAGTCTGATACTCACAGGAGAAATAAAGAAAAACAACGCATAACCTACTGAGAGAGTTTGAATAAATAGCTAGCGGAACAGGATTTAGGATAAATGACATAATGACAACATTTAAAAAGAGCTCCAAACGACAGGAAATTGTTGAGGGCCATGATCGCCTACGTCCTGAGGGAACACGGCAACAAAAAAAGATGTCAACCATTTCACAGTGTGTGTGTGTGTGTGTGTGTGTGTGTGTGGTTCTTTTTTCACGGCTGTAACCTAACCCTAAAGTTGCTTAAATTTCACTCATTCCCTTTTCCCAGCTGTAACCATACAAGTTGCCTATTTCTCACGTTTTCTGGTTCCTTTTAATAATACATTTAACGTAGGTCAGTCAGCTGAGTGCCATACGTGAGACACGCTTCGGTGAACATGTCCCGAATGATTGGGCAGAAATTTTTCCAGCGGTAGGTTGTCATTACTTTCTACGGTAAACTGGTTGCAAACAAAGGTTATAGAACTCTATGTGTTCTGTTATTTTACCCATAACTGAAGTGAAGAGATGAGATAATATCATTCCCAAATGTATTTGTGCGTAAGTGAATCCAACGAATTTAGATAGAATTCGAACTCACCTCTCCGATTTTTCGTTTTGAGCCGATATCCACTGTACCACAATGCACATGAAAGTACTGTTTTTCACAATTTCTACTGATTACCATACTGCTTTTGTTTGAGAAATTTCAATTCTTCTCGGATTATTAATTCTTCGAGTCTTTTTGCAATATTCTTTAAATCCAAACATATCAATTTCATATTTCGTAGTTTTCCAATTCAGCGGTTCCTTAAGAAACAATATCATCTCGAGAAGAATGAGAAATTTAGTGGTCTGTTTATTTGGGCAAACTATCCTATGAAGTCCAGGAAAAAGACAAAGAGACACAAAAGTGCCTCCATTCAAGGCTAAGTTTGTAATTTCGCGCGCTGTGTTACTGATCATAAAAATCTTTAAGAATAAAGATTATCAATTAACACAAAAACTAAACGCAAGATTTGAACCATCAACCTCTTCAATGTCGTTAGTAAATTTTTGGGAGCTATAATCAATAAATTTGTTCAGCAATTCAATCGAAACATTCTCTTGAACGACAAGAACTACGGATTTTTTAATGACTCGGTTCCCTGCTGATATGCTTACCTTCATTACTAACAGAATTAGCGAGACGCTACACAGAAATCTCAAAGACGATTGCATTAGATATTTCAACGGCCTTTGACAAGTTGTCGTGTAGAGTGTTACTACACAAACCCTCTAGCTATATGTTCAGTTAACTTTACCATTACAGCAAGTAGCTGACTCCCTCCGCTATCGCCAGCCTTTACGAAAAGTTAGTCAGTTAAGGGCCAAACATGATCCATGCTTAGGTAGAAACTTAGATAAAAAAAAAAAATAGATCGAATGGAGGAAAGAAAAGTTATCATTTATCAAAATCTGAACAAAATGCAAAGCAAACTGTTTAAAAATATTAAAAAATAATTTTTTAAAATGTAAAATCGTCCCATTACAAACAATGCAAAGAGAACAATAAAAGTTACAGTAATCAAACAATTAACCTGATAGCAGCAACGATTTTTTTTTATTTTGATTGTGTATTGACCCGACCCATTAATTTTTAATGTTGTTAAGAATTATACTTATGCAGTTCTTTTTTTATTGCTCAAACCAAAGGAAAGTATGAATGATTTATGTAATTGAATTGAATTGTAATTGAAATGATTATTCAATCAAAATCTAGCAACACAAATCGCCCGGTTCACACTCCACCTACGTCTATTGAACAGGTGAAGAGGCTCATCCCTTGTTCCCTGTTTAGGATGTGGTTTCCGATTTTCTCTTTTCCAATCTTTTCACTTTTACGTAGCCCCCTGCACATCAGTGGCGTTACCGCCTTGCTCGGGGTGATATGATTAAAAAAAAAAAATCTTGAAAGAAACATGACTGAGTGAGCAAAAGATTTTCCCGCGGGGGGTTGCCACTACTTACTGTGGTAGACTGGTTACCATCCAAGGATATAAAACCCGATCAAGGGAGAGGTTGGATTAAATGAGATACTGGCACCGAATTCCCTTTCCACTCTCAATAGAGTCCAAAAGTGTTTACGTGTCCTTCATGGTGATGAATTATTTTTCCACCCTACAAGTCCTTTACCACAGACGAAACATCGCAAGCCGCTCTTTGCTCTATCGCTATTTCCATGGAAAGCGTTTAGACGAACTACTACTTAGTTCTGCCAGTTCCAAAATCTCCGCTGCTTTGTGGTACAGAAGAAGATCTTCTCCAATAACTAGGATCATGTCCTGTTCAAGTCTAGGGTTAGCCGTTACTTTTCGTACATATCACCTTGAACTGTGTCTCTCACTGAGTAAAATATGATTACCCTCAGTTATATAATGTACTGATTGAGATAGATAGATAGATAGATAGATAGATAGATAGATAGATAGATAATGAATAGCCTCATTTAAATAATATATAGATATTCAGCTGGATTTATATATATATATATATATATATATATATATATATATATATATAAACTTGTTTATTAATGAAACTTTGTGTGTGTGTGTGTGTCCGTTACCTATAGATTCCGAAACGGCTGAAACGATCTTCTTGAAAATTTACACAGTTGTACTATAAGCGTCTGCGAGTGTTCTTAGCTAGGTTTTGTGTCGAGGTACCCCCGATAAATATCGAAAATCGATAATCGAAAAAATCGGATTTTAGAAGGAATGGTTCAATTTTAATCAAATTTGATACACTCATAGACAAAGACATAAGAACCGATATTCAGAAGTTTCAAGGTTGCAGTTCTTACAATAGTGCAGAAAATCAATCATATATATATATATAAAAGGTAAGATGTTTGTGTGTGTGTGTCTGTTTATCTGCCTGTATGTCTGTATTTTTTCAGCCCATTTATTTTAGTTTTTACTTCGGGTTTGGCTCTATATATATGTATATATATATATATATATATATATAGCCAAACCCGAAGTAAAAACTAAAATATATATATATATTATGCTCTCATTACGATTGAGCTCTCTGGAGAAGAAAATTTTAAAAACAGTTTCCACTTCTGCTATATGCGTGACTCTTCAGAAATGAATTGAGTTCTTTCGGTGACTGGCGTGTGTATACACTGCTTATATACAACACGTTAAAATTTCCCTTCTCTGATTCCATACGTCGATGGCTTAGGGAGTAGCGACTCCGACTGACACCAAATTGGTCAAGTTTTGATCCCAGCCAGAAGCAAGTGGATGCCTCTAGCCACACTGATGAGCTGTGATACAGCGAAACAGGCTTGTATGTGGATGACTAATATATATATATATATATCAGCGGCCATAATATAAGGACTATAATATATATATATACATATATATATATATATTAGCAGCCATAATATAAGGAACAGAAACAACAAAGACATAAATATGAGTAATACTTAAAAAGTAATGCATGATTTGCAATGAAATTTTTATCGAATAAAAATTAGGGTGTAATGCATAAATATTATTCAAAGTTAAAAAAAAATTACATAATAGTTTTTTTTTAAATAAAGATTAAATGGAAGAAAGGAAATAAGCTACTGGACAAAAGTTAAGGAACGATCTTGCTAATACTGATTGTGAACAAAATATCAACAAAAATTAATATTTCATAAATATCCCCTTATTTTCAATGACTTCTCTGCATCGTCGACCACATGATCTAATTAATTTCTTGCAAAAATCAATTTAATCTTTTTATCTTTGTATAATATTTATGCATTAAACCTTAATCTTTATTCGGTAAAAATTTCATTGCTAATCATGCATTACTTTTTAAGTAAGACACATATTTATGTCTTTGTTGATTCCGTTCCTTATATTATGGCCGCAACTGTATATGTATATCAATAAATATACATATACAGGCAAGTACACGGAGATATATAAATATTTGTCTGGTCTTAATAAAACAGTGCTCAATGTGTTATAACAGAGCAATTAAGTATATATTAATAAATATACATATTATATTACGCCTATAGTATGACTCGGAGTTTCATGCGCTATACAATCATCAGGTGCATATATAATATTGCATAGGGGTATGAAACTATGAGTCTTGCTATAGATGTAGGATAATATGTATATTTATTAAAATATGTATGTGTGTAAAGATAGATAGATAGATAGATAGATAGATAGATAGATAGATATCAGTATATATATATATATAT
>JBBBDQ010000687.1:1752500-1807500 GCA_037127315.1 Ascarosepion bandense | reverse complement strand
ATATATATAGAACATGAGATAGATAAAGCGAGAGAGTGATTGAACATGAGATAGATAAAGCGAGAGAGTGACTGACATAGATATAGGAGAAAGAAAGAAAGAAATATATAAAGAAATAAATAAATAAAGAGAGGTAGATGTGATTGAGTTAGAAAGAAACATATATATATATATATATATATATAGAGAGAGAGAGAGAGAGAGACAGGACTAGGTTGGCCAAAGGATTCATTCGCTTATTAAATTTACTTAATATACCGAACGAAATTTTTGACTAACCTAACACACACACACACACACACACACACACACACACACATATATATATATATATTGGTCATATACCAGTCCTATTTTTACTCAATAGCCTCAAGTACAATTTGAAACATTACAGTTACCGTCCACTTAATAACCACTGGGATAATACAATAGATCTTATTACCCCATTGACCAGCATATATAAATAGACGAGCTAAAACACAATACACTTGACCTGAAGACTGCGTTCAGGCATGAAACCTACTTCTCTCCACTTGTCTACTTTTATATTTTCATACGCTTTACCTCTGCTATTGATCGCTTATCCCCCAACTGATAAACACACACACACGCACGCACACACACACACACACATACACACGCTCTCTCTCACTCTCTCTCACACACACACACACGCACGCACACACACACACACACACACACACACACACACACACATATATATATAATCTTGAAAAAATTTGGAATATTCTACAAATGTTTAAAATCATCCAGAAAATTTGGATTTTCTTGCTGATTTTAAACATTAACTGTTGTATGATTTAGATTTGAGGAGCGGCCGCTTAGCTGCGAAATATTTATTACCCATGGATTTGTAGAATATCCAAAAATCTTTTCAAGATTATATTACTTTGTTAAATTTAATAAAAAATTTAACGTTGAGTTCTTTTGAGTTTGTCTCTATTGGAATTTACTTGACAAACATAGCAAATGATGAACTGTGATACAGCAACACAGGCTTGGATGTGGATGACTAATATATTATGCTCTCATTACGACTGAACTCTCTAGAGACGAAAATTTTAGAAAGTCTCCACTTCTGTGATATACGCATTACTCTTCAGAAATGAATTGAGTTCTTTCGGTGGCTGCCGTGTGTATATGCTACTTATATATACAACACGTTAAAATTTCCCTTCTCTGATTCCATGCGCCTATGGCTTAGGGGACAGCGATTCTAACTGACACAAAATCGGTCGAGTTTCGATCCCGGCCAGAAGCAAGTGGATGTTTCTAGCCACACTGATGAGCTGTGATACAACGAAACAGGCTTGTATGCGGATAACTGATATATATAGTTGCTTAGCAAGTTTTTTTTATGTCAACACAAGATAAAATCGTCGCTGATGGTGGATGTTTTTATGTTAACATCCTTGTAACCTCCCTGAAGATGGCTCATGTGAGCCGAAAGCTTAGAACCAACTTAATAAAAAAATATCCAAATTTTGGAGAATTTTTGTCTTTATTTCACCTGAAATTAAAGCCAAAATACGATGTTTAGAATGGCTCATGTTTAATATAACAGACATTCATTTTCTCTTATATTTAACAGTATAAGTTTAGAAAAGACTAATATATATAAGTCTTCCGCAGACAGATCTGGTTCGCTGTATCACAGCTCATCAGTAGGGTTAGACTCCGATTGCTTTCAAGCCAGGATTGAAACCCGACCGAATTGGCATCCGTCAGCAATACTACCTCTGAGCTATGGGCGCTAGGTAGAAGAAGGCAGACTTTTTAGCGTGTATATTATCATTTTACACGCCCTGATAGTGTTCTAATTCATTGCTGAATGAACGATGCGTAAATGCTAGAGTAGCTACTGTTTATATATATATATATGTGTGTGTGTGTGCAATATATATATATATATAGATATATATATATATATATATAGGAAAACCAACAAGATGATAAAGGGCTTACGGCCTATTACGTTGAATACACCGGTTCTCGCTCGATCACCGAAGTTAAGCAACGTTGAGCCTGGTCAGTACTTAGATGGGTGACCGCTTGGGAATACCAGGTGCTGTAAGCCTATAGTGACGGATGTGCGTTGTGGTGCAGTGGATATCGGCTCGGAAAGAGAAATCGATGAGCCGAGTTCGAATTCCAGTTGAATACTCTGCATTCACTTAAGCACTGGTACCCTTGGGAAAGGTATTAATAAGTCCATTCCCTCCAGTTATGAGTTAAATAACAAGGGTAGGACTTGGGGACCCTGCTCTTAAAAACAAATCCCAATGAATCGTGAAAAAGAAAAATGTTGTAAAATAAAATAACCTTACCCAAAATCATTGGTTATGACCTTAAATGATCCCATAATGATTGATAGGTCGTTAAGCCTCAAAAACAAACAGATGATAAAATAAAGTAAAACAATAAATAGGAAATGTATCTCAATAGCCGGAAAGTGCGACACTGAGATCCGAAGACGAATTGCCATGGCGAAGAAAGCATTCCAGAAGTTGAGTAAAGTATTAAGAAACAAGGAAGAGAGTACTGGATTGCTACTCTGGCTATTGGGCGTATATCATTTATCAGTAAACTTCTTTCAACGATTCTCAGTATTCATAAGATAGTTTTAATTAATGTTTTGACTTTAGTGGAGAAGAATAAGCAAATGTTCGGTACCAACTCTTAAGAAGTCGTCCATCAAAATATGGTCCTGTATATTTGGAATGAATTGATACTCAGATGTAGCGTGATTTATAGAATAAAGAAATTGTGGAATTTACCCTGCCGACAATCGGATTTGTCCAATCAAAAGTTGATCATCCATTTTTAGAGGTTTTGCTGTCGAGGGTGATTAGGAACAGATATGCAGAGAGAGTACATGAATATTTTATTTCAATCTCAATGGGGCAATGATACTGTAAGGCAGTTACCAAGGTTATAAAGTATTGGAAATTTTTTTTTTAATCATATCACCCAGAGCATGGCGGTAACGCCACTGATGTGCAGGGGGCTACGTAAGAGTGAAAAGATTGGAAAAGAGAAAGCCGGAAACCACATCCTTGACAAGGAACAAGAGATGAGCGTCTTCACCTGTTCAATAGACGTGGGTGGAGTGTGAACCGGGCGATAGCTTAGTCTATCTACTCCAATTGGAAAAAAATAAAAGAGAAGAGTGAAAGGATTGAAAGAGAGAAAGCCGGAAACCACATCCTAAACAGGGAACAAGGGATGAGCCTCTTCGCCTGTTCAATAGACGTGGGTGGAGTGTGAACCGGGTGATAGTTTAGTCTATCTACTCAAATTGGAAAGAAAAATAAATAAATAAATAAAATGAAAAAGAAAAGAGTGAAAAGATTGGAAAAGAGAAAGCCGGAAACCACATCCTAAACAGGGAACAAGGGATGAGCCTCTTCATCTGTTCAATAGACGTGGGTAGAGTATGAACCGGGCGATGTGCCATATAATGTTAAAAATAAAATGTTGGGAATTGTAGAGAAATTCTATGAATGCTTTGAGTACTGAGTTCTTCTGGAAAACTCTTGTACAAAATCATTGCCACATCAAGATTGAAGTAGTCTTTTCCCCAACCCACCCCGCGCAATCCTGTTCTTAATAGCCATTGGCTGGTTGAACATCCCCAGGTGAATCCAATGAATCATGTTCGTGTAAGTGAAAGATGTTGACGTTGTCGACAATCGGATTTGTCTAATAAAAGGTTGATCATCCATAGTGACAGGTTTTGCTATCGATGGTGATTAGGAACAGAATTTCAAAGAGAGTACAAAAATACTCTATTTCAATTTCGATGGGGCAATGATTCAGTCAGAGAGTTTCCCGGGATGATACAGTATTGGAAACGTGCTTTACAATGTTAGCAATAAAAGGTTGGGAATTGTAAGGAAATTCTAGGCATGCTTTGAATACTGTATTCTCCTCGAAACTGACTTGGCAGACCGGCTGCAACCACTCTCTCACCGGCGTGACGTGGCTTCCCTCTGCCACTTCTACAAATATTTTCACGGCTTCTGCTCCGATGAACTTAGATCATTGGTACCGCCTAGGTACGAATTTACACGAGATACTAGATTAGCAACTAGGCCCCACCCTTTTACAGTAAAACAGATAAGATGTAACCGTAATTTCAACTATAATAGCTTCTTTTCTCGCGCTTCCCGCCTGTAGAATTCCTTTCCACATGTCTGCTTTCCCGACAGCTACAATTTCCAGGAGTTTAAATGTAAGGTAAATAGACACCTCCTATCACACTAACTTGCACCTATTCTCCCAACACTCTCACCATCTACCCAACCCTCATTCTCGGTATCCTTACCCGCCTATCACCCTCCTTCTGACATTTCCTATATCTAACCATCCTTCCTCACCACTTTCCCCTCTATATAACCTCCTACGCAATAGTGGCAGTGAAATGCCTTGCTCAGGGTGAAACGATTATATAAAAACAAAAACAAAAAAAAAAGACAGTCCACTACATAGAATCAAGAAATTTATTCATCTCTATATAGTCTTCTGATGATTGTGTTTATGTAAAAACAGACACCCCCCATATATATATACAGAGTCTAATGGATGTGCATTGTGGTGCAGTGGATATTATAAAACTGCCTGAAAATTAAAATCCTGCCACATACATTTGCCCGCACCATAAAAAAAGCAACAATATTTAACATTTTATAAATTCATTGCCTTTATGAAATATAAACCTGGTTTTATTGCTGTCTTTTTTTTAATATTAAACTAAATAAACATTCATAATTCACTTCTACATCACCAGTCCCGACAGATACAATCTCCAGGAACTTAAATGTAAGGTCATTAGACACCTCCTATCACACTAACTTGCACCTATTCTCCCAACACTCTCACCATCTACCCAACCCTCATTCTCGGTATCCTTACCCGCCTATCACCCTCCTTCTGACATTTCCTATATCTAACCATCCTTCCTCACCACTTTCCCCTCTATGTAACCCCCTGCGCAATAGTGGCAGTGAAATGCCTTGCTCGGGGTGGAATGATTATAAAAAAAAGTCTCTGGCGCAATCAATGCCCCATCAAGTTTTAAGTAAAATATTCTTGTTCTCTCCCCGCAAACTTGTTCCAAATAGACGTCGGCTGTGTGAATATCCCTGGGTTATCCACTGAGCCGCATTCGTATAAGTTAAAGATGTTGATTTTGCCGACGATTGGATTTGTGTAATTAAAAGTTGATTATCTATTATTAGAAGTTTTGCTATCAATGGTGATTAGAAGCAGAATTTTGGAGAGGGTACAAAAATGCTTTATTTCAATCGCAATGGGGCAATGATTATTATCTCTGGGATAAATACAGTATTGGAAACGTGCTTTTCAATGTTAACAATCTGGGTTATTTTTCCGATTATCCTTGTTATTACGTCTCACAATAAACAAGCTTAAAAGCATTTTTAAATTAATAAATGAACATGCAGACCAATGGTGATCCGGATAACAAAACATTTAACTATGGATAATCAACCATTAATTAGACAAATCCGATTGTCGGCAAAGCCAGCATCTTTCAATTATACGAACACGGTTTATTTGATTCCTCGGGGTGTTCGCCAAATGGATAGTGATTAAGAACATGCATGAGGAAGGAGAATTCTTCTTCTTCTATGTGCCCTGTCCCTTCAGGACGTAGGCGATCATGGTTCTCCACGTCTCCCTATCCCTTGTGGCTCTTAGTATGTTTGCTCCTGTTACTCCTGGCAACCCCCGTTCCGTCATCCACCTGATCAAGCCCTGCAAATATGTTATCCGCTGCCTTCCTCTGTCTCTCTTTCCTTCTATCTGGCCAGTCAGTATCAGATTCTCCAGGCTCTCCTTACTCATTGCGTGTCCCAGGAACTTCAGTTGTCTCTTCCTGATGCTCACTATTAATTTCCTTTTTGTTACCATTCTTTCTAACACCTCATCGTTGCTTGCATGCTCAGTCCACGATATCCTCAGCATCCTTCTGTAGAACCACATTTCCGCTGCTCCCAGTTTTGTCCTCATTTTCGATGATATTGTCCAGCATTCACTGCCGTATTGAAGAACTGACATCACATAGCAATCCAGCACTCTTTTTTTTTGTTTCTAGTGAAATTTTCCTGTATGTTAGTACTTTACTCAGCTTCTGGAACGCGTCCTTTGCCATGCCAATTCGCCTTCGGATCTCTGTGTAGCACTTTCCATCTCCTGTTAGAACACTTCCTAGGTATTTAAATTTTTGTACTTGCTTTATTCTGGTATCTCTCACCTGTATTTGGCATACTTTACCTAAAATTTGATGGGACAATGATTATGTCAGTGAGTTCTCCAGGAAAACACAGTTTTTAAAGCATACATAGAATTTCCTTACGATTCCCAACATTTTATTGCGAAGTGAACTTTTCTAGAAGATAATCACAAGTGGATAATAAAACCGCGAGGTCTTTAACAAAATTAATATATTTCAAGTTTACGAACAAGGTTCATTGGATTATACGAAATGTTCATCCAGTTGATAACGATTAAACACAGTTACAGAGACAATATAATAATACTTGACATAGGTACCTCATTTGTTTTTGTTTTTCACTAACAAACATCATGAATGCGGAGAGAGGATAAGAATACCTTACTACAAACTTGATAGACCAATGTTTCTGTCATAGAGCATAGAGTTCTCCGGGAAACGTGCGCAGACTTTCGCTACAATGATAACAATTTTGTCTTGTATTTCGTTTGTCTTAAGGATCTTTTTTATAAGCTCTCGCAATGAACAGTGTTAAATTACTGAAGTTGATAAAATAAATCGACTGAACCATGATGTTGTATACTTTCATGGCTTCTGCTCAGACGAACTTAAGTCACTGATGCCTCCTCAACAGGTGTTTACTCGTGCAACCAGACTGGCAACTGGGTCCCACCCATTCACAGTCAGGTTAGCCAAATGCAGACGACAATTCTACTCCTTCAGCTTCTTCTCTCGCACTTCCCGCCTGTGGAACTCGCTCCCGTATTCTTGCTTTCCTGACGGCTACAACCTCCAGAAATTTAAATGCAAAGTCAATACTCATCTACTAACCACTGGACACTAGCTCTCTCTCCACCCCTGTATAACCTTCCCTTTCTCTCCACCTATGTATCTGTCATCGCACCTGCTTTCTCAGCTTTCTATTGTTCCTTTCTAACTAGTTTGTACTCCTCACTCTTTTCTAATTAATCTTTTTACATTTATGTAGCTCCCTGCACATCAGTGGCGTTTCCGCCTTGCTCGGGGTGAAATGATTAAAAAAAAAAAACTTGATCTATGGATAAACAAGATTGAAGAAATTATTGCTTTCTTGAACATTTTGGTCACTGTCAATTCGTTCGTATTCATTTCTAGTCTTCAATTTTAATATATTTTACATATATATTTTACACGTTATACATTTTTATATCACTATTAGTAAATACTCATATATATATATTTTAAATCTAAAAAGGATGAGCAAATAGCTCATCCTTTTTAAAATCCCAAAACCCGATCCTATTAATATTAATCTTATTAATATTAAAATTGATCAAGGTGAAGGGATCGATGTAAATAGTATAATCTATTAACAGAGCCACATATATAAAGTAATTCGAAAATTTCGAAATTTAATTTCGTTGGATGGCCATTTCAGCGAGAAAATTGTCGCTTCATCAGCAACGATCAAAAACAAAAAATTTACATTTTACGAGGTTTGGGCCTTTCTAATCTCCAGCCTTCTTCGTGTGCTGTGAATTTCGAAGCGAACCCTTCATTTCGATCATTGGTGTATATCATTCTCATTCCATGTGCGATGCCACTTCTGGTAGCCATGTAATGATCTCCATTCCTGGCTACAGCAGTGGTGAACAAATAACATAGAGAGTTAAATTAAAGGGTTAGATTCATGGCTACCAGAAATGATATCGCACATGGAATGAGAAGGATATATCCCAGTAATCAAAATAAAGAATTCGGTTCGAAATTCCTAGCACCTAAAAAAGGTCGGAGCATACAACGGCCGAAACGTCGTAAACATAAAAATAATGATGAGGACAATAGTCCGAATAATGACATTAGTTTGAATGCAAAAAATTCAACTAGAATACGAACTCGATTTTCCAATCCGATAAACACAACACACATTATATTAGATTTTCTAGAATTTATAAATTTTGAATAAAGTGTTATGCTTTTGCAGTTGTTACAATAATTGTGGTTTGCCTATTTTTGAAGGCATAACATATCACTCAATAAAACCAGAGCCTAACTAATAAATCAACAACTTTTAGGCAAAATTCGATTTTCTTCATGAACATAGTCTCTTTCTAGTGATACGCTGATTCCAACGCTTCTCTAACAATTCAATGCCGTTTGTATAGAACGAATTATCTTTGGCCTCAACATAGGCCTCACTTTCCGATATCACTTCTTCATTAGAGCCAGATCTCTTTCTCTGGAGCATTCTTTTAAGGTCTGCAAGCAACCAGTAGTCGCTGGGGACCAGATCCGGAGAATAGGGTGGTTGCGAATGCAATTCATGTAGTTTTAACATCGTTGCGATCGACTTGTAACACAGTGCGTTGTCTTGGTGAAATATCATTTTTTCTTCATCATTTGCGGCTGTTCTTTGGCGATTTCTTCCTTCAAACGCATCAATAATGCTATACAATATTCGTTATTAATGGTTCTTTCTTTCGCAAGGTAATCGATTAACAAAATACCTTGCGCATCCCAAAATACGAAAGACAAAACCTTGCCTACTGATGTTTGCGACTTTGATCGCTTTGGACGGTTTTCATCTGCTGCTGTCCACTCAGCCGACTGCCGATTTGACTCGGAATGAAGTGGTGAATCCATATTTCATCCATTGTCACATATTTACGCAAAACTCCCTCTTGTTTCGTTGAAACAGTTGCTTATAACGCTCTGAATCGTCGATGCTTTGTTGATTTTGATTGATTGTGAGCAAACGTGACACCCATTTTGAATACAGCTTTCTCATTGACAAATGTTCATGTAAAATGGTGATTACACTGCCTTCTGATATGTTCAACTTCTCTATCCCACGCAACTTCAATTTACGATCGATCAAAACGAGTTTGTAGATTTTTTTGGTGTTTTCCGTGACATCTGCCGATTTGGGTGAGCTGAGCGTTCAGTATCATTTGTGCCTTTACGACCGCGTTTAAAGTAAGCATGCTACCTCTTAACCGTTGTTTCCGACAGATCAGAGTCCGAATAACACGTATCAAGCCATTGCTTTGCTTGAACAGTATTTCCTATCAGAAAGCAATGTTTTATCAGCACATGAAATTCTTCCATTGTTTTGAAAATTTGCAACAGTAAATTCACTTAAATAACTGTAATTCGTAAACTAATAACCCGAATAGACCCTAATTTTGTCACGTGCCATTTGAAGATTAGTACTTCATAAAAATCATATTGATTTTTTTATTAGTAGCCTCATTTATGTGTCAGGCCCGGGTTGTGTTAATATCTGGCCCTTTTGTTAATCTTTTGAGGTTGTATTGTATTCCGATATGAAGTAAAATTTCAGGTTTTATTTATTGTCTTCTTTCTTATGCCCATGACACTCTTTCGTTTCTTTGCATATTTGTGACATCTGACATTCTTTCAACAATGACCTGACCTTGTCTATCGGCTCAGATTCATTGAAGCAATTTCTAGGCTTGATTGTAAACAGTGGTTTTATCTCTAGTAAACCTCTTGATATTGAATAACTTTGCTGTTTGCTGTCATGGTTACTCACAATTTCCAACTATCAAAGAACGTAAACCCATTTCGGAATTGCAACAACAGAACTAACTATTTTTCAGACTTCTACCTTTAAAATTTGCGTTGTGGTGCAGTGGATATCGGCTTGGAATGAGAAATCGGAGAGCTGAGTTCAAATTCTGGTTGAATTTGTTGCATTCACATACGCGCAAATACCCTTGGGAAAGGTATAAATCCGTCTTTTTTCCCTCCAGCAATGGGTTAGATAGCAGGACGGATTGGTTTCTATAGCCTTGGTTGGCAAATAGTTTACCGTACAAAATAATAGCAAACTACTGCGGGAAAATCTTCTGCCCAGTGAGTCATGGTACTTAACTGACTGTCTGGCCTTGAAAGAAAAATCTTCTTTATGTGCTGTGTCCTTTCAGGACGTAGGCGACCATGGACTTCTATCCCTTCTCGCTCTTAACACTTTTTCTCTTGGTATTTCTCCCAAATCCTGCTCCGCCACCCGCTTCCACAAGCTCATCAAATATGTCTCTCTTTGCTTTCTTCTGTCTCTCTTTCCCTTTATTCATCCCGTGAGTTTTAGATTCTCCAAGCACTCCTTCCTCATTATGTGTCCGAGAAACTTCAGCTGTATAATCCTGATGTTAAGTATAAGTTTGCTTTTCGTTTGAATCCTTAGGTAAAAAATCGTAAAATTATAAATTCGATAAGTTACTTTCCACTTTGAATCAAACGACTTATTCGTCACTCTAGTAAGTACCTGACTTCGCCTGCTATGCTTCACCTTTACAAGAGCCAGATCAGGTCAAAAATGCCATAATTGAGTAGGAGCTGCCCACTCCACACTTTCCTGTCGGGATAGAGTTCAAAAATGTCTTCGCGTTCTCCTGAATGATGAAATATTTTCCACCTTTTTCCAACGGACCAAACGTTACAAGTTTCTCAAGACTCTGTCGATATTTCCATGATTAATTACAATTCTTAGTTCCACGAGTTCTAACTCCTAAAACCCGACATGTCACGCATATTGTAACGAACCACACTGATTCCCTTCGTATTCCATTAGTGAGATATTAGTTCCACTCCAATAGATTTTTCTTACAAACTGCCATCGTGTTGAATTGGCTCCCAAGAGTATGCTTCCCAATCAGCAAATTCATAATCAGTTCAAGTTTAAAATTTAACAATTATCTGTTCTTCATATCCCCATCACGACCTCTTACGCTGTAACCTTTTTTTTTTTTTTCGAGTGGGTCATGATCCTTTTAGTGTGAGCTCTCACCGAAAAACTTAACGGCATTTTCCAGTTCGTTTTATTTTATAGAGTATGTTTATATCTCATTGTATTTCTGTTTGTCCCTCTCTTAGTTCCTTAGAAGGGCCGTTACGCCCTGCCAGTGCTGCTATAACTAATGGACTATTCCGTTTGGATCGAGGGAAAAGACGGAAAAGACATCTCAGAGATGCTAGTTGATTTCGGCAAAAGAACAAAAGAAAGAAAGAAAACAAAATTGAAACAGGAAATAATAATATAATAATTTTCACGTTCTAATGAACTTTAAGCAATTTGTCAACAGTTATATATGAACGGATTTTATTAAAAATAAGCAAACACAATGTTTGCAATTTATTTAATCTGACATGTTATATAATAATATATAATAATGATTTCTGTCCCAATATACAATTTTTAATAGTCCTGGGTATACCGATGAACTACATCCGGTAACAAAGTCTCTGGTCGAGAGGTTGAAGGTTTTGAGGAGCGTTACAAGCAACGACGAAGTGTTAGAAAGAATGGCAACAAAAAGGAAATTGATGCTGAGCATCAGGAAGAGACAACTGAAGTTCCTGGGACATGCAATGAGGAAGGAAAGCCTGGAGAACCTGATACTGACTGGTCAGATAGAAGGAAGGAGAGACAGAGGAAGGCAGCGGATAACATATTTGCAGGGCCTGATCAGGTGGATGACGGAACGGGGGTTGCCAGGAGCAACAGGAGCAAACATACTAAGAGCCACAAGGGATAGGGAGACGTGGAGATCCATGATCGCCTACGTCCTGAAGGGACAGGGCACATAGAAGAAGAAGAAGAAGAGCTACTTTTTAATTGCTGTTGTTCTCAGATCCACCCTTATCAAGGGTGGTTACTCCTGTTAGAGTCCATCTATGGGCAAATAGTGAAACTCCAAACAAAAACGAAACACTATAAAAGTATAAAAATTACATTTGTATTGTAAATATAACAATAATTATTATCTTATTATTATAATCGTTTCACCCTAAGCAAGGCAATACTACCACTGGTGCGTGGGGTGAGAGTTATTTGAAAGGAAAAAACAAAACAAGGTACATGTTTGTCGGAGAAATGATAAAAGAAAGATGGAAATCAAGGAGATAAAAGATAGCAATTAACGTTGCACTTAAACTGTCTGAGATTGTAGCTATCTAGGAAGTAAGTATATGGAAGGGAGTCCCAAATGCGGGAAATACGAAAAAGGAAACTGATAGAGTAGAATTGGCGGTTACATTTGACTGTAAAAGGATGGGACCTAATTGCCAATCTAGAGTGGATTTGTGTGGGCGGAGCACCAGAAGGATAAGCTCGTAAGAGTAGAAACCGTAAAAATATTTGTAGAATGAAACCACATTCAGTCGGTGAAAAATGAATAAAGTGGAGCTGCCAATTTGGGATCGATTACATTGCAGATATTCCTTTGGATTTTGTCGAGAACCCTGAGATGAATAGGAGCAGTTGCCAAGATACGGCAACAGCATTCAATGTACGGACGAATGGTAGACTTATAAATGTGCAAGATGCATTCTGACGAGAACGTCAAGATGAATAGCAGCACTCCTGCTGCTTCTTCTCTCGCACTTCCCGCCTGTGGAACTCGCTCCCGTATTCTTGCTTTCCTGACGGCTACAACCTCCAGAAATTTAAATGCAAAGTCAATACTCATCTACTAACCACTGGACTCTAGCTCTCTCCCCACCTCTGTATAACCTTCCCTTTCTCTCCACCTATGTATCTGTCATCGCACCTGCTATCTCGGTTTTCTATTGTTCCTTTCTAACTAGCTTGTACTCCTCACTCTTTTCTAATTAATCTTTTTACAGTTATGTAGCCCCATGCACATCAGTGGCGTTTCCGCCTTGCTCGGGGTGAAATGATTAAAAAAAAAACCAAAAAAAAAACACCCGACCAGACATGGTAACAGTATTCAATGCACGGACGAATGACAGATTTATAAATGTGAAAGAGTGATTCTGACGAGAACCTCGAGATGAATAGCAGGAGCACCCGACCAGATATGGCAACAGTATTCAATGCACGGACGAATGGTAGATTTATAAATAGGAAAGATGGATTCTGACGAGGACCTCGAGATGAATAGCAGGAGCACCCGACCAGATATGGCAACAGTATTCAATGCACGGACGAATGGAAGATTTATAAATAGGAAAGATGGATTCTGACGAGGACCTCGAGATGAATAGCAGGAGCACCCGACCAGATATGGCAACAGTATTCAATGCACGGACGAATGACAGATTTATAAATGTGAAAGATGGATTCTGACGCAAACCTCGAGATGATTAGCAAGAGCACCTGACCAGATATGGAAACAGAATTCAATGCACGGACAAATGGTAGATTAGTAAATGTGCTAGATGGATACTGACGAGAGAAATTTCCTGGCACGACACAGGGACCCAACCTTCCTAGCAATATTCATATTAGAATTATAAACAATAAATATTTATAGTGAAATTAGAGGAGGTGAGATGATTTATTGCTTTTAAGAACTGTGCAATGTAAATTTACCAGATTTTTGATTTAACGTGAATTTTAACACTTCCTACAAATTCTTTTGTACGAGTCAATAACACATACTGATGGTGACTAAGTGCAGCTTAGATGTGGTACAAGGCCGAAAGTATGGAGCACGCAGTGAGGATCGAACTCTCGACACAATTATGTATTTATTCTAGTGAGACAAGCTTGCTTATAATTACAGTACCTCGAGGTGTTGAGTAAAGCATACGGATGTGCGTTAAGGGTCATTGGATATCGGCTCGACACGAAAAATAGGAGAATCCATTGCGTTTATTGAATTTGTTGCATTCACTTACGCGCAAATACCCTTGGGAAAGGTATTAACCTGCCGCTCCTGTACCCAGTTATGGGTTAAATAACAGGTCAGATTAGGTTCTGTATTCTTGGATGCCAATCAGTCTACCGCAGAAAGTAATGGCATGCTACTGCGGGAAAATATACTGTCCAGTCAGTTATGTCTCGAGACATGATCACCCAAGCGTGTATCACATACGGCACTTAACTGACTGACTGAAGATAATAGTTCGAAACATAATTAAAGCTTCTAGTGGGCAAAAAGTGGGGGATCAGTTTTCTTTTGTCATTAAGTAATAAACTGATCCCCCACTAATTGTAGCTTATTCATACAATCCGTCTCTTCTCTGTTCAGCTATAGTTTAAATAGCAGCATAGAAAATCTTCTGCCCAGTCAGTCATGTCTCGAGACATGATCACCCAAGAGTGTATCACATACGGCACCTAACTGACTGAATGAAGATAGTAGTTGGAAACATAAGTAAAGCTTTTACTAGGCATAAGGTGGGGGATCAGTTTTCTTTCGTCATTAAGTAATAAACTGATCCCATATTTATTACTACTTATTAATGTAATCAGTCTTTTCTCACTTCACCTATGGTTTAAATAGCAAGAATGAAAATTTTCTGCCCATTCAGTCATGTTTCTTTCAAAACATGATCGCCCAAAGCGTGTATCACGTATAGAACTTAAATTACTGACTGAATTCATACGATATCTTCATAGGCAGCAACTGTTAAGTTCCAAGCTATGGGCAAATAATGAACCCTAAAATAAAATCGAAACACTATAAAACTCAAATAATATATTTTTATACTAGTATGACCTGCAATACATCTGAAGGTGAAAGCATTCAACTGTGTTTAAAATATTTCTTCTTCTTCTTCTTCTTCTTCTTCTTCTTTTTCTTCTTCTTCTTCTTTGTGCCTTGCCTTTTCAGGACGTAGGCGATCATTGCTTTCCACGTCTCCCTATCCCTGGTGACTCTTAGCACGCTTTTTCCTGTTACACCACGCAACCTCCGTTCTGTCAACGACCTGCTCTGGCCTTTCAAATATGTTATCTGCTGCTTTCCCTTGTCTCTTTTTCCCTCTATCTGGCCTGTTAGTATCAGGTTCTCCAAGCCTTCTTTCCTCATTGCAGGTCCCAGGAACTTTAGTTATTTCTTCTTGATGCTCAGTATTAATTTCCTTTTCGTTTCCATCCTTTCCAAAACCTCATTATTGATCCATGATATCCGCAGCATCCTCCTGTAGAACCATATTTCAAATGCTTCAAGTTTTTCCTTCATCTTTGATGATATTATCTAGCATTCCCTGCCATATTGAAGAACTGACATCACATAGTAATCCAGTAATCTCTTCTTTGTTTTTAGCGAAATTTTAACCCATAGTGGTCGATATACAGCTAATCTACCAACCAACAATGCTTAGTATGTAATGTACGAAAGAGGATAACAGAGAAATGCTTATGTGTGTGTGTGTGTGTGTGTGTGTGTGTGTGTGTGTGTGTGTGTGTGTGTGTGTGTACGCAAAAAATTTTGCAATTCTTGAGTATTAAATCAAAATTGAAAGAAATGAAAACGCGAAAGTTATTTCAGCAAACAATCAAAGCCTGTACATTGAAATAATTTTAGATGATTTTTCTTTTATTTGACATTTTCAACATCGTCTTCTTTTTTCTTTTCAAAGAAGCAATCGGGTAGAGAAGGCACTGCCTCTTCATATCTATCTATCTATCTATCTATCTATCTATCTATGTCAGTCGATTAATATCTATCTATCTATCTATCTATCTATCTATCTATCTATCTATCTATCTATCTATCTCAGTCTATTTATATCTATCTATCTATCGCAGTCTGTACATATCTATCTAGCTAGCTAGCTAGCTAAGTCTATTTATTTCAATCTCAGTCTATTTCTTTCTATCTATCTATCTCTCTATCTATCTATCTATATCTCTATACAGAGTAGGATGGTTAAATTGTCGCTATTTTTATATTTTTAATTTTGCGCATGCGCGTTATTGGTTTTTGATTTTATGTGTGTTATGGTGCAGTGAATATCGCTTCGGGGCGGAAAAATCGGGGTGCTGAGTTTGAATTCCAGTTGAATTCGTTGTATTCACTTACGCGCAAATACCCTTGGGCAAGTTATTAATCCGTCTCTTCTTTCCATTTATGGATTAAATAACAGGACGGATCTGGTTCTGTAGCCTTGGCTGGCAACCAGTCTACTGCAGAAAGCAATGGCAACCTACTGCGGAATAATCTTCTGCCCAGTTAGAAAGCTAAAGCTAAAACATATATTACGTATAGCAGTTAACTGACTGACTGATGTTAGAGTATAGTAGGGTCATTTGGGCACGGTCCGTGAGAAGAAAAGCACTACGTCACAGTTTACGTTGCCAGAAATTTCGAAACGGCATGCTGTACTTTTTGGTATCTGCACCGGAGATTCCAACACGAACATTTCAAAGTGTTTGTGTGTTAGTCTGGGGACAGTGCAGATATATTCAGTAAGCTTCATGGTGTTTGGAGTGATTACTAGAGATGGTGATGTTATGCCTCCATTTATCTACCCACAGGGCTTCAGATTCAACAAGGAGGCTTACACCAAGTGCCTTAAGGGAGGTAGTGCTTCCCTGGATCAAGAGGGTGGATGCTGAAAGAACTGAGATGTAGTAAAAGGACACTGCAGCATGCCACCTTAGCAGGAGAACCCAGTCATGGCTTTCAGACAATTTCCGCGACCAAAACACTCCTTACATCTGGCCACCTAACTTCTCAAACAGCAACCCGCTTGATTATTTTGTGTGGGGCTCAGTTGAGCGAAAGACCAACAAATCCTCTGGTAACACCAAAGATAAACTGAAGGCAAGGATTTAGCAAGGAGACCGTTAAGAAAAGTCGCTGGAGATTCCAAAGTCGTCTGGAGACAATGGTTGAAGTCAATGGCGATTGTATTGAATAAATTTTCTCTTTACTATTTAAAGATATTTTTGTTAAATATATATATATATATATATATATATATATATATATATTTAGTATAGTCTATTTTTTGTAAATATATTTGTTAAAAAGAGATGTCAGTATTATTTTCCTTTTTGCGTAATTTAACCGACAATTTATCATCGCACTCTACATGTGTGCGTGACACCTTTCTCTATTTATCACAACCATTTAATAATCTATTTATCTATCCCATCTGCTTATAATCTCTAAGTATTTATCTATCTATCTATCTAGCATATCTAGCATAATCCTATGGCATATTCTTAATCTTAATTTTCCATTTTTGTTTTTTTCTTTTTCACTTTTGGCAGCTTATATTTATTCAACTTAAATCTGGAGCAATAAAAATAATAGATAGATAGATAGATAGATAGATAGATAGATAGAAAGAAAGAAAGAAAGAAAGAAAGAAAGAAAGAAAGAAGTGATGTTAATATTTCCCGCCTAATTTCCGAGCGGAGTAAACATGTTTGGTCGGGGAGTGGCACCTCAGAGGTGGGTGAAAAATTTGGAATCCTGCCGTGTTTAGCCGAGTAAATATTTTCTCTTCCCCCAACACTTTTTTTTCTGACTTTTTTTCATGATGCATCATTTGAACGAACGACAAAAAACGTGGCTAAAAAGAATCCTGACACTTGCAAAGACGAAAATAACATGTACCCCCAAAGGCGAATATTACCGTGTTATCTGACAATAATGTCTTTTTTATCGTGCTTGTTAATGTTGCTATTTGTCCAGTTATTGTTATGAAATCATTATTGCCCTCCCCATCATTATTGTTTTTGTTAATATTGTTCGGTGGGTGCTGAAAAGCTTTCGTTCCGAGCCACTTTCTAAAATCAAAATTTCAATAACCAAATATCATTGGTTGAAGAAAGATACCAATATATTGGCTTAGTATCATTCTTCCTGATTTCATATGAGACCTTGGAGATTTTCATACATATTTCATTGAAATTTGTAATTTCCCAAAATTAAGGAGAAAAATTATAAATTATATATAGGCACATCAAAAGAAACGAAAACCCAAGGTTTAAAATGATATTTTTAATACAAAATCTGTTTTGAAGCTATTATATTAGCTTTAATTCAAAGATTTAATATTTAATATTTTCGATAACTGAAATATTTTCAAATGATTAGAATTAATTTTTATCCTTCTGTTTCAGTCTGTTCATATGATCATATCTATCAATTTATCTTAGTCAGATCATATATATATATATATATATATATATATATATAGAGAGAGAGAGAGAGAGAGAGTGTGTGTGTGTGTGTGTGTGTGTGTGTGTGTGTGTGTGTGTGTGTGTGTGTTTTAAAAAATGTATTTCATTCTATTTTTTAGTATTTATTGCCAAGTGAATAATTGTAAATGAAAATAGAATGTTTTTTTTTGTTAATATGCACAACAACATGTACATCAAATGAATTTATAAATATTTATTAATTACCCATATTGCAGTTTCATCAATGAAAGACTGAAGAAAATTTAGGGTGATTCGGATAAGTTCATCTTTGCTTCCTTGTCTTGTAAAATTTTGCAAAGTAATAATAACAAAAAAAAAAATTCTATTTTCATTTAGAATTATTCACTTGGCAATAAATACTAAAAAAAACTGGAGTGGCCTAATAAGTCTGTTCATATCTATCTCAGTCAGACATTTTTCTCTATCTCAGACATATCTTTCTCAGTGATCACATCTAAGTATTTCCCTCAGTTTGACCATATCTATCTATGTATCTCAGTTTGATCACATCTATCTCAGTCAAACATATATCTCTCTCAGTCTGCTCGCATCGATCTAACTTTGATCATATCTATTTCAATCCGATCATATATATCTCAGTCAGGCATCTCTCTCTCTCTCTCTCTCTCTCTCTCTCTCTCTCTCTCTCTCTCATTTTGATCACATCTATTGATCTCAGTTTGATCATATCTCTCTATCTCAGTCAGACATATCCATCTCACACTGATCTAACTCTAATCATATCCATCTATCTAGCTATTTCAGTCCGATCATATCTATCTCATTCTGATCATATCTATCCATCGCAGCCAAATATGGTTCTACAGAAGGATGCTGAGGAAATCATGGACCAAACATGTGAGCAACGACAAAGTTTTGGATGAAACGAAAACAAAAATGAAAACTAATACTTAACATCAGAAAGAGAAAGTTGGGGGTTCTGGGGCATATCGTGAAGAAGGAGGGCTTAGAAAGTTTGACACTCAATGGAGAGGTAGAGGGCATGTGAGACAGAGGAAAGCAACGCATAACATTCTTGGAGAGCTTAAATGGAGTAACCTGGCTAAAAAGTAACAGGAATACAAAGTTTATTGAGAGCTATAGGAGACAGGAAGTTGTGGAGAGCCATAATCGAGACACGGCACATAAAGAAAGAAATTTGCCGTTTCTTATTCCACGCTTTATCCATTACACGACGTCATACTTCCACGAGTCTGGTTCGCTACAGTCACTTACACTCAAACGCTCTTGGGAAAGGCATGAATCCATCATTTCTCCCTACCAGTTATCGGTTAAAGAGAAAGACAGATTGTTTCGTGTCGCATTATTTGTCAAGCAGTCTACCGCAGAAAGAAATGAAAGCCTACTGCTTTGTCATGTTTCGAAAGAGACATGATCGTCCAATCGTTTTCTCACGTATGACATTTAACTGACTGAACGGTAACACAATTCGCCGACGGACTGTTCACTGACAGACAATTCACAGACCGGACAATTGGTCGACAATTTAAGTCTTTTCAAGTCGCAATCATAGAGTTTGCCAAGACAGAACGAGGAGGCAGATTTTTTTTATGTGAGGCATATGCCTATATTGTTGACAAAACTGGAGAATTTAAAAGTTACTGTAGGTGCGAACAACGAAAACTGTGTAAAGCAAGACTGACAACAATTGATGATGTAATTAGCAAAACGTCTTTGGATCACTCATACCCGCCAATACCTGGACAGTTCTCCGACAGTTTCTAAAAAAAAAAACTGGATGACAGCTTAAACCTGATGAGACTTAAAGCGTCGACCAATTGTCCTGTCTGTGAATTGTCTTTCGACGAACTGTCCGCACTCGGACCGAACTGTTTATTTTTTTTTTACATTTTTCGGAATGTTGTCCTCATCTTGAGGAAGTGCGTTGTAGTGCATTTGATATCGGCTCGGAACGTGAAATCGGGGAGCCGAGTTCGAATTCCAGTTGAATTCATTGCATTCACTTACGTGCAAATACCCTTGGGAAAGGTATTAATCTGTCTATTCCTTCCAGTTATGGGTTAAATAACAGTACAGATTGGGTTCTATAGCCTTGGTCGGCAACCAATCTACCGCAGAAATCAATGGCAACCTACTGGGGGATAATATTCTGCCCAGTCAGCCATGTCTCGAAAGAGACATGATCGCCCAAGCGTGTATCACGTATGGCACTTAACTGACTGACTGTACTCATCTTAACAGTCACATCCACGAGGTTTCGGCTGTTGTACATCCCGGGCGTTGTACTCTCCGGCTTTCTTCAAGTGCGATACGTTGGAATTTCGAACCGAACCCTTTTTTAGTCCACGGTGGTAGATTGTTCTAATTTAACGTGAAATGCCTTTTGGGAATATTTCAGTTTCATTTAATTTTCTTTAATAACTCAACTTCAAGGTCCCCCGTCTCTGCTGTGGCCAGTTATTGAAATCACAACTCTTTGAATCAAGTCATCTTTGGATCACTCAAACTACTGGGCCATGAGTGCTTTTTTGAAACTTATAAACCTCGCGTCACTAACAATTTCTTACCAGCGCTCATATTGCAATTGTCTTTTTGTTTTTGTTTTTTGTTTCTTTGTTCTTCTTCTTGTTGTTATTGTTGCTTTTCTGTAGTTTTCTATATTAATGCTTCAAATATTGTATTCAGGTCTAAGGTTGGCCGGCTTAAACGATTTTTGTAGTTTAGTATATGCGCTGATTCATTAAGTTTTCGTATTTTCACGTAAGGTTCTCTGCCTATTATTTCAAGTTCATCCCTGTGGATTAAAGAAAGGGTTCGATTAGAAATTCCAACTAATATCACTTGAAGAAGGCCGGAGAGTACAACGACGAATTGGTCGTGAATGTGGTAATAAATAGTGTAAATAATTACAATACCTCATCCCAAAAATATAGACAAATGTTGAAGGTGAATATGGCAACAAAGATGAGGACAACAGCCCGAACAACGTAAATAGTGTAAATAGTTATAATACCTCATTTCAGAAATATAGACAGATGTTGAATTGTTTCCCGTTTATATATTATCGTGACAAGGCGATATGTAACAGAAACGGTTAATTATTCTTAATATATCTATTCGTTGTTAAATGTATTTTAAATTCTATGATAGCCTTATTATGCCAACTCATTATTTGTATATAAGTCAGCAAAGGTTAACAAAGGTCAGTTTTGAGCATATATCTTATCACAAAGGTGAAAACGAAAACAAAGTAATATGCAAATTAAAGGTATATTTATAACCATTATTTACACTGTTTGGATTGTTGTTCTCATCTTTATTGCTATGTTTACGACGTTTAGACCGTTGTACACTTCTTCAGGTGCTAAGAATTTTAAACCGAATCCTTTATTTCCATCATTCTCTAAGTCATTTGCTCATCATTGCTGTTGCCAGGTTCGTCCGACAGTTCATCAAACCATTTTGGATCCTTTTAGCTAAAGGGAGATGACTACATGACATCGAGAAGTGGCATCGTACATGGAATGAGAATTATATACCCCAGTGATCGAAATAAAGGGTTCGGTTCAAAATTCTTAGGACCTGAAGAAGGCCGGAGCGTATAACGACCGAAACATCATAAACATGGCAGTAAAGATAAGGACAACAGTCCGAATAATGTAAAAAGCGTAAATAGTTACAAAACCTCAACTCAGAAATATAGATAGATGTTGAAGCTAAATAGTAGGAACGCGTCTTTTGTAAAAGCGAAAAATTGTCTTCCTTTATATAAAAACAAACGTTAAATTATATAAAAAGTAAATAAGTTACCAATCGTCTGTGTTAAATTGAAATTCAGCTTATATAATGCATTTTAATATTGTAAAGCTTAACAGATATAATGTATTTAAATAGTATAAAATGATGTATCAGTAAGTATCAAATCTAAACTTATTTATAAATGGAGCTTTGTCTGTGTGTGTGTGTCCGTTACCTATAGACTTCGAAACGGCTGAACTGATTTTCTTGAAAATTTACACAGTTGTACTATAAGCGTCTGCGAGTGTTTATTAGCTAGGTTTTGTATCGAGGTATCTCCGATAAATCTCGAAAATCGATAATCGAAAATATCGGGTTATAGAAGGAATGGTCCGATTTTAATCAAATTTGATACAGTCATAGACAAAGACATAAGAAACGATATTCAGAAGTTTCAAGGTTGAAGTTCTTACAATAGTGCAGAAAATCGAACGCAAACCATGACAAATTAATACTCCATAACTTGTATGAATACCAAACAGTAAATATATATTTTAAAGAAAACGTTCACGGCTTCTCACACTTTTTATTTTATACTAATTACTCTCGTTGGAACAACCCTATTCCTTTATTCGATATATATATATATATATATATATATATATATATATATATATAAAAGGCAAGGTGTTTGTGTGTGTGTTTGTTTATCTGCCTGTATGTATGTCTGTATTTTTTCAGCCCTTTTATTTTAGTTTTTGCTTCAGGTTTGGCTCTAAGTAGGTATAATTGTAGTTCTTAGTCTCAGCCATGATACCATTTACTCAGAGGTCTTATTTAGCCTTCAAAATTCAGTTTACGATGAAAAAAAAACTTATTTGATATCGATACCAGGAAATCAAAATTTGACTTACATCCATTCATTTTTCTTTCAGTCTACGGTTTCGCTTTAACTGGAAACAACTATTGCTTTTTAGTCTTTCGTGCCAACGTCCAAAGAGTCTGAGCTCCAGGACCATGGATTAGTTTTAAGGCTTTCATTACACCCTAGCAACGCCGGGCTATACTGCTAGTAAATATATAAGTTCCATTTAAACTGCGTCTAGACATTGTATGCAAAAGAGGTATTGTCAAATATTTTATGTAAAATTCATAGATATGTGTTATCCAATCAATTAATTTGTACTATTATGTATAGCCAGTAAGAATGAAAGCAATTAAGTTCCAATTTTCAATTTCAGATTGATATTTAGTATTTTTCCACTAATTATAGCAATTTGCAGTGTGAAGAGATTATTTGCAACTAGTATTTAGTATTATGGCTCATAAAAAGAACAAACAATGAATGAAGAGAACTATATAATCAAAGAAATTAGCAAAGGAAAGTCTTCGCTTCAAATTTCTAAGGATTTGAAAAGGGATCATGGAACAATCAAGAAAATATGTCAAATGGGAATTCAACCAAGGAAAAAAGTATCAGGCTGAATTCAGGAATTTAACAAAGCGAGATATTTCACATATCCGAAGAGAATGAATAAGAAACCCAAATGCGTCAAGTGCGTTCATATATGAGGCCGCTGGAGCTCCTATGGTGCCAAGGGAAACAAGGTGTAAAGGATTAAGGAAGTTTGCTGATGTAAAAATCAAATAACATCAAATAAATCTTAACAAAAATTATAAGGAAAGAAGATTGCAGTGGGCAAAAAAATACATGAAAACTGATTTCAGTAAAGTGCTTTTTACAGACAAAGCAAGGATCAATGGGCCCGATGGATGGGCTCGAGAATTGGTTTGCAAGCAACATGACTCAAAAACTTTTTTTAAACGGCAACAAGGCGGCGGTGGGATTACGATATGGGCTGGGATTATTGGTAATGAGCTCGTGGGTCAAGAGGGGGTTAAAATGAATTCCAAAAATGACTGTGATTTTCTAGAGCAATATTTCTTTGAATGGCTTGATAACCAGTCTTTAGCCAAGCATAGACCTATGATCTTCATGCATGACAACGCACCAAGTCATGCATCAAAGTTTACTAAATCCTGGTTGAAAGAAAAGGGATGTGTTGAAGATTTTCTTATAAACTGGCCTTCAAATAGCTGTGAATTGAATCCCATTGAGAATCTGTGGTGCATCCTCGAGAAATATTTATTCTAATGGAAGGCAATTCAACAGCAAGTTTGACCTGGGTGGGGGGGCAGTTAAATTTGCTGCAAACAACAGCTGTAAAATTGCAAATCTAACTTCAGATGTTGATAATAGGCTGCTAAGTGTTATTGAAAATAAAGGAGCATTTGTGCAATAAATTTTAGGAGGTTCTTATTATTTTTTGTTAATATAACTTTTATTTTTAAAATAAATTTTTTTTAATATTTTTCCTTTAAGAAATTGACGAATTTGTTCTAAAATCTTTTCATATTATTTTTTACATTCGTTTTACAAGGTATAATAGTGCAAAAGTATCAAAATAAATAGTTGCAAATAAACTACTGACAGTCAAATTAGTCTGTTTTGTTAACTTATTAATTTTTTCCAACCAAAAACAATAGTTTTCTCTATCACTATTTATCTAAGTTAATAATATTGAGTAGAATGTAAACATCATAATAGGACTTTTAACATTAAAGACACAACTCTTTATACCAATTCATAACTTGCATATAATCTCTAGACGCAGTTTATATAGTTGATGTTAACAGATACGGTAAACAATGTTGACAAAATTAAATAGATAATATATACAATTCATAATATCTAATTATATTAAACTTTATACATAAATAATAATATAACTGATATATCCCGAAAAGGAATATCAGTGTAAAGATTAGTGGAACAATGGTACTCGACACAGGAATATGATATAACGGAGTTATTGTACTACTGTACAATTAAGATACAGATAAGCAATCAACGAGTAGGAGCGGAATAAACTATCAAATAGAGAATGCCCTCGCCTAAGACGTTTGATCTCTCTTTGCACCGCTCGTCACCGTCTCTTATAGTTTTTTTTTTTAATCATCTCACCCCAAGCAAGGCATTCCACTGCCACTATTGCCACTATAGTCTAGAGCATTCTATTCTCGGGGATGGCAGGATGTTCCACTATAACCATAACATTAATAAATAATATAATATAGTAATATAATAAAATAATACATAAGAGTCACACTCCTTTAAGATTTTCTTTAAAGATATTTTTTCATTCAAGGAGAGAATAGAAACACGTCCGTTTACTTTGGCGACCAGAATATGAATATGGCAATGAATATAAGGACAAATGTCAAAACAATGTCAATAGTGTAAAGAGTTACAACATCTCATCTCAGAAATATAAACAGATGTTGAATTGTTTACCCTTTATATATTATCGTGACGAATCTATGTGTAAGAAAAATTGTTCATTATTCTAAAGTATCTATTCGTTGTTAAATATATTAAAAATTCTATGATAACCGTATTATGCCAACTCATTATTTCTATATGAGTAATGTTAGCAAAAGTCAATATTGAGTATATATATTTTATCACAAAGGAAAAAAAAACAAAGTAATATGCCAATTATAGATATATTTATAACCGTAGAATAATGTTTAGTTCTTTGTTAAAAATATTTTTAGGTATTTTTTTAAGCTATTTAAAAGCTTTTCAGTAATAAACAGTGTCAGGTCGTCCTCAAAGCGATAACATGCCTGTTCCTCATCAAATACTATGTATCATTCACATTTCCTTGTAATAGAAACAAAACGAATGAAAAATGGCGCTTATTGATTTCTGTGGGGTTTAGTTCAACAGCTCCTCGGACTTTTTCGGATTCGTTTCATAAGCTTCCGTCGTCCAGAGGTAGGATTCACAGAATTGCTGTTGCCCTGGTAACTATTTCTGGGAATGTTATATGATATTACTTACGTCAAATAGATAAAGGGGAGACTGTGTGTAGAAGTCAGACCGATAAAAGACAGTTGAGATGACTAAGGTGTTGTTAATAAACAATACGAAAGAGGGTGGGAATAAAAGTGGTCTGAAGACGAAGAAGAAAGAGAAGAAGCTTTAAGCATCAGAGAATAAGAAGAAGAAGAATTGATAAAACTATGAGAAAAGAAAAAGTGTTAAAGAATATGAGAAGAGTATTTGTATTACTGAGATGAGGTAGTATTTACAGTATTTACATTATTCGGACTATTGTCTTCATCTTTCTTGCCATTTGTACTACGTTTAATAATAGATCATTTTATTTGTCTGTATTTCTGAGATGAGGTAGTATTTACAGTATTTACATTATTCGGACTATTGTCTTCATCTTTCTTGCCATTTGTACTACGTTTAATAATAGATCATTTTATTTGTCTGTATTTCTGAGATGAGATAGTATTTACAGTATTTAAATTATTCGGACTATTGTCTTCATCTTTCTTGCAATTTGTACGACGTTTAATAATAGATCATTTTATTTGTCTGTATTTCTGAGATGAGGTAGTATTTACAGTATTTACATTATTCGGACTATTGTCTTCATCTTTCTTGCCATTTGTACTACGTTTAATAATAGATCATTTTATTTGTCTGTATTTCTGAGATGAGGTAGTATTTACAGTATTTACATTATTCGGACTATTGTCTTCATCTTTCTTGCCATTTGTACTACGTTTAATAATAGATCATTTTATTTGTCTGTATTTCTGAGATGAGGTAGTATTTACAGTATTTACATTATTCGGACTATTGTCTTCATCTTTCTTGCCATTTGTACTACGTTTAATAATAGATCATTTTATTTGTCTGTATTTCTGAGATGAGATAGTATTTACAGTATTTACATTATTCGGACTATTGTCTTCATCTTTCTTGCCATTTGTACTACGTTTAATAATAGATCATTTTATTTGTCTGTATTTCTGAGATGAGGTAGTATTTACAGTATTTACATTATTCGGACTATTGTCTTCATCTTTCTTGCCATTTGTACTACGTTTAATAATAGATCATTTTATTTGTCTGTATTTCTGAGATGAGATAGTATTTACATTATTTACATTATTCAGACTATTGTCCTCATCTTTCTTGCAATTTGTACAACGTTTCGGGTGTTGTACGCTCCGGTCTTCTTCAGCTACTAGGAATTTCGAACAGAACCCTTTATTACGGACACATGGCCCAGTGGATATAGACGTTGATTAGTTCCTGTCACTTGACCCAAAAAAGTTGTGAGTTCAATACCAAGTGGTAAACAAGTAACTTACAGGTTTTGACGGAGATAATTCATGACTATCAGAAGTTTCTCTACGCGAGGGATGGAGATGATGTACACCAGTGATTGTAATAATAGGTTCTGTTCGGAATTTCTAGCACCTGAAGAAGGCTGGAGATTACAATGGCCGAAACGTCGAACAAATGGCAACAAAGATGAGGACAATAGTATTAATAATATAAATACAGCAATATGAAAAGAGGCGTTAATTATATAAAACGAAGAAGAAAAGTTTTAAAGATATGAGAAGAAAAACTTTAAATATATGAGAAGTTTTAAATATAAGAAGTGTTAAAGAAATAAGAAGTGTAAAAGAAATATGAAGTGTTAATTACATGAAACAAAGAAGATTTAAAGATATGAGAAAATGTCTTAAATATGAGAAGAAGTGTTAAATATAAGAAGTGTTAAAGAAATAAGAAGTGTTAATTATATGAAACAAGATGTAAAGATATGAGAAAATATCTTAAATATGAGAAGAAGTGTTAAATATAAGAAGTGTTAAAGAAATAAGAAGTGTTAATTATATGAAACAAGATGTAAAGATATGAGAAAATGTCTTAAATATGAGAAGAAGTGTTAAATATAAGAAGTGTTAAAGAAATAAGAAGTGTTAATTATATGAAACAAGATGTAAAGATATGAGAAAATATCTTAAATATGAGAAGAAGTGTTAAATATAAGAAGTGTTAAAGAAATAAGAAGAAGTGTTTATTGTATGAAACAAAGAAGATTTAAAGATATGAGAAAATGTCTTAAATATGAGAAGTGTTAAATATAAGAAGTGTTAAAGAAATAAGAAGTGTTAATTATATGAAACAAAGAAGATTTTAAAGATCTGAGAAGAAGTTTTAAATACGAGGAGAAGTGTTAAATATAAAAAGTGTTACAGAAATAAGAAGTGTTAATTATATGAAACAAGATGTAAAGATATGAGAAAATGTCTTAAATATGAGAAGAAGTGTTAAATATAAGAAGTGTTAAAGAAATAAAAAGAAGTGTTTATTGTATGAAACAAAGAAGATTTAAAGTTATGAGAAGAAGTCTTAAATATGAGAAGTGTTAAATATAAGTAGTGTTAAAGAAATAAGAAGTGTTAATTATATGAAACAAGATTTAAAGATATGAGAAAATGTCTTAAATATGAGAAGAAGTGTTAAATATAAGAAGTGTCAAAGAAATAAGAAGTGTTAATTATATGAAACAAAAAAGATTTAAAAATATGAGATGAAGTCTTAAATACGAGGAGAAGTGTTAAATATAAAAAGTGCTACAGAAATAAGAAGTGTTAATTATATGAAACAAGATTTACAGATATGAGAAGATGTCTTAAATATGAGAAGAAGTGTTAAATATAAGAAGTGTTAAAGAAATAAGAAGTGTTAAAGAAATATGAAGTGTTATTTTTATGAAACAAGATTTAAAGATATGAGAAAATGTCTTAAATATGAGAGGAAGTGTTAAATATAAGAAGTGTTAAAGAAATAAGAAGTGATAATTATATGAAACAAAGAAGATTTAAAGATATGAGAAGTCTTAACTATGAGAAGTGTTAAATATAAGATGTGTTAAAGAAATAAGAAGTGTTAATTGTATGAAATAAAGAAGATTTAAAGATATGAGAAGAAGTCTTAAATATGAGAAGAAGAAATAGTTTTAAACATTTGAGAAGAAGAAGAAAAGTTAAAGATTTGAGAAGTCTTAAATATATGAGAAGAGTAAATGAGAAGAAGAAGATATGCTAAATATATGAGGACAGGTGTTAATCATATATGAGGACAGGTGTTAATCATATGAGACGAAGAAGAAGTTTTAAAAATCTGAAAAGAAGCAAAGAAGTAAAAGAAAGATGAAAACAAAAACAACACGCGTTTAGTACATGAGTAATATACGAAATACCGTGACCCATGTTTTAAATTCAGACACTAATAGAAAAGCAGAAAAATAATCGAAACATCAGGATAAAAAGTAAAGCAATTGAAAGTTCGAATAACTTTTGATATAATGACATGGAATCATCCCGGAATTTCAAACAATGATAAAAAAATTGGTTTTCATCTTCGACTGTGGCGATTACAGAGCACAATGCTTCTTTTTTTAACTGCAGCTTTGATTAAAATCATTAACAAAATCATCTTGGTTCGAGTTGCTCGATTACCTTATTTTTTCTTAGCAATTAAGACCGTTTGAATCGCAACTAAGACGCTCAAATGAAAGATGAAAATAATCTGTCTGTATTCAATAATTCAACCATTAATCCTTCATTCTGTTGACGCAAATTTTGTCTTCGTTCGACGATTATCGACTTTTCTTTTCATTATTTTTTTCTCGGAAAAGAACAATGGAATCGGTTTAGAATATGATTCTCTCATTTCTTGTGATTTATTCGGAAGAAGCAAAAGATGGGAAAGTGAGAAAATTTAGAACTTAGGAGAAAAAACGAGAAAAGGAAGCAAAAGAAAGAAAGAAAGAAAGAAAGAAAGAAAGAAAGAAAGAAAGAAAGAAAAGGAAATGAATGAAAAAAGATAAATTAAAATATTCCAAGCAAAAGAAAGTAAAGAAAATACGGTACAGACCGATAGACAAAAAGAAAGAAAGAAAGAAAGAAAGAAAGAAAGAAAGAAAGAAAGAAAGGAAATGAATGAAAAAAGATAAATTAAAATATTCCAAGCAAAAGAAAGTAAAGAAAATACGGTACAGACCGATAGACAAAAAGAAAGAAAGAAAGAAAGAAAGAAAGAAAGAAAGAAAGAAAGAAAGAAAATGAATGAAAAAAGATAAATTAAAATATTCCAAGCAAAAGAAAGTAAAGAAAATACGGTACAGACCGATAGACAAAAAGAAAGAAAGAAAGAAAGAACATAGGGGATATCAAAGAAGAAAGATAAATAAGGAAGTTATAAAAAAAGAAAAAATGATGTAGAAAGAAAGAAACGTCAGAAGAAAGAACGAATATGAGTATAGAAGAATGAATTTGGAAATGAATAAAGAAAAATGAAATAGAGAATTTCAAAGAGAAGAAAATAAAAAGTTAAAACGGTGAAGAAAGAAAAATAAAGAAAACGTAGAGAAAATGAATGAAAAAAAGAATGATGTTAAAAAGAAAGAACAAAAAATTAAAAAAAAATGGAGTAGAAAGAAAGAAAGAAAGAAATTATAAATGAGAAAGGCTATATACTAATGAGGAAACCTAAGCCAGAGACGGGGTTTCCACACCACCAGAAATTGTGTTAGCATTAATTAATCAAATAAAGAAGAATTAATAATTAATAAATGATGAAAAAAAAAATCTTCAGAGTAAATTTTTTTAGAGGGAGAAGCTTATTAAAAGATTTAGTTTTATCTCTGTCATTCGGCTCGCGTTTACTTCATCGTTTAGGCGGGAAGGTGAAAAGATGGAGAGAAGATGATAAAAAAATAGAACGAACAAAACAAAAGACGCTTGACGATAAAACCCCAAACAAAAATGGAGGATAAAACATTCGCAGAAAAAGTAAGAGATTTAATTGCTTCGATGAAATAGAAGTGTTGAGAAATCCGTTTAAAGGCTGAAGAAGATTTGACGGACCTAATCGTAGATTACGAAAGATGAAGAATCGTTTTATTCCCACCTCCGATATTTTGGCCACTTGAAGATTTTTTTTTTTTTTTTTTTTTTTTGTGAATGTGTGTGGGCTTTCTGTCCAGTGTCCTTCACGGATATTTGGGTTAGGAATTATAAAGAATTCAGATGAACAATGAAATTGGAATGAACAGGAAATATTGAAGAGATTAACCAAATAAAAACGCATAACCTTTTACTAATATTATTAGTTTTTTATTATTTTTTATTCTATTATTATACTATTGTTATTATTATTATATTACTATTATAATGTTCGTATTATTATATTATTATTTATATTCTATCATCATTTTTATTTTATTATTATTATTATTATTATTATTATTATAGTAATATTATCACTATTTATTATTATTATTATTATTTATATTCTATCATCATTTTTATTTTATTATTATTATTATTATAATAGTAATATTATTATCACTATTTTTTATTATTATTATTATTATTATTATTATTATGTTGTCATTTTTCATCATATTTCAATTTTTGCTATGGTCACACTACCTACCAAGTCTGCAGGAAGACCTAAGTTATGGCTCCATTTCATGTTTTCTTCTATCTCCCCCTATCATCCCTTGCGTTACATAGTTAAAGTTCTCCTTAGTGTGTGAGCTGTACTTAACAAGAAAAGTTTTTGTATATCTCTTAAGCTAGGGTTTCCAGGGACTCTTTCAATGTGTTGTTTTGTTCCTTTTTTTATCATTCCTAGTGCATCTACTATCACTGGCATGATTCTTGTTTTTCAATTTCCACATTTTTTTCTATTTCAATTTCCAGGTCTTTATATTTTGATAGTTTTTCGAATTCCTTGGTTGCTATGTTACAATCCGCTGGCGTCAACATAGGCTTAATAGTTGACTGGGATGTTGCTACCGAGCAAAGTGATTCCGTGAAGAACCTGATTCGCTTTTAACCTACCAAGGAAAGGTTCCAACGCAAGGACGTAAAGTATCGGCAAAATCGGATAACCCTGGCGAATCGATCAAGACACCCCCCCCCACCAAGAATCATACAGGAGATGGATCCAGGAGCAAAAGTACGGCCCGAAAACTGCAGAAACGAATGAGAACCACTGTATTTATTTCTTGTATGAAAATACAAAAAATTATGGCACAAGGCCTAAAAGGGGATGGGGAGAGGTTGGTTCTCGCTTAACTATCCTATACCTAGCTAAACACTATCACGACCCATTCACTCGTTACAATTTGCACAGTCACCAAAAGAACCCATCCATCTACACCCAAACCTTCGTACACCACAATTCCAGAAACTTACAAGGGACACCTAAAAAGTGGGGGAAGTTAACCCATGACAATAAAAATGTATTTATATACAATATAAAATAAATGTACATGTAATATATGGACAATATTATAAAATATTTAATGAAATGATGGGAGGGGAATGAACCCAAAAATAAACTAAAAATACAACAAATTTTTGAACTAAAATAATAATCAATGTTAGTAAGAACCGTCCATCCCAGAAAAACAGAGTGGCCGCTGTATTCCGCCAAACGGCGAAATCAAGAATGAGAACCACTTTGAGAAAACTATGGCCCACCCTATCAAATGCCTTGGACTAATCCAAATTGAACAGTGCGTCTTCTCCGTTTACTTTTTCTATGATCAGGCGAACCAAATAAATATTGTTCTGAATAACCCTGTCCTTCACAGAACAATCTGTTTGGAATCAATCAGACTAGTCAGAACAAGCCGCAAACGATTAGTTATTATCTTCACCAAAATCTTCAACTCTGCATTAAGTTAAGGCGCGAAAATGACCTAATCCGTCCCCACCATTTTTGCTCTTACAAAACAATTTGATGGCACCACGGGTGAAGCGTAGAATGGTTGAACATCAGTACCATCAAACACGGGCGACTGCTTAAAGTACTCCTCATAGGTTAAGCCATCTATCCCCGAAAACTTGTCTCGACCGACCTGCATCAGCGCTTCCCAGATTTCCTCCTCCGTGATGGCCCCTTCGCACCTAGCCTATTCGGCCGCCTCGATACTGGGAAAGTCAGCCAAATAGGCGTCGACTTTAGTAGGATTCAGTCCGGGCTCTCTGAAAAAGAAATCTTGAAAAATAGGCCGAACGCCCCACAAATACTTTTGTTCGTAGTCACCCGTGGAGCAATGTGACGATCCAACGCAACAACTACTGCTGCAATTTAGCGGCCAAGTTTGCCGCCTCGGGGGACATTCTTTTTAACTGGGTCCTAACTACCCGTGATTGATTCATCTTGATAATTGAAGAGACTAACTCAATCCTAGCTACATGCTACTTTCCCACTATCTCCCGATGTGCTGGCGCCCTCTAATCTACATTCAACTACCGTTTGCGTTTAGTAGATCGACAAATTTTGTGCTAGACTGTCCTCTTTGCAAACTTCTTTAGCTCTTAGTCATCAACCAAGAGTTACCCCTCTTTGATAAAATGGCCATTTCCAGAAACTCCGCCACGTTTTTTTTGCACACCGGAAGGAAGGGGGAACTTCCAGCTAGAGGTTTTCTTTTATCCAGCATTTTGGTCCTCAGATTCTGATCCTTATCTTGGTCGTTTTGACTCATCTGCCACCATTTCCTTAGTCTTATGCTAGCTATTTTCAGTTCGTTGCGCTTGGGCTGATTCTTCAAATACCATCTCCTTTGTCTTGTAATTGGCTCTTATCGGTCACCACATTTTCCTTGGTATTTTTGCCACTTTCGACTCGGGTAGGCAAAGCGAGAAGGTGCACTCAATAAAAGTCACAGATGCAGCACACTTGATTGAACGTGATAATTAGCAGTAATGTGGAGTTATTGCATCGATTTCACGTGAATCTTGCAAAGCGCATCAAACCTTTGCATTATAAATGATGAAAATCATATTGAAGATGCTATTTGTTAGTATTCTATTCCAATAAAAGTTGAAAATTTTATTTCTTGAAAATATGCGTTTTTGTCCAGAGTATCCAAACTTTAGTGACACTCTGTAGAATGATTTTAAAAGCTTAAGTATTTTTAGATTTTGACAAATGTCGTGGCTTCAGGTCTCATTAATGCTAATCTAATAAAACCGTTTAAAGAATAATTTAAGTAAATTTAATTTCCTACCGTAGGGTTTTTTTTCTGTCTAAAACCTAAAACTAGTACATTTTTAGGTAAAACAAACTTTTTTTTCAATTTACATCAGTTCCGAATCTTTCGCCATAAATGTATATCAAAGCAAAATAACTTGAAAACAAAGAATTTTTTTCTGGTGCTGAAGCTATCAATGATGTATCTGTTTATTATTTTCTAATTTGTTTTGTGTTTTTTGTCATGTTTTGTTTTGGTTTTTTGGGGGTTTTTTTTTGTTTTATTTTGTTTTGTTTTTTGGGGGGGTTTTTTAGCAATCGCTTTCCGAAAATGGCCGGTTTTGTCGTAGTTATTGTCATCGTAGTTATTATCTACATTTAAAGTCTCGTCATATTTTACTCTGTTTTTTAACAATTCCCTTTCTCGTTGGTCATCGAAATTGGTTTGCTGACCGGTGTTGATATTCGATTCTGACCACAAATTGACCTCCTGCAGCGAAATCTTTTCTTTCTTTATCTGAGAAATCTATCAGGTTGCTCATGTTGCTTGGCATTCTTCTTCTCCTTTCTTTCTCTCTATCTCTCTCTGCCTCTCTCCCTGTCACCTCTCTCCCTGCTCTCTCTCTCTCTCTCTCTTCTTCTTATTCTTCCCCCATCTCTCTTTGTTTTTCGCTATCAAAAATAATAACGAAATTTTTTCTTTAGCTCAATCGGTAAGAAATCTATCAAGTCGCCCATGTTCCTTGGCCTTTTCCTTTCCTCTTTTCTTCTTTCTCTCTCTCCCTCCACCCCACTTTCCCTCTTTCTTTCTTCCTTTGTTTTTTTCTGTCGAAAATAATAACAAAATCTTTTCTTTAGCTCAATCGGTAAGAAATCTGTCCGGCCGCTCGTGTTCTTTGGCCTTCTGTTCCCTCTCTTTCTTTCACAAACATACACACTTTACCTCTCGTTCTCTTTATTTGTTTTTCGCTGTCGAAAATAATTCTAATTAAAAAAAAAAAAAAAACTCCCATCATGAAACGGTTGTCATAGCAATACCCGAAAAGAATTTGCTCAGTTTGTCGTAACATAGCCAAAATTCTCTGTCTATAAGTGTTCAAGTTTGTCTGAACCATTGCCAGATTTACACAAGAACCTAAGGGTCCAAGATTTGAGGGCCATCCAAAAGTTCTCTTGTCTTAGGCCCCTGACAAAACAAACATATATATAAGAACAATGGAGATTTGTTCATTTTTAGATTTAACGAGGTTCCTTTGAATTAATTTGAAACAATTTAGAGTATTTGGGCCCATTTAGTTTGGGTTACACGAGTTCGAATCTCATCCTTCATGGTTTGACTTCTTGATGTCATTGGTCTGGGGGAGGTGATCCCACGTGTCACACATATTTAGAAAGTGACTGAGAGCCACACGAAGGGTTGACCCTAGTTTTTTGAGAAAAATTGTGTAGACGGAAACCTTTGGTAGCCGTCGATGGTTGTGCTAGCACAAAGTTACAAGTCATCGTGACCGAGGTTAATCTGAAGTATTTAACCCTGTTGACCACGTCAGATAATGCACTTTTTCCCAGAAACTGAAACTAAGGTCCGGTTAGCATAACCTCAGTATAAACCACAGGTGTGCTCTGTGAGGGTTGGATAAAAAAAACTGAGCATGCGTCTGCAAGAGGGATAAGCTAGCCGCCCTAGAAAACAGACATCCTGGGATACGTGTAGTTAACCATATGAAAAGGTTACAGTGGGTATTTTAAACTCGACAGGGATCATTGAAGGCGGAAATAACATAAGAAAGGAAGGGGCTTCCAAATTCTAATAGCCCAGGGGACTATTGAGGTTTAAATCCGTCACTGGTGTCAAGCTATTATTTTTTACTTACCAATTTTGCTTATTTTGCATCAGTTGTATTTTTTCAAATGTTAGTATTCGCTTTGTGACATATAAGAAGCAATTGGTAGTAGTTCGGTATGTGTCGTTTAACCGAGGATAAGATGATCAAATTTTTACTCTAAATTATTTTCCATGTAAAATACTACATTTATTAGAAATTATCTACAGTTAAATATGGAACGAATCATAAAAATGATTTTCATATATGGTCGCCGATTACAAGATGACCAAATTTCAAATCTAAATAGTATGACATTTATTTAAATATCCATTTATAAATAAAAATATATATTCAGTAAAATATAGAAGTACTAGCAGTAAAGCCCGGCGTTCTTCGGGTGTAATGAAAGCTTTAAAACTAATCCATGGTCCTGGACCTCAGACTCTTGGACGTTGGCACGAAAAGCAATAATTGTTTCCAGTTAAAGCAAAATCGTAGACTGAAAGAAAAAAAATGAATGGATGTAAGTCAAATTTTGATTTCCTGGTATCGATATCAAATAAGTCTTTTTCATCATAAACTGAATTTTGAAGGCTAAATAAGTCCTCTGAGTAAATGGCACCATGGCTGAGACTAAGAACTACAATTATACCTACTTAGAACCAAACCCGCAGCAAAAACTAAAATCAAAGGGCTGAAAAAATACAGACACACACACACAAACATCTTACCTTTTATTTATATATATATATATATATTATCGATTTTCTGCACTATTTTAAGAACTGCAACCTTGAAACTTCTGAATATCGTTTCTTATGTGTTTGTCTATGAGTGTATCAAATTTGATTAAAATCGGACCACTCCTTCTATAACCCGATTTTTTCGATTTTCGATATTTATCGGGGAGTACCGCCACACAAAACTTAGCTAAGAACACTCGCAGACGCTTATAGTACAGCTGTGTAAATTTTCAAGAAAATCGGTTCAGCCGTTTCGGAGTCTATAGGTAACGGACACACACACACACACAGGCACACACGCACAGACAAAGTTCCATTCATAAATAAGTTTAGATAGATCATTAAAATTTCTTCATAAGGTCGTTTGCGGCAAGATGATCACATGTCACATTCACATTATTGATTAGAAAATATATTCAGTTAAATATAGAAATATTATGAAACTGTTTTCATGGGGTCGCCGATAGCAAAATCATCAAATTTCAAATCTAAATTATTTGGCTTTTTAGAATACACATATAATATCGATCCAGTTACATACAGAAGTATTATGAAAATATCTTCATATGGTTTCCAATGGCAAGATCATCAAATTTCAAATCTAAAACGTTTGACTTTTTAAAATACACATTTTTTTTAATCATATCACCCCCAAGCAAGGCGAAATCACCACTGATGCGCAGGGGGCTACGTGAGAAGGAAAAGATTGGAAAAGAGAAAAAACGGAAACCACATTCTAACCAGGAAAAAAGGGATGAGCCTCTTCACCTGTTCAATAGGCGTGGGTGGAGTGTGAACAGGCGATAGTTTAGTCTGTCTACTCCAATTGAAAAAAATAAGAAAAAAAAGAGTGAAAAGATTGGAAAAGAGAAAAACCGGAAACCACATCCTAACCAGGAAACAAGGGATGAGCCTCTTCACCTGTTCAATAGACGTGTATGGAGTGTGAACAGGCGATAGTTTAGTCTATCCACTCCAATTGATAAAAATAAAAAATAAGAAAAAAAGAGTGAAAAGATTGGAAAAGAGAAAAACCGGTAACCACACCCTAACCAGGAAACAAGGGATGAGCCTCTTCACCTGTTCAATAGACGTGAAAATAAAATATATTTTTTTTTTTCACTAAGTTTCAACTTAATATGTTTAGTACAGGAATATCTTAACAATGTTTTCATAGGATCGAATGCGGCAATCTGATCACACATCACATACAAATTATTTTCCGTTTAAATTACTGCATTTATTAGAAAATATATTCAGTTAAATATAGAACAAATAATAAAGACGACTTTATAGGGTCAGCAATGGCAAGATTATCAAATTTCAAATCTAAATTATTTGTCCTTTTAAAATAGAGATTTTTAAGGAAACATATTCATTTAAATATAGAAGCATCAAAATATGTTTTCATCGGGTCGCCGATCACAAGATGATCAAATTTCAAACATAAATTATTTGTCCTTTTAAAATACTCATGGCCATTCTCATTTTCCTATCCTTACTGTCACTTAACACGATTTCTCTTATTACCCCTCCCACCCCCAACTGACATCCATTTACTCGAGCCGATCAAGTATTTTAGGTGTTGCTTACTCCTGTTTTTCTTTCCTTCTATCTGACCTGTGAGAGTCTGACTCTCGTAATCCTCATTACATGTTCACGGAACTTCTGCCGAAATCTGCATGTTGTATATCGACAAACAACAAACACGCATATATATAAAAATATAAAGTTATATTTTTATTAATGACGATGAACCGTGTAGAATAGGGAACAGAGAATTGAGAGAGCGCGCTTCTAATGGGTTGACGGGAGTGTAGTCTTATCTGTTGTGTCTCTCTTCACCGGCCGATCTCTGTTGCTCCTCTACTGGCGAATCCGTATGCCGAGGTCTTTTTATAATCTTCCAGAACCGGGACTTTTTCTTCCGGTTTTGCCTCGCCCACGCACGCCCACGTAATTCTCAGAGACACCTGTTCTGTTTGCCTCTGTAGTTATTTCCGCTGCTGCCGGAAATAAGGTCAAACGACATCCGTCCCTTTCAACGACCGGAAACACCCTCGCTTGCATCAGCCTTCCTCGGGTGGGGCCAGATTGTTATATTACATGCAGATATGTCAGTAGAGATACTAAAGATAACAATAAAATTAAACAAAATGGTTGGCGTAACTCTTCTGTTAGTTTCCTTTTCGTTTCCATCCTCTCCAAAACCTCATCGTTGCTCGCATTTTCGGCCCATGGTATTTTCCACATCCCTTTGTAGAACCACATTTGGTTGCTTCAAATCTTCCCTTCATCTTTGGTGAGATCGTCCAGCATTCACTGCCATATTGAAGAACACACGTCACGTAACAATTCAGCACTCTCTTCTTTGTTTCCAGCTAAATTTTCCTGTATCTCAGTGCAATACCCAGCTTCTGGAATGCATCGTTGGCTATGCCAATTCACCTTTAAATCTGTGTCACACTTCCCATCTTTTGTAAGCACACTTCCCGTGTATTTCAAATTCTGTACCTACTTGAATTTAGTATCACCAACCTGTAGTTGACATTTTGGGCTCTTCTTTTAGTCTATATATAGTCCTTTCTGTCCGCTTTCTTCAGCTACCTTCTGTAGGAGGTCTAATATAAAATAAAAAATGTCCCATCACTCTCGATATTGATTTTTAAAAGCACAGCGTAGATGTGGTACAAAGCCGAATGTATATGGTACCCAGTGAGGTTCGAACACACTACTCACTTATAATAGGTTCTAACGAGACAAGTTTGCTAGCTATTACACCACGTTGAAGTGCCCCATTACTCTAGATACATGCATACATAAAAAAATTCTTCATATTCAGTTAAAAATAAAAATATAAAATCGTCCTTGGTAATGGTTAAAATAGCCTAAAACGCTACGATATATAGAACATTTAAACTGTTTTTACACACTTTATGTCTGGAAAAGAGAATGCGTCTTCGCACACAAGAGAAATTGAATAAGGAGTTTAATTGCAATACATTGTCAGTGGTCTGTAATGAAACTTATATAATGCTGGACGTGGGCAAGACCATTCAGCGTCTGGAGGTAGCTCAGCACGTGCCGAGTAGAGTCCGCAGACAGGAGCCTATAACATCTGGGCAGTCGCAGACTCATGAGTCAGCAATCTGCGAGCATCTATTGAACTCAAGTGACAGCAGGACACAATATTCCCCGGATCTTTGTCTTGCACAGAGCTAGGACGAGACTCCATCTTGACATCTTGGAATCTCTGACCATCAACATACAACATCCAGTCCTGTGCAGACATTGAAATACAAGTTAGAACTCTTACGGGATAACTACCGCCTAACATGGCTTTTTTTAATCAATCCTGGGTTTTTAACCTCAGACGTTCATAATTTATGACTTCTCTGTTTTAACTGCTGACGATTTATTTCTGGAGACGTGTCGGCCGAAAGGCCTCTAAAATCCCCCTCTTATATTTTTTTATTTTCCTATTTTAACTGAGATACTTTTGTATCTTTCTTACTGAAAAAAATAATCCTTTTAAATATATATAGTCATCCGCAGACAGATCTGTATCACAGCTCATCAGTACGGTTAGACAGCCGATTGCTTATTCCTCAGGATTAAAACCCGACCTAATTGGCGTCAGTCGGCGATTCTACCTCTGAGCTACGGGCTCTCGGTAGACGGAAGCAGAATTTTTAACGTGTATATTATCATTATACATGCCCAGTAGCTGAGTGTGTTCTAATTCATTGCTGAATGAACGATGCGTAAATGTCAGAGTAGCTACTGTTTTTCAAAATCTACCATTCTTCCAGAGTGCTCAATCAGGGTCTGAGAGCGTAAATAATATATATATATATATATATATATATATATATATATATAGCATGGTGATGATCCATGTATACTGTCTTAATATGTATGGGAAAGAATATTAATACGTTTTGAGTTTAAAAATGTGTTTTTTTAACAGTATTTGTTTATTTCTACTATTATATTTTATATTTCAGACCGCCCTCGGTCCTTCATCAGAAACAAATGATTTTAAAATTTGAATTAGTATCCTCACTTCTAAAAAATATCTAAAAAACACAAACCTATCAGGGAATTTAAAATGTCAGAAACCCAGGTGCCTAATTTGTAAACATTTGGTAAACGAAACAATATTCTCTGTACCCAACACCAAAATCAAATTGCACCCACCACGCCTCACTTGTGACAGCGAAGACATCAAATACTTCCTCTTCTGTCCAATATGTCCCAATAGTGGATATATTGGCGAATCTGGTAATAGCTTTAGATTTCGCTTCAATAATCACAAACTTAATATACGCCAAAATAATCAATATTCCCCAGTAGGAGCACATTTCAATCAACCGGGTCACACCTTAGAAAATTGCAAATGTTTACTAATGGACTCCAATTTTAGTTCTACATACACACGCAGAAAGAAAGAAAAATACTGGATTTTAAAATTAAATACACACAAGCTAGGGTTAAATAGGGACTTAGGTGCGTTGAATCTTTACAAATACTTCAATAACTAAACTTTTTAGATACATTTAAAAAAAATTTTAAAACTCTTTTAGATACATTTTAAAAAATCGTTGTAAATCTTTACGTAAACGTCGTGAATATGGCAATAAAGATAATGGCAACAGTCTAAAAAATATAAATAATGTAAATAATTAAAATACCTCATCTCAAAAAATATAAACAAACATTTTGTCTACAAACTATATACGTAAGAATATGCATTTACTCTGAAAGCATAAAATTATGTACAAAATATTTACATTTTGTCATTAAGTAACCCAGTTATTTGATATCTTTTTATAATCGCTTCGCCCCAAGCAAGACAATTCTGGTGTACAGAGAGAGAAGAGAGAAAAGAAAAAAAAACGGTACGATGGAAGATGAAGACGAAGAAAGTGTAAGGGAGAGGAGGGATTCAAGTGGATAGAAGATAACAATTGACGTTGTACGTAAACCTTTGAAGATCGTAGCTATCAGGGAGGCAAGCATGGAGAAGGGAGTTCCACAAGCGAGTAGCTCGACTAAAGAAGCTACTAGAGAAGAGGTGGTGGTTACATTTGCCTATTTTGACGGTAAATAGGCTGGAACCTAATTGCCAATCTATTTGTGCGAGCAAATTCGTGAGGGAGGGGCACCAGGGAATGAAGCTTATCAGAGGAGAAGCCGTTGCATCCCACTGGTGGAAAAGTGATTGAAGTCGAGTTGCCAAATTGAGACCAATTACATTTCAGATCCTCCTCCGAATTTTGTCAAAGACCCCGAAATGAATGGAAGGAGCACCCGACCAGATATGGCAACAATATTCAATGCACGGAAGAATGGTAGATTTATAAATGTGAAAGATGGATTCTGACGAGGACCTCGAGATGAATAGCAGGAGCACCCGACCAGATATGGCAACAATATTCAATGCACGGAAGAATGGTAGATTTATAAATGTGAAAGATGGATTCTGACGAGGACCCCGAAATGAATAGCAGGAGCACCCGACCAGATATGGCAACAATATTCAATGCACGGAAGAATGGTAGATTTATAAATGTGAAAGATGGATTCTGACGAGGACCTCGAGATGAATAGCAGGAGCACCCGACCAGATATGGCAACAATATTCAATGCACGGACGAATGGTAGATTTATAAATGTGAAAGATGGAATTCTGACGAGGAACTCGAGATGAATAGCAGGAGCACCGGACCAGATATGGCAACAATATTCAATGCACGGACGAATGGTAGATTTATAAATGTGAAAGATGGATTCTGACGAGGACCTCGAGATGAATAGCAGGAGCACCGGACCAGATGGCAACAATATTCAATGCACGGACGAATGGTAGATTTATAAATAGGAAAGATGGATTCTGACGAAGGGACCTCGAGATTAATAGCAGGAGCACCGGACCAGATATGGCAACAATATTCAATGCACGGACGAATGGTAGATTTATAAATGTGAGAAAGATGGATTCTGACGAGGACCTCGGGATGAATAGCAGGAGCACCCGACCAGATATGGCAACAATATTCAATGCACGGACGAATGGTAGATTTATAAATAGGAAAGATGGATTCTGACGAGGACCTCGAGATTAATAGCAAGACATGACCAGATATGGCAACAATATTCAATGCACGGACGAATGGTAGATTTATAAATGTGAAGAAGATGGATTCTGACGAGGACCTCGAGACTAATAGCAGGAGCACCCGACCAGATATGGCAACAATATTCAATGCACGGACGAATGGTAGATTTATAAATGTGAAAGATGGATTCTGACGAGGACCTCGAGATGAATAGCAGGAGCACCGGACCAGATGTGGCAACAATATTCAATGCACGGACGAATGGTAGATTTATAAATAGGAAAGATGGATTCTGACGAGGACCTCGAGATTAATAGCAGGAGCACCGGACCAGATATGGCAACAATATTCAATGCACGAACGAATGGTAGATTTATAATGTGAAAGATGGATTCTGACGAGGACGTCGAGATGAATAGCGAGGCACCCGACCAGATATGGCAACAATATTCAATGCACGGACGAATGGTAGATTTATAAATGTGAAAGATGGATTCTGACGAGGACCTCGAGATGAATAGCAGGAGCACCGGACCAGATGGCAACAATATTCAATGCACGGACGAATGGTAGATTTATAGGCCGGAAAGATGGATTCTGACGAGGACCTCGAGATTAATAGCAGGACTTTCGGACCAGATATGGCAACAATATTCAATGCACGAACGAATGGTAGATTTATAAATGTGAAGAAGATGGATTCTGACGAGGACGTCGAGATGAATAGCAGGAGCACCCGACCAGATATGGCAACAATATTCAATGCACGGACGAATGGTAGATTTATAAATGTGAAAGATGGATTCTGACGAGGACCTCGAGATTAATAGCAGGAGCACCCGACCAGATATGGCAACAATATTCAATGCACGGACGAATGGTAGATTTATAAATGTGAAAGATGGATTCTGACGAGGAACTCGAGATGAATAGCAGGAGCACCGGACCAGATATGGCAACAATATTCAATGCACGGACGAATGGTAGATTTATAAATGCTGAAAGATGGATTCTGACGAGGACCTCGAGATGAATAGCAGGAGCACCGGACCAGATATGGCAACAATATTCAATGCACGGACGAATGGGCCCAGGTTATAAATAGGAAAGATGGATTCTGACGAGGACCTCGAGATTAATAGCAGGAGCACCGGACCAGATATGGCAACAATATTCAATGCACGGACGAATGGTAGATTTATAAATGTGAAAGATGGATTCTGACGAGGACCTCAGGATGAATACGGGAGCACCCGACCAGATATGGCAACAATATTCAATGCACGGACGAATGGTAGATTTATAAATAGGAAAGATGGATTCTGACGAGGACCTCGAGATTAATAGCAGGAGCACCAGGACCAGATATGGCAACAATATTCAATGCACGGACGAATGGTAGATTTATAAATGTGAAAGATGGATTCTGACGAGGACCTCGAGATTAATAGCAGGAGCACCCGACCAGATATGGCAACAATATTCAATGCACGGACGAATGGTAGATTTATAAATATCTGAAAGATGGATTCTGACGAGGACCTCGAGATGAATAGCAGGAGCACCGGACCAGATATGGCAACAATATTCAATGCACGGACGAATGGTAGATTTATAAATAGGAAAGATGGATTCTGACGAGGACCTCGAGATTAATAGCAGGAGCACCGGACCAGATATGGCAACAATATTCAATGCACGAACGAATGGTAGATTTATAAATGTGAAAGATGGATTCTGACAGGGACGTCGAGATGAATGGCAGGAGCACCCGACCAGATATGGCAACAATATTCAATGCACGGACGAATGGTAGATTTATAAATGTGAAGATGGATTCTGACGAGGACCTCGAGATGAATAGCAGGAGCACCGGACCAGATATGGCAACAATATTCAATGCACGGACGAATGGTAGATTTATAAATAGGAAAGATGGATTCTGACGAGGACCTCAAGATTAATAGCAGGAGCACCGGACCAGATATGGCAACAATATTCAATGCACGAACGAATGGTAGATTTATAAATGTGAAAGATGGATTCTGACGAGGACGTCGAGATGAATAGCAGGAGCACCCGACCAGATATGGCAACAATATTCAATGCACGGACGAATGGTAGATTTATAAATAGGAAAGATGGATTCTGACGAGGACCTCGAGATTAATATTGAATATGGCAACAATATTCAATGCACGAACGAATGGTAGATTTATAAATGTGAAAGATGGATTCTGACGAGGACGTCGAGATGAATAGCAGGAGCACCCGACCAGATATGGCAACAATATTCAATGCACGGACGAATGGTAGATTTATAAATAGGAAAGATGGATTCTGACGAGGAACTCGAGATGAATAGCAGGAGCACCGCACCAGATATGGCAGCACTATTCAATGCACGGACGAATGGTAGATTTATCAATGTCAAAGATTGATTCTGACGAGGACCTCGAGATGAATAGCAGGAGCACCGGACCAGATATGGCCACAATATTCAATGCACGGACGAATAGTAGATTTATAAATGTGAAAGAAGTAAGATGATCATGGCTCTCCATAACTTCCTCTCATTTCTATCTGTAAGCAGCATATTTGTTCTCTTCTTCCCACTCCCTTTTCTGCGATCCATTTACACCCGCTTGTCAGTAAGGTGGTCATGGCTCTCCACAACTTTCTTGCATTTGTATCTGTAAGCAGTATATTTGTTTTTACTTTCCCCCCCTCTCACTTTTCTGCGATCCATTTACACACGCTTGTTACACATCTTATCCGCTGTTTCGTTTTTTTCTTTTACTTCCTGCCTTCAATATGTGCTGTGAGGGTCAAATTCTCGAAGTTTTCTTTCCTTATCACATGTCCCAAAAATTTCAGCTGTCCCTTTCTTGAATAAGTATCGTTTGTGTTTCCATTTTCCTCGTTGCTAACATGTTCCGTCCATTGTATTCTCAGCATCCTTCTGTAGTATAACTTCTCTGTTATTTAAAGTCTCCTCTTCAGTTGTGAGATGCCGACTTGGCAGGCAGGCTGCAGTCACTCTCTCACCGGCGTGATGTGGCTTCCCTGTGCCTCTTCTATAAATACTTTCACGGCTTCTGCTCCGATGAACTTAGTTCACTGGTGCCCCCTAGGTATGAATTTGCAAGAGATACCAGATTAGCAACTAGGTCCCACCCTTTTACAGTGAAACAGATAAAATGTAACCGCAATTTCTACTCTAACAGCTTCTTTTCTCGCAATTCCCGCCTGTGGAATTCCCTTCCAAATACTTGCTTCCCAGACAGCTACAATCTCCAGGAATTTAAATGTAAGGTCAATAGACATCTATCACACTAACTCGCATCCATTCCCTCAAACACTCTACCCATCTACTCAACCCCCATCCTCGGTATCCTCATCCATCTATCACCCTCCTTCCGACATTTCCTATAACTAACTACTCTTTCTCATCACTTTCCCCTATGTAACCCCCTGCGCAATAGTGGCAGTGGAATGCCTTGCTTGGGGTGACATGATTAAAAAAAAATCCAGCATTTATTGTCGTATAACAGGACTGATATTATGTAGAAATTCAGCACGGTTGTTTTTTAGCGAAAGTTTTCCTGTTTCTTTATACATTTTTTTTACTTTTAGAAGGTATGTTTCACTATTCCAGTGTACCTTTGGATTGCGGTGTCACAATGCTCGTCATCTGTTAAAATACTTCATAAATGGTCAAGTGTTTCTCCTTGCTTGATCTGACATCTCGAAAACGAAGCTCTTTCTCTGACAACCATACATTATCCTCTTACAGTTTTTTTTTTAGTCCATTATTCCCGTTTTCATTCAGGAGTTTCTGCAGTTTTTCTCTGTCTATGTCTGGCATCAACACGAGTCATGCAACTTACAATACATTTCAGGAAGGTGGGACCAGTCTACTACACCTTCAATTCATTGCTTTGACAATTAAATAATAAAACAGCGAAATGTCGCAAAATCTGTAGATTTATATTATGGCGCAGTGGATATCGGCTCGGAACGAGAAATCGGTGAGCCAAGTTCCAGTTGCATTCACCTACGCGCAAACGCGTTAATCCTTCTCTTTCCTCCAGCTATGGATTAAATAACAGAATGGACTTTGTTCTTTCGAGACGTGATCGCCAAGGCGTTGTATTACGTATGACGCTTTATTGAGTTGTTGATGTTTTAGTCAAAACCGAAGTCTAATGCTATGTTTAATACGAAATTGTTTTTTAAAATGGTCGTATCCCAGGAGGCCTGAACCAAAACATTTAGAATAAATATTGGCACGCCATAAATTATTCAAGCTTTCTTTCAAATCAAACGGAAATGGATTTAAAGCGAATCCAGAAAATGGTTAACATGGCTTTAAACAAACTTCCGGTCATATGTCACTGTTTTTAAAAAATGATTTCTTTCACAAAAACAAAAGTATATTTATAAAATCAAACACTGTTATTAAGATTAGAAAGCGTAGATTAGCGCAGTCAAATATTTCTTTACATGATCTACCTTGTGGCTGAAAGAGTTGAATATTTTATGCCAATGCTAGTGGTGGGTAATTGCCGTAAGAAAGTAGAGAGGAGATCGAATATCGGTTTAAAAGCCTTTCCTAATTGAACAAGAAGCAATACTATATTCTAACTTCCTACTTATAGAATGAGATTCTTGTCTATGTCCTACTAGTTTCAACCGTTTACGTTTGAAAAAATATGAGATCTGAAAGTAATGGTTGTACTCATAATAATTAGAGAACTAGGAACGAGCCAAAAAATTCGAGGAAGTCATTTTTTTATCTAGCGAGAATACTGTACTGTTGAATAACTGAAGGAACTCTATCTTTCTCTCTTGATCCATGATTAGGTTTGTTTGTTTGGAGGTTTAACGACCTATCAATCCTGGGATCATTTAAGGTTATAACCAAAGATTTTGGCTAAGGTTATTTTATTTTTACAACATTTTTCTTTTCGGGTATCAAGATTCATTTGGAATTTGTTTTTTTAAGAGCAGGCTCCCCAAGTCCTACTCTTGTTATTTAACTCATAACTGGAGGGAAGGGACGAATTAATACCTTTCCCAAGGGTACCAGTGCTTAAGTGAATGCAGGGTATTCAACTGGAAATCGAACTCTACTCACCGATTTTTCTTTCCGAGCCGATATCCACTGCACCTCAACGCACATCCGTCACTATACGCTTACAGCACCTGGTATTCCCAAGCGGTCACCCATCTAAGTACTGATCAGGCTCAACGTTGCTTAACTTCGGTGATCGAACGAGAGCCGGTGTATTCAACGGGATATGGCCGCAAGCCCATGATTAAGATTAACAGATAGTGGTGCTTCTTAATTGATCCGGTAGTGTTCGAGTTCCTGCGAAAGTTGGGATTTAAAAAGCAGTCATGCTGTTTCCGTTTTGAAGAAGAGCGTGATACAGTAACACTATTAGCCGATGTAAGTAACTTTCTAGATATCTGGACGCGATATGAGCTCATAAATTGAGCAGCTTTTTTTATTTAATTGAAAAATTAAATCCACTTGACATTAAAAAAGCAAAATACAAAAATGTTTCAGTTTGATATTTTTCATACGGTAATCTGTGAATAGCGATTTTCTATGCACATGTTATATGTGGGACAACACCGAAAGTATAGCGCACCTAGTGAGGATCGAACTCACTGCTCAATTATAATGATTCTAGCGAGACAAATTTGCTAACCATTACACCACATCGAGGTGCTCCGGCTGCCTGTGAATAATGCTCTAGTTCAGATTAACCTCAGTAAATTTCAATGAGTCTAAGACGAAGCTACTGTCTGTCAATCATCACAGGCAACCCCTCCTGCCTCCCATAAGCATGGACCAAGCGAGTCCCTCTGAGAGCAATACACTGCGCTTCCTCGGCCTTACCCTCTCTTCCGATCTCAAGTGGAAACATTACATTAAGTCAATAGCTAAATCCACTGCTAAGAAGGTTGGATCACTGTGTCGTACCAGGATGTTTTCCCACCTGAATCCATCCTGCATATATACAAATCAACCATCCGTCCGTGCATGGAATCCTGCTGTCATATATGTCATATATGGTCAGGCGCCCCCGCTATCATCTCAGTGTTCTCGACACGCTCCAAGGAGAATCAGTAATGTGATAGGTACCGACATGGCAGGTCGACTCCAGCCACTTTCTCACCGACGCAATGTGGCTTCCCTCTGTCTGGTCCATAAATATTTTCATGGCTTCTGCTCCGACGAACTTAAGTCACTAGTGCCCCTGCTACATGAGTTTACTCGTATAACCAGACTGGCAACTGGGTCCTACCCAGTTAGACCAACCAAAGGCAGCTGACTCCATCAGTTTCTTTTCTCGTACTTCCCGCCTTTTCTCGTACTGACACCCCTGTAACTGATTCGTCTTTCTCTTTACTCTCCTCCTATCTAATCCTTTTTCTCTTATGTAGCCCCGTGCGCATCAGTGGCGTCACCGCCTTGCTTGGGGGGAAACGATTTTTTAAAAAAAGTTGAATTTTGATTTTATACGCATGCAAATTTTCTTCACTGTGATGACTGACGAAACATTTACTTTCATTTGGTCGAGTGCCATTTTCTTTTATGGGTCTCCACAACATACTATCCAACGTAAATCCAAGCAATATGTGCTCTCTTACCATCTCTCCCATTCCCTGTTCGTGAGTTAAGTTACTCACTGTTTTCGACAGCCTTTCTTAATTCCAATATGTTTTGCGAGTGTTAAATTCCCCAAGCCATTTTTCCTCAATTCAACTGTCTCTTTCTGGTTCTCAGCACAAGTGTTTTCCTTACAAGTTACTCGTTGCTCACCTCATTTCTTTTCATCTTCGAGACTTTTCAACATCTACTACCCGATAGGAAGATTGATATTACATAGTTGTTCAGCATTTTTTTTCTAAGGAAAATATTTTGTCTCCTAACACATTGCTGAGCTTTTAAAAGAAACTTTTAGTTAGTCAGTTAAGGGTCATACGTGATACACAGTTTAGGCGATTATGTCTCGAAAGAGACATGACTGACTGGACAGAAGTTTACCCCGCAGTAGGTTGCTATTGCTTTCTGCGGTAGACCAGCTATAGAACCCAGTCTGTCCTATTATATCTATCTAAACTTATTTATAAATGGAACTTTGTCTCTCTCTCTCTCTCTCTCTCTCTCTCTCTCTCTCTCTCTCTCTCTCTCTCTCTGTGTGTGTGTGTGTGTGTGTGTGTGTGTGTCCGTTACCTATAGACTCCGAAACGGCTGAACCGATTTTCTTGAAAATTTACACAGTTGTACTATAAGCGTCTGAGAGTGTTCTTAGCTAAGTTTTGTGTCGAGGTACATCTGATGAATATCGAAAATCAATAATCGAAAAAATCGGGTTATAGAAGGAGTGGTCCGATTTTAATGAAATTTGATACATTCATGGGCAAAGACATAAGAAACGATATTCAGAAGTTTCAAGGTTGCAGCTCTTACAATAGTGCAGAATATATATATATATATATATATATATATATATATATATATATATATATATTTAAATTGATACCAGGAAATCAAAATTTGACTTACATCCATTCATTTTTCTTTCAGTCTACGGTTTCGCTTTAACTGGAAACATTTTAGTCTTTCGTGCCAACGTCCAAAGAGTCTGAGCTACAGAACCATGGATTAGTTTAAAAGCTTTCATTAAACCCGAGCAATGCCGGGCTATACTGCTAGTAACCCATAACTGGAGGGAAGAGACGGATTAATACCTTTCCCAAGGATATTTGCACGTAAGTGGAATTCGAACTTGGCTGCCCTATTTATCAACTGGAATTCGAACTCGGCTCCTCTATTTGTCATTCCGAGTCGATATCCACTGTACCACAAAGCACATACTAGAAGAGACGCCTTCAGTCAGTCGAGTGCCATACGTGATACACGCTTAGGCCATCATGTCTCCAAAGAGACATGACTGACTGGGCAGAAGATTATTCCGCAGTAGGTTGCCATTGCTTTCTGCGGTAGACTGGTTGCCTACCAAGGCTATAGAACCCAATCTGTCCTGCTATTTAACCCATAACTTGAAGGAAGAGACGGATTAATACCTTTTCCAAGGGTATTTGCGCTTAAGTGAATACAATGGATTCAACTGGAATTTGAACTCGGCTCCCCTGTTTCTTGTTCCGAGCCGATATCCACTGTGCCACAACGCACATCCCGAGACACCTTATCAAGATGAAATTACAAAATATGTAAATTCTGAGAAAATAACATCCAACTCGAAAAGAGTTGACAAAAGAAGGATGTTTGGTGCAAATATTTCAAGCCTTTTTCTTCGTCTTTCATGTGTCGTGTCACTTCATAATGTTGGTGATTATATCTCTCCACAATTTCCTGCCCTTTGTAGGTCTATTTGTTATCTCTTCTTAACCTTGTTCCGCCATCAATTTAATCAACCTCGCTAGATAGGTTATATGTTGTTTTCCATTGTTTTGCTTGCCTTAAATATGACCTAAATGTGCATCAAATTTTCCAAGCCCTCTTTCTTCGTTATATGCCCTAGAATTTTGAACTGTCTCTTCCCGGTGTTAGGTATAAGTGACCTTTTCTTTCCATTTCTTATAACGTTGTCATTGCTCACATATTCGGTTCATAGTATTCACAGTATCCGTCGGTATAAATCCATTTCTTTCACTTCAAGTCACTTCTTAATTTTTGAAGAGGTTTTCCAACATTCACAGACATATAGAATCACACACACACACACACACACACATATATATATATATATATATATATATATATATATATTTGGGTTTTTTTTCTTTACTGCGGATACTTAACATTTTGTTCTTGTTCCGCTGGTTTCTTTTTTTCTCCCCCTTTATCCGACGACATAGTACGCCGGATTTTAACGGATTTAGGTTCTGTTTGTTAACATTTTTTTGAAGGTTTAGATTAGTGTAAACTTACGGAGTCTAGTTAATTATTATTATTATTATATATATATATATATATATATATATATATATATATATATATCCTCTCTAATATGATAAAGACTGTCGTTCATTGATTTGTATTTACTCATATTACGTAACAGTTCAGTACACATTTTTGTTTCTGTTATGGGGACTTACCCATATGACACATGAACTCGTCCAAGCTATATATAATTAGTAGTTCTGGTTTGTATAGAATGACAGAGGGCCTTTCCTCGGTCTAGTGACCTTTCTCGGCCTAAGAAAGTCTTCTATCAGGGATTAGTGGTGGGTGTCGCGAAGGATACACTACGCGAAATGCTCGGCATGTCGGAGTAGGAGCATCGCTCTTACTGGTCTTAGGCGCCAGGTGCCGATTATCTCAACAACTCCGAGTTTTCACTTACCTGGCGATTGGCTCGGAATAGATTGTCTCTCAATGACGCGGCCTTCATATGAGGCCTGTCGGATTTACCAGATTGTGAACGCTGTGACCTTGGTTTAATGAAAACGTCTACGCACGCCTTCTACCATTCTTCACGGGTTTGCTCTTTATGGGACAGTGTGGGCAAGTTAACTGCTTGTATCGCACCGCGTGAGCTCGTGCTCATTGATCGTGCATACGCCTGTGACAATGTGTCACCCCCGTTTTCGTGAGTGAAGCGAATGGTGTTTCTGTCGCTGCTGGCCACAGCTCGAATGGTGATATGGACGACGCGACTGGAGGAAGTCTTGCGAGGTGGCCGACTTTCACATCGGGATCTGCTTCGATATTTTGAGCATCAGCTGAAAAATTAAGATTAGATCTGATTGGAAACGGTTGACCCTGATAGGCTTTAGCGAAAGGTGGGTAAATGTGGCGAGCCTGGTTCGCGTGAACCGGACTAACATAAAGCAGCGGGACCAGACGGCATCGTCATAGAGCTGCTGATAGCCCTGGAAGAATTTGGTATGGAAAAAATTACTGAAATAATAAATGAAGTTTATAATAGTGGGGTTATAACAGATGATCTCAGCAAGTCGATCTTCATAGCACTACTTAGGAGGCCAGGAGCAAACGAGTGCGAACTTCACAGAACCATCAGTTTAATGAGCCATATAACAAAACTGATCGTCCGAATCCTGATGAACAGAGCAAGAAGCAGAATCAGGCCAGAGATAGGTCAAGAATAGTGTGGTTTCGTTAAAAACACGGGAACAAGGAATGCCATATTTATTATTAGGATGCTCTCCGAAAGGGCAATACAAATGAAGAAGGACTTATACCTATGCTTCATTGATTATGTGAAGGCGTTTGACAAAATACGCCACAAAGAACTGATGGAGATGCTCGGCAGCCTGGACATATTTGGGAAAGACTTGAGAGTAATAAAGAATCTTTACTGGCAGCAAACCGCTTGCATACGGACAGGTAATGAACTGAGTAGATATACAAACATAGAAAGGAGCATCAGACAAGGATGTGTCTTTTCACCGGATCTGTTCAATTTGTACAGCGAGAATATTTTGAGGACCCTAGAAGTTATGCCTGGATTCGTAATCGGAGGCCACAATTTAAACAACCTAAGATATACAGATGATACAGTGCTTATAGCAGACACAGAAAAGAAACTACAAGACCTCCTACAGAAGGTAGCTGAAGAAAGGAACAAGAAAGGACGAGAAATAAACTGCACGAAAACCGAAAACATGGTCACCAGTAAAAAGGGCAGCCCAAAATGCCAAATACAGGTCGGGGATACCAGAATCAAACAGGTACAAAGATTTAAATACCTGGGAAGCGTTATAACAAAAGACGGAAAGTGCGACACAGAGATCCAAAGGCGAATTGGCATGGCGAAGGAAGCAGTCCAGAGGTTGAGTAAAGTTTTAAGAAACAGGACAATTTCGCTAGAAACTAGGAAGAGAGTACTGGATTGCTACGTGCTCTCCGTCCTTCAATATGGCAGTGAATGCTGGACAATACCATCAAAGATGAAGGAAAATTTTGAAGCAACTGAAATGTGGTTCTACAGAAGGATGCTGCGAATATCATGGATCGAGCATGTGAGCACTGATGAGGTCTTGGAAATCATGGAAACAAAAAGAAAATTAATACTGAGCATCAGGAAGAGACAATTGGACACGCAATGATGAAGGAGGGCTTGGAGAATCTAATACTAACAGACCAGATAGAGGTAAAAAGAGACAGGGGAAAGCAACGGATAACATATTTGAAGGACCTAATCAGGTGGCTGACGGAATGAGGATTGCATGGTGTAACAGGAGAAGGCGTGCTCAGAGCCACCAGGGATAGGGAAAAGTGGAAAGCCATGATCGCCTACGTTCTGAAGGGACAAGGTACATAGAAGAAGAAGAAGTCACATCGGGGTGGATTACTTTGGAACCCTCCTCTGGTTAAGGTAATTTCTTTTTGTGTACCTAGTTAATGCGAATGAATGTGAGCCCTAGCCTGTCCCCGGCATTGTCTTTTGTTATAATTCAGGTTGAGATTCACAGTTTCCCCAGTTTTTATCTTTTTGTCCCATGTTATCTCATCTGGGTCAAGATTATATTCTCCCCATCAGTTTTATTTTCTCCTCTCCACCCCCTGTCGAAAGAGTGCCTCTTAATTTTGTTCTACGAGCAGAATACAGCGGCCTCTTTGTTTTGTGGGTTGGTTGGGTCCAACCAACATCATGATTTCTGTTTGTATTTTTTTTTAATTTCTTGTTTTGGGAATTTATGTCATGCCCCTCCCCACATATCATTTCATGATATATTTTTGAATATATTTTTGTATCTATTCTTCACAATAAAATTTTTATACTCGTTTGGGGTTTTTTTTTAGGTCCCTGGTATGTTTGAGGTATTTTGGTATATGAAGAATTGAATGATGATGGACATGTTCTTGTGGTGGGTGAGAATATTGTAAAGTATGTTTCGGTCGTGAGTCGGATTAGCCAGGTATAGGATAGGTACTGAAAACCAACCTGAGATCCCCCCCAAATCGGCCTTGTGCCACAATTGCATTTTTCATACAATAAATATTGAGTGAAAGAGTAGGCAGTGAGTGAGTGAGTGAGTGAGTGAACTCTATTCCAACATAACTTTGACAGCCGCACTAAGAATTGTTCATTGGTATATGTCTATACTATTGTCTTTGTAATCTATTTGTTGAGTACTATTCTTTCTTTGGGTGTCTTTATTTCTGGCCCAAAGGACCACAATATCTTGGTGACTAAATCACAACTTTTTCTAACGAAATTGTCATGCTTCTTAATAATTTGCTTAGCTTTTTGAAGACACTTTTGTTATCACAATAAGCCATTGGCGCTCAGTGTCGCACTTTTCGTCTTCCGTTAAAACAATTCACAGTTAAGTAAATTTTTGCACTGGTTTCCTTTTAGTATGCCTGATTTTTAATTTGCATTTTGGTCTTTTTTTTTTTTTTGTTAACAACAATGCAGTCTGTCTTTTTGTAGTTGATGCTTAG
>JBBBDQ010000687.1:1730000-1750000 GCA_037127315.1 Ascarosepion bandense | reverse complement strand
AGCTTTAATAAAATTGAAACAATCTTAGATTGAGATACGTTTCTCATTTGTTTTTGTTTTTTGTTGTTTTTTTCTTTCTTTATTCTATCATCTTAACGGAATCCAATTCATATATTTAACTCTGGGTAATCGATGAACAAAATACCTTGCGCATCCCAAAATACGGAGGCCAAAACCTTCCCTGCTGATGTTTGCGCCCTTATGTCACTTTGGACAGCTTTCACCTGCTGCTGTCTACACAGCTGATTGCCGATTTGATTCCGGAGTGAAATGGTGGATTCATGTTTCATTCATTGTCACATATTTACGCAAAAACTCCTTCTTGTTGCGTTGAAACAGTTGCAAACAACGCTCTGAAGCGTTGTTTCTTTTTGATCGATTGTGTGTAAACACCGCACTAACTTTGAACACAGCTTTTCTCTTTGACAAATATTCATGCAAAATAGTGAATACACTGCCTTTTCATGTGTTCAACTTCACTGCTATCTCACGCAAATTCAATTTACGATCAGCCAAAACAAGTTTGTGGGTTTTTTTGTTATCCCAGACAACTGCCAATTTGGGCGACCTGAGCGTTCAGCATCATTTCTGTCTGTACAACTGCGTTTTAAGTCATCATACAACCTCTTAACCGTTGTTTTTGACGGAGCAGAGTCCGAATAACACTTATCAAGTTATTGCTTTGCTTAAACAGAATTTTTCCCATCAGAAAGCAATTTTTATCAACATACTAAATTCAGATTTTTTCCATTGTTTTGTAAAATTGCAACAGTAGCCTCACTTAAATAACTGTAATTTCTAAACTAATAATCCAATTGGGCCTACATTTCGTCATGTGTCATTTGAATCTTAGTATTTCATAAAAATTTAATGAATTTTTTATTAGTGGCGCCATCTGTATGTTAGACCCTGAACTTCTTGAGTGATGTGTCATATATATATATATATATATGTGTGTGTGTGTGTGTGTGTGTGTGTGTGTGTTGAATATATGAATCGGATTCCGGCAAGATATATTTCCACAATGGACTAATAAAACTGCTGTCATAAATTGGTTTTGCAATATAAAGGATAAAACAACTAACGAATATCCATTATCCATTATACATCCACCCAAAGTTTAATCACCCCCCAAGTATAATCAAATATGTACTCTCTTTCATAGAATATAGAATTAGTAAAGCCTATTCTAGTGAAGAAGTATTTTATAAACTTAAAGGTTTTTTTATAATAATGCCCTAAGGAATATTGGCTATAAAAACCATGATATTAAATACATAAAATTATGACTATAACAAAAACAATAAAAATAAAAAAATCATTTGGTATACCCCTTCTTTTAACCAAGTTAGGGCTGAAGTTTCACAATTTAATTAAGAAACATTTCCCTAATAATAACACTCTAAGTCATTTTTTAATAAAAAAAAAATACCCCTAAATTACGTTATAGTTATACAAATAATCTTGAAAAAATTATTAAAAATCTTAAATCAGCACATAAACCAAAGTGACAATATCTATCCAAATAATAAAAATAACAATAATACAAATTTATGTAATTGTCGAAATCATAACAATTGCCCACTAGAAAATAGTTGTCTAACAAATTCTATTGTGTACCAATGTAATATAACATCAAATGAAAACCCAGCTATTAAAAATGTTTACATTGGATCTACTAAGAACACTTAGCGTTGATATTTGCATTCAACTTTCTTAAAAAACAACACGTATCGAAACCAAACAGCCTTTTCTGTGTTTTTTTTTCTTTTTGGAAGTTAAAAGATACAAACAAAAGTCCTAAAGTAAAATGGAAAATTCTGGAAAAACAAGAATCTGTAAGTCGTTCTGCGACATCTGCTCTTTGTGCCTGTATGAAAAGCTGCAAATTTTTAGGTTCTCTAAAATTAAGGAATTTTTGAATCATAGAGATAAATTAACTGTTGTACGTAAACATCAAAATATTTTTCTTTAAAAATTAATTAATTACACTGTTCCATTTACAACTTATGCTCCAATATAACTTAAAAATGACAAATTATTTTACTAAAATTAATGACACACACAACACTTATTTGGTTTTCATACCTCCAGTCTAACTTAGTATACCATAATTATTTAATTCTAATTCTAACCTAAACATATTTACTCATGAGGTTGTACAAAATATAATTTTTAAAAAATCCAGTCCGCTGTTAAATATTATTGTCTACCCATTTAAGGTCACACTAAATATCATGCCCAGACATAATTAAAAAGTGTCATCCCATGACATCAGGATATTATGTTGCCTTTCAAAACAAAATCTTCAACATCATAGTTACCTAATTCTCATTTTTAATTGAACAGTATTGACACACCTACTAGCATATTCTTCAGCTACTTTCCCTTCAATTTCTAAATAACCATGAATTCATCTTATATTTTCTAAATACATTATTTTTACAATTTACTTTATAATATCACCTGAAGAAAAACAGTATTGTTCTATAATATGAAAATATTTGTAGTGATATAATGTTTTTATAAAACATTGTCATGAAAAAATTGCAATCTATCTATCTATCTATCTATAGATAGATAGATAGATAGATAGATAGATAGAATTAGATAGATAGATAGAATTAGATAGATAGATAGAATTAGATAGATAGATAGATAGATAGATAGATAGATAGATAGATAGATGAGTTAAATAATTGAGTCGGATTCCAGCAATATATATATATATATATATATATATATATATATATATATATATATATATATATATATATATATGTTATTGACTCTTTGTATTCGTTCCGCAGAGGGTTCAGCGTCTCGAAATAAGACAATATGGATTCAGCTAAGAAGCAAAATCGAACAAATGTCAACAACGAAATCCAAAACGTGATACAAAGTCGAAAAACAAAATAAGACATTTGACATCACCTCGTTATAGTTCATCACACAAAAAACCTGCTCACCAAATATTTTTTAATCCGAACATGTAAGGCGGAAAAAATCGATATACTTCACGAATACAGCTTGATAGGTGTTGAGAATAGAAAAAGGTTCAGGATAAAGGTTCTCTTTTGTGTATACACGCAGAAAAATGAATTCAGAAAATGTATGCTTTTCATAAAGCATTGCCTTTTGTTCAAAGGAAATGAATTTAGGTGAATATTTTTAAAAGGATGGTAACATTATGCGATAAGGGTAAATACATCTAACATATATATATATTCTAAACATATAATGTTAAATATAAGAGACAATGAATGTCTATTATGTTTAATCATGAGCCGTTCTAAACGCCGTATTTTAGCTTTAATTTCAATTGAAAATAAAGACAAAAATTCTCCATCATTTGGATAATTTTTCATTAAGTTAGATCTAAGCTTTCGGCTCACATGAGCCATCTTCAGAGAAGTTATTAAGACGGTAACACAATAACATCCACCATCAGCGACGATTTTATTTTGTGAAATTTTGTGAAAATAAAGAACTTTTGTCTTTATTTTCAACTGAAATTAAAGCCAAAATACGACGTTTAGAACGGCTCATCATTAAACATAATAGACATTCATTGTCTCTTATATTTAACAGTATATGTTTAGGAAATAATTTGCTGCCTCGGTACACTATATATATATATATATATATATATATATATATATATATATTGTAATTAATATTTATATATTATATATTATATATTTATATATATTTATATATTTAATATTTAATATATTGTAATTTAATATATATATATATATATATATATATATATATATATATATATATTGTAATTTACTTGAAGCATTGTGTATATAAGGTGTATGGATAGGTATTAGAAGGCTATCACAATGCATTTAGTATAATAAAGGAAGGTAAGGAAGGTGTTGGGCTTTACCTATTTATTATTCATTAATATTTCGAGATCAGAATCTCATCTTCAGAATGACAGGCGAGCTTAGTATATGTGTGTGTGTATTTGTGACACACACTACACACAACACATATTCACCACAGTTAACGACAGCAGTAGCAACTAAAGAGGACCATTCATTTAAAGGCACGGTCCAGTAGCGGACAACTTGAAACCTTCCTTTATTATACTAAACGCATTGTGATAGCCTTCTAGTACCTACCCATAGACTATATATATATATATATATATATATATATATATATATATATATATATATATATATAACTAAGAGCCAACAGACCTACCTAGGTTTCACCTAACGACTTTGCCTGACGAGCCGTCAGGTGAAACCTAGGTAGGTCTGTTGGCTCTTAGCTAGATTTATTCTTATTTGTTGCTCTACTATTGTACTGAGCGCTTTAGTGTTAGGGTTCTCGTCTCGGGGATCTTTTATTTCCTACGAGTATTTTGACGTATGTTCAAGTACTTCGTTGGTTTCTTTTTTTATTTTCCCTTTTTTCCCCTCCGTGTTTATTCTCGGTGGGTTTTTTGAGACGGACTGAAATATATTATAACAATTATTAATAGTATCATTATTATTGTTGTTGTTATTATATATATATATATATATATATATATATATATATATATATATAGCATAATGATAATCCACGTATACTGTTTTAATATGTATAGGAAACACTACTAAAAAGTTGTAAGTTTAAAAATGTATTTTTTTGACAGTATTTATTTATTTCTATTATTATATATATATATATATATATATATATATATATATATATATATATATTTGATATTTCAAACAGGCCTCGCCCTTTCATCAAAAACAAATGATTTTAAAATTTAATCTAGAACCATCCATTGCGAGAAGCGTCCGTCGCGAGAAGCGTCCGTCGCGAGAAGCGTCCGTCGCGAGAAGCGTCCGTCGCGAGAAGCGTCCGTCGCGTGATGTAGGAAGCAATATATATATGGGTGGGGGGAAAACGGTATATAAAAGGCGTCAGAATGGAGTATGAAAATGTATATCATAATAAACAAATGAAGAACATAACATTAGAAAATATCAAAATAATAATGTTTAATTTAAGCGTGGAAATTATAGATGGATATGAAAACACTTAGATAGATAGATAGATAGATAGATAGATAGATAGATAGATAGATGCAAACAGAATGAGATAGATAGATAGATAGATAGATAGATAGATAGATAGATAGATAGATAGATAGATAGATAGATAGATGCGAAGAATGAGATAGATAGATAGATAGATAGATAGATAGATAGATAGATAGATAGATGAAATAGAATAGATGCAAACAGAATAGATAGATAGATAGATAGATAGATAGATAGATAGATAGATAGATAGATAATGAACTGACTGGGATACATATACAAACGAAAAACGATAATGCTCTGAAATGAGAAACAACGGATTCGATCTATTTACAGATATGTAAAAATTAACTTAAAAAGGAAGAAACTATGACACATAAGCGATAATTTATATATGTATGTGTGTGTGCACTAACATTGCATATACATGCACACACACTCCATTATATATATATATATATATATATATATATATAATTTCGAAAACTGTTATTTACGCAGCCATATTTTCAATCTTTCGTTATCGTCAGCCGATTTATAATATCTGATTTTCTAACGTTTGCCAACGTACAACATTCTAAATAAAATTAATAAAATACTCCGCATAGACAACCACGGATTATACACAGATGATGAATTAATCATAGCGCCGGACAACAGAAAAGAAAATTACAAAATTAAAAAAATGCTTTTCAAACTCCTCGATTTTGAAATTGAAGTCCAAATATATAAAATGGTTGCCCAATTTAATCGACAAACTGGCACTGCCTCCTCATATATGAAAACAAATACATTTTTAAAGTACTTAAGTACTAGATCTAAACATTCTACTTACATTTTTAAGGGTACAGAACACAGACTATTTAAAGTCCATTCATAAATCAATCTTCGATGATAAGAAAAAAGATTATAAAATGGCCTTAAATGAAAGTAGCTATAAAGGCAAGTTAAACAAACAAATGAAAAATAATACTAGAAATCGAAAAATTATTTGGTCTCAGTCAGTCAGTTAAGTGCCATACGCGGTACACGCTTGGGCGATCATGTCTCGAAAGAAACATGACTGACTGGGCAGAAGATTATCCCGCAGTAGGTTGCCATTGCTTTCTGCGGTAGACTGGTTGCCGACCAAGGCTATAGAACCCAATCTGTCCTGTTATTTAACCCATAACTGGAAGGAATAGACGGATTAATACCTTTCCCAAGGGTATTTGCGCGTAAGTGAATGCAAGGAATTCAACTGGAATTCGAGTTCGGCTCCCCGATTTCTCGTTCCGAGCCGATATCCAATGCACCACAACGCACATAAATGGTCTACCCACCCTTTAACTTCCAAGTAAAATCCAAAATAGGGTAAATATTTTTAAAATTAATTAATAAACACTTTCCCAAAAACTCGGAATTAAATAGAATATTCAATAGAAATTAATTTAAAATTGTACTAGCAATTTAGAAAATTACTTAAAAAATAAAAAATAAAAAAAACGCCAGAGACTTAAAAATATGTTGCAACATAATTTGGTTCATAAAGAATACCAACTGTCGGGATAAAAATAAATGACCACGTGACGGACTTTGTAAAACAGGAGTTTATTACAACGCTAAAGTGCATGATATTGACGAACAAAGAAAAAGATATTTACTATCCACAAAATGTAATTTTAAAACCAGATGGATTAATCACAAATCTACATCAAGTTGAAAAATCTTTAAAATTTTACCAAACTGGCTAACTACGTGTGAAAGTTAAAAGAAAAACATGGCAAAGAGCCTCATATAACATTTTCATAATAAGAAAAAAGCCAGACCTTACAACGGTGGTGATGTTTGAAGATTGTGCCAAGAAGAAAAGTTAGCAATAATATTATTTCCAGGACAAAAAATATAACTAAATGAAAGAGCAAAAATAATGTCCAGATATAATCACACCAAAAAATGCATGTTAGGATCATATAAACCTGGATGAATGTGCTTAAAATCCTCCCTACTTTTGAAATTTCACTTTATTTTAAAACTCCAGTCGCGCGCTTGTAAAAAATTCTGTTGTACGTTTAAAAACGTTGGAAAATCAGTTATTATAAACCACATGAAATACTAAGAGCTTGAAACCAAGGTTGCGTAAATAACACGTTTCCAAATGAAAAATGTTGAAAAGCCCGATGTTATTTATGTATTGAGCACTTTTTCATACAATTGTATACTGGTCTAATTTAACTGTGAACAAAAACTGATTAATAATTATATATATATATATATATATACACGCCTCTTCGACTCAAAATTTAAGTAGCTGCGTATTTTCTTTCCTTTTAGCAGAGGAAACAAAATTACTTTTACTGATGAATAAAATTTTTATTTTGTCCTCTTCGAGTGTTTTATGGTAAAAATGTAATTTTCATCAGAACAGAAGAGTATTTACACGCATACGCATGCTCTCTCTCTCTCTCTCTCTCTCTACTTCACACACACACACACACACACACACATATATATATATATATATATATATGCTCCACAATTTCAAATCGATCAATTGCAAGTGTCAGCTGTCCATTTTAATTTTTGTCTTCTTAGGATATTTCTTTACATGAGCGTGTCTATATATATATATATATATATATATATATATATATATATAAACTGCTTTTTCTATAAAAATTGAAATGCCGACCTATTAGAGACAACAATCGATGGTTACCCTTTACTCTGACGTATTTATGCTGTAACAGGTAAATAAACAGCGTCGCTGTGGCATTGCAGCTAACACATTCATGGGACTGACAAATTGCAAAATCAGCACGATTTTTGGGACCAAGAAACAAAATACGTTTTTAGCTTATCTGATAATGCTGATTTAAGAAATAGCATTAGATTTTCATGGTCAGCTACCGTTCTTGCTGTACTGAAATTGCTCATTTTTGGGAAAAAATCAATTTATTTAAAATAGGTCGTAGAAACAAAATTATTTTACTGATGAATAACATTTTTATTTTGTCCTCTTCGAGTGTTTTATGGTAAAAAACGTCTCCCTATCCCTTGTGGCTCTCAACATGTTTGTTCCCGTTACTCCCGTTCCGTCATCCACCCGACCAGGCCCTGCAAATATGTTATCCGCTGCCTTCCTCTGTCTCTCTTTCCCTCTACCTGGCCAGTCAGTATCAGGTTCTCCAAACTCTCCTTTCTCATTGCGTGTCCCAGGAACTTCAGTTGTCTCTTCCTGATGCTCACTATTAATTTCTTTTTCGTTGCCATTCTTTCCAACACCTCATCGTTGCTTGCATGCTCAGTCCACGATATTCGCAGCATCCTTCTGTAGAACCACATTTCCGCTGCTTCCAGTTTTGTCCTCATTTTCGATGATATTGTCCAGCACTCACTACCGTATTGAAGAACTGACATCACATAGCAATCCAGCACTCTTTTCTTTGTAGTCCTTTTTTGTCACTCTCCACCGCTACCTTCTGTAGGAGGTCCTGCAGTTTCCTTTCCGTGTCTACAATCAGCACTGTATCATCTGCATACCTTATGTTGTTCAAGTTGTGGCCTCGAATAGCAAATCCTGGCGTGTCGTCTAGGGTCCTCAAAATATTCTCGCTGTACAGGTTGAACAAATCCGGTGAAAAGACACATCCTTGTCTTACGCCTCTTTCTATCTTTGTAAATCTACTGAGATCGTTACCTGTCCGTATTCAGGCCGTTTGCTGCCAGTAGAGATTCTTAATTACTCTGATGTCTTTCCCGAAAATGTCTAGGCTGCCGAGCATCTCCATCACTTCTTTGTGTCGTATCTTGTCGAATGCCTTCGCATAGTCAATGAAACATAGGTATAAGTCTTTCTTCATTTGTATTGCCCTTTCAGAGAGCATCCTAATCATGAATATGGCGTTCCTTGTTCCAGTGTCTTTAACGAACCCGCACTGTCCCTGCCCTATCTCTGGCCTGATTCTGCTTCTCGCTTTGTTCATCAGGATTCTGACAATCAGTTTTGTGATTTGACTCATTAAGCTGATGATTCTGTGTAGTTCACACTCGTTTGCACCTGGTTTCTTCGGCAGTGCTATAAATATCGACTTGCATAGGTCGTCTGGTATTATTCCACTGCTATAAATTTCGTTTATTATGTCGGTAATTTTTTCTATGCCATATTCTTCTAAGACTATCAGCAGCTCTATCACTATGTCGTCTGGACCAGGTGCTTTGTTTCTGTTCATTTTGGCCATTGCAGCTTCCACTTCGGATTTTAGTATTTTCGGTCCATCCATCTCCTTGTGTATTCTCGGTTGTTCTCTCCTGTCGCAAAAAAGATCCTTTATATACTCTTCCCATCGCTGGAGTATTTCCTCTTTCTCCAATATGATTGTTCCATCCTTGGATTTTATGCATCCTGTTGAGGAGCAGGTTTTTTTGTCCTGTCAGTTCTCTTATCTCTTTATGCATCTCTGCTTTAGCGATCAAGTTATTAAATTAAAACCCAATAAACTGCTGACTGGCTGCTGACTGACTGATCTATCAGTAAAACAAGTAAATGGAAGGGAGTTCTACATGCGGGAAATGCGAGAAAGAAATTGTTGGAGTAGAAGTGGTAGTTACATTTAACTATTTCAGTGGTAAAAGGGTAGAACCTAACTGCCAATCTAGCAGCAGGCTTAAATTCACGTGATCGGAGCACCAAGGCAGTTGCCATGAAAATATTTGTAGACAAGACAAAGGGAAGCCACGTCACTTCGATGAGAAAATGGCTGCTGTCAAGATGCCAAGACAGGATCGATTACATTATAGATTCTTCTTTGGATTTTGTCAAGAACTTCGAAAGAAATAGCAAGAGCACATGGCCAGATATGGCAGCAGTATTCAATGCGAATGATAGCTTTATAAATGTGCAAAATTAATTCTGACAAGAAAAAACGCTACCTGATGTTTTATGGAAGGAGACTCCATTTCCAAATAATAACATCTCTCCCTTCCCCAGTTTCTTTTATTTGCACCATCAACACCTTCCGTACACGTACGGTACAATTGCATTAAGTTTTCATCTATATTTTATCTATTTAGTATCGTGCTTACCATTGTTGTGCTAGGCCGCGATCCTTGAGCGTCTCTTGGGCCTTAAACTCAACCCAGGTATCAATGGAAATCTTACATACGATCCATCTCTAAAGTGAGAACATACCTGTTGTAGTATAAACTCAAGCAAAATTTTATTTCTATCGACGTCCCTCTGGAGAATTTTTTGAAGTATTAGCTTATGATTACTCCAATCGGCAAAGCCATAATTTTGTCCACTAAACACCGCTTTAACTTTCCTGAAGCATTCACAAAGGGTGCTGTTCCTTGTCCTATATGTAGAATGGTGTGTAAGTATTAAAGTGGTCTTAAGTCATCGAATGCACAAACATACGTAAGGCATCAAAGGATGGACATGGTGCGTTAAACCACCATACACTGAAAGTGAGGAGAAAGTTTATATATATATATATATATATATATATATATATATATATATATATATATATATATACGCTCTCACACCCTGATTGAGCACTCTGGAAGAATGGTAGACTTTGTAAACAGTAGCAACTCCGGCATTTACGCACCGCTCATTCAATAATGAATTGGAACACACTAGTTATTGGGCATGTTTATGCGCGCTAAAAAGCCTGCCTTCTTCTACTGGACGCTCATTGCCTAGGGGTAGAATCGCCGACTGATGCCAATTCGGTCGGGTTTCCAGTTCTGGGTTGGCAAGCGACGTGAGTCTAAGCCGTACTGATGAGCTGTAATACAGCGAAACAGATCTGTCTGCGGATGACTATATATATATATATATATATATATATATATATATATATATATATTGTAACAAAGTTATAGAACTCGTAGGTATTTTTACCTGGTGTTCATGCATTTACTTTTATAAAGAGTGCTCGATACAACGTAGAGTATTATATTGCAATGGTTGTTAGAATAGTTTATAAATTCATAGTATCACTGCACGAAACTTTTCGCGTTTCGAAGCTGCTACGTGTGCTTCTCATCGGGTGATAAATCGAAATCCTTTAACTTATCACCCGATGAGAAGCGGACATAGCAGCTTCGAAACGCGAAAAGTTTTGTGCAGTGATACTATGAATTTATAATCCATTGTACCAACCATTACAATATATATATATATATATGTGTGTGTGTGTGTGTGTGTGTGTGTGTGTGTGTGTGTGTGTGTGTGTGTTTAGACAGTATAACTTCATACAGGCATGTTTCATTAGATAATATAGATATACTATGCCTATTTTAACAATAATTATTTCTAGTTCTCTCATTAGCTTCTTGATGTTAAGTTGAAATTCATTTCATTTTGTTAATCCATGTAGCTTCGATCTCTTCCGACATCATCTTCAGAGGTGAATTGCGAAGGCAAACTTAATGTTATAATTATTTGAAAATTAATCGTTGTGGTTACGATGTTTTGTAACACATACTTGCTTTCCCGACAGCTACAATCTCCAGGAGTTTAAATGTAAGGTCAATAGACACCTCCTGACACACTAACTCGCATCTATTCCCTCAAACACTCTTCCCATCTACATGCTTAACCGTCTATCACCCTTCTTCTGACATTTCCTATATCTAATCACTCTTTCTCACCACCTTCCCCTATGTAACCCCCTGCGCAATAGTCGCAGTGGAATGCCTTACTTGGGATGAGATGATTACAAAAAAACAGCTTTCCCATTCCAAAGGTGATAGCCAGAAATAGTAAAACTGCAAAATAGTAAATTTCAAAACATGTTAAATGTTAGTCAAAAAATGCATTTTAAAACATTGCTCATATACTTATAATAAATTGTGTTCAGTGTTAGTTGGTTGTTTCTTATATAGATGGCCTTGAGAATTTGAAGTTTTTGTTTATTCTCGGGGCGGGGGGATCGAAAGTTCTTGTATTCACAAAAACTACGTTACCTTAATTGATGAATTTCGACTTAACATCAAGAAAATAATTAGCAAACTAGAAAGGATTATTCTAAAAATAGACTTAATTTATATATGTATATATATATATATATATATATATATATATATATATATATATATATAATCTAAAAGTACAAATAGTAAATTGCTGATAAGCCTTGAAGAGCGGACGGAAAGTTCCACCTACGAAACCCTAGACTTGGGATGCTGAAAGTAACATCAATCAGCTATGTGATTATTTTTGCTCACATTAATTCTCTCTCTCTTTTCTTTCTCTCTCCCCTCTCTCTCTCTCTCTCTCTCTCTCTCTCTCTCTCTCTCATATATATATATATATATATATATATATATATAGTGTATCGAGGCAGCAAATAATTTTCTAAGCATATACTGTTAAATATAATAGACAATGAATGTCCATTATGTTTAATCATGAGCCATTCCAAAGATCGTATTTTGGCTTTAATTTCAGTTGAAAATAAAGACAAAAGTTCTCCAACATTTGGATTTGTGTTACCGTCTTAATAACCTCTCTGAAGATGGCTCATGCGAACCGAAAGCTTACAACCAAATTAATATAAAATTATCCAAATGTTGGAGAATTTTTGTCTTTATTTTCAACTGAAATTAAAGCCAATATACGACGTTTAGAACGGCTCATGATTAAATATAATAGACATTCATTGTTTCTTATATTTAACAATATATATATATATATATCAATTGTCTTTTTGTAAGGTCTCTCCAGCAATTCTCATTAAGACACTCCTATTCCTGTTCCTGTATATTTACGTAGCAAGAATTAATTTAAACAACTTATATTAAATCTTACTCACAAGGTATGTCTGTTTAAATTTTTATTCTATTTTGTCAATTTTTGAATAAGTTGTGCGAGAAACGTAAGATTTCAAATTCAAATATATGTGTATAAATAAAATGCAAATAAATTTAAATTTGTGTATGCATAAAATGCAAATAAATTCAAATTTGAAAGGTAACGTTCCAAAAAATGCTAGTATATATAAAACAAATGTATATTTAATAATGATAACATTGTTATTAACGTTGTTAAGGGCTTAAACTATCGAAAGTACTCGAATAAAACCATGATGTTTAAGAAACTTATCGACTGTAACTTATTCGAAAATTAAAAAATACAAAAAAGATTGAAGCAACAGACTTTTTTCAGGTGAATTTTACAAAACTTTGTTTGAGCGTGTGTGTGTGTGTGTGTGTGTGTGTGTGTGTGCGCGTGCGCATGCGCGTGCCTCCTGGCTGTCGTACAATTCTGACAATAATACAAGTCTACGAAAAGCTGATGATCCCATTTTTGCGGCTAACAGTGTGATATATATATAATGTCACTGTTGTTTGTTAATGTAGTATTGTTGTTCTCCACTTGGTGTCGCTATACAATCGGAAAGGTTTACATCACCAACTGTGTTTTATGTTATTGGTTCATTTTCTTTTCGATTTCTTTTTCGTTCGGTTCCTTTCTAGTTTCTCATTTGTTTATTGGTCGCTTGTCTAATGAAAATCTGGAAAGAATTTAGAAAAAGGCAGCTTCGCCATGTGAAATGGAATCAATAACGTTCAATTTTTCCATACTAACTTTTCCAGACGTTATTTGTATTAAAAGTTTGTTTTCATCATCAAAGCAACGTGTCGTCAAACTTGCACCACACCAAACAGGAAATACGTTTATATATATATATATATATATATATATATATATATATATATATATATATATATATTATAAATTATATTTTAGAACATGTACATAATTTTTATATATATATATATATATATATATATATATCCACTACAAATCGTACATTTGTTTCGACATTGAAACTTCAATGTCTCATCAGGCGGTGTGGACAGAAATGGAAAGCCTCTTTTCTTATATTTGGTCAGTAGCGTGTGGGATGTTGGTGGGGGTTAGTGATAAGGGAACAAGTCTCGTGTTAGAATTTTGAAGAAAGTGGTGTGGGTAGTTAAAATGGTTGAGCACTGTTTTAAATTAATGTTTTGGACGTTGTAAAAATTCTTTCTCCGTTCTGTATTCCCTCGGATTTATGTATATATGATTGATTGATTGATTGATTGATTGATTGATTGATTGATTGATTGATACTTAGTTTTTGATCCTAATAGGGTTAGACCAGTACACATTTGTATTAAAAAGTGTTCTATACAATTATATTGTAGAACTTTTGAATATTTTTCATTTTTAAACGAGTTATTTCGCTACCTTGGTTTCCACCACGAATGGTTTCTTCGGGCGATTTTTAATAACTATTTATTATTAAAATCACCTGAAAAAACCACTCATGGTGGAAACCAAGGTAGCGAAATAACTCGTTTCAAAATGAAAAAGAAACTATATATAATATATATAGTTTCTTTTTCATATATATATATATATATATTGGGAAAGGGTTAAGGAACACCGCATCAATACCAAGTCTGCGAAGTAAAAAAAAATATATAAAGAAAGTGATCCCTACCTAAAGGAAAACTTCAAGTGCTCATTGTTTCTAGAAATCAAATTAATACAATACTGTAAATACAACTCCAAAAGTGCTCAGTGGACATAGATACACAAAGATGTATATACAAATATTTATTTATTATATCTGTTTATATATCAACGTTTTGCTATTTCATTTAAAAATGTTTTCATGAATAAAATATGTTGATATGTAAATACATCGTATGAATCAATATATGTGTGTACACCTATGTATATCTATGTCAATGTGGATGTATATAGTATTTTTATAGTCATTTCACCCCAAGAAAGGCAGGACTGCCACTGGTGCGCAGAGGGTCACAGAGAATGAAAAAAAAGAGTACAGGGGATGCCGAATAAAGGATGAGAGGTAGATGGGATTTAGATAAGTGGGTGGCTTCAGTGGACAGAGGGTTACATAACAGGAGAGTGAAGAGAGAGAGAGAACATATCAAAGTAGGTGTCTGAGAATGAGCAAAAGAAAGACGGGTATATTGGTGTAAAGAAAGTTACGTGAGAAGAAAGTATAAAATGAGTAGACGGATGTGAGTCAGGGAGATAAGACATGACAGCTGATATTGTATTTCAACTCTTGGAGACTGGAGCTGTCAGGAACATCAGGGGTCACCAAGGAGCAAAACACGTCGGAGTAGAATCCTTGAAAGTATTTGTAGAAGAGACAGAGGGAAGCCACATTTCACCTGGAGTCAGGCCGCTAGCTCAGGATTGACTACATTGCAGATTCTTCTTTGGATTTTGTCGAGAACCCAAAGGTGAACAGCAGGAGCACCCGACCAGATATGACAGCAGTATTCAATGCACGGGCGGGTGGTAGACTTGTAAATGTGCATGATGGATTCAGAAAAGAAAAAGTTCCTAGCCCGACACAGGGACCCGACCTTCTTAGCAGCAGATTTACCTATTAATTCAATGTAGTTGTTCCACTTTAGGTCAGCTAAATGAATAAATCCGAAGAGGCGCAGTGCATTGCTCTCAAGGAGACTAGCGTGATCGATGCTGATGGTGGATAGGAAAGATTGTCTATGATGGTTAAAGAATAGCTGCATCGTTTTGGAAGCATTAAAATTTACAAGCCATTTCTTACCCCAGTGCACCACTGCCTGGAGGTCCTTTTCGAGAACAGCAGCAAGGTTTGTTTTGTCATCATCGGTAGATTTTTTAGCTAGGCGGGATTAAATGGTAGTGGCGTCAGCGTAAATGTCTATTTGGGATCTGCTTACATCAGGAAGATGGTTGATGAAAATCAGAAAGCGTAGGACCCAGAATAGAGCCTTGAGAGACACCCGCATTCGTATGATAGAATTCGGAATCATGCCTGTTGAATACAACGTTCATCACGCGATTCGATAGGAATTATTTGATTGTCAAACAAGTGCCCAGATATACCATCGCTCTGTAGCTTGCGTAGAAGGCCAGCGTGCTACACTCTATCAAATGCTTTGGAGATATCCGGGGCAACAGCTCGAGCTTCGTCGTTCTTATCAAGAGAAGGATATATATAATCAGTGATGGTCGTTATCATGTCAACGATGGACCTGTCAAAGCAGTAGCCTATGAGATGTTGAACCACTTCAGCATTAATGACGGCCTCGAACACTTGTGGCTATGGCGGCCAAGCAGGTAGAGGAGAACCAAGCAGACGAATGGCGTTTACGGTGATACTTCCTGGCTGGGATGAAAGCATCGATGACAGCTTTTACCCAGGAGGAAACTTCAAAAGCGCAGTCTTCAACAGGGAGACTAAACACTTTCTTTTAAGGGACGTCGCACAGAAAATCTCATAGAGCCTCCTAGTTCGCCCTTTGATAACAGTAAGAGATTCTGCTGGTCGGAGGTTCCTGAGCCAAGGGAACTAGAGAAAGATATTAACAGAAACCACAGCGTGATCAGAGTTGCCAAGAGAGCAAAGCTGAATGGTATGGCAGGAGTCGGGGATAGACGTGAAGAAGAAATCCAGCAAATAAGCTTGTATTTCCCGCATACTGGGCAAACATATGGGAAGTCCACCACTTGCGTCAGAGAAGGGGTGATCGCAAATTTCAGAGTATGGATGCCAGCAAGTTCAGTAACAGAGTTTTCCAGCCAATTGACCTGGTGGGCATTGAAGTCACCGAACACAAATATGTTGACGAACGGGTGAGAGGCAATGGTCTTATCTCCAGCTAGGAACAGTTGGGAGAGAAAGAGGAGAGATAGAGAAAGAAAGGATAGCTAAATGAGATGAGTAGAGAGAGTAGAGAGAGGTGGAGGCACATGTATGTATGTTCAGGAGATTCAAGAGAAACCTCCCTATCCAGAGGGAGATATTTGCTGACATAGACTACCAGGCCATGTATAATGATGCTGGAGTCCTTCCTAAAGAGTGGAAAGTAATATGGGATCGAGAAATCAGAGGTGGGAATTGTAGGGTTCAGGTTAGTTTCACAGAGAGTGAGGATATCTGGGAACCTTTCGATTCCACACTCCAAAAGTTGGTACGAATACACGGGTGTTAGTGAAGGAAATGTTTAGGGGTTTAGGTGAAGCTGGTTTTGCATTGTATTTGTAGTTGTGAATATTCATTGTTCTTTTGGTAAGGAGAGGCTTCTAACAGTGGTAAAAGACGGACATTAACTACGACATATGTAGGAAGGTAACTGGCGCAAACTGCAGCATAGCGTGGCCTTAAGGTTGCCCACCGGAAAAACTTGCAGGGACACCTATCCATGCGTGTCATAGCACTACAAAACCCCCAATATTATGCAACTGTAATGCAAGAGCTACGCAAAATTTAAGGATCCTAACAACCAGTCGGAAGCAGCAACCAGAAACCTGCACAACCGGTACCCTCAGTATGGAAAGCTGTTGCCATCGTCCACCTTCGTCGCAGAAAAGTTGAGAAAGATCCACTATTGAGGCCTAAGGGAAGAAGACAGAATGAGCCGGGAACTCTACCCTGCACAGGAAATAAGGGATGCGCCTCTACTCCTTATCAATAGAAGTGTGTGGAGTATAGACTGGGCAAAAGTAGAGTCTATCTACTCCAATTTTAAAAAAAAATATACATAAATAAAATAAAGTAAAATAAAGTAAAATAAAGGCTATGGTTGAGAATTTTTTTGCACTCAGCTTTGAATTAGTGAGAAGGTCAGGTTAACTATTATATCTGGAATTACCAGTTCGGTATAATAAACGGCATTGTAGACGAGATAGGTAGAGTAGTGGGACAGAAGATATGAATATTAAGTAATTACTAGTAAGTTTAACTAACTCCTATTTAAAATAATTTCGTGGTCAGGGAAGAATTAAACATGACGAAAGAATCAAATGACGTTACATTTAAACTTTTGGAAATTGCAAATATCAGGAAAACAAATATACAGAAAGGAGTTCCACAGGCGTGAAGTGCGAGAAAATAAACTGTTAGAGCAGAAGTGACGGTTACATTTGACTATTTTGACGATGAAATAGATCTGAAAATGCGGATACTTGTGTGTACATTGTTATTATATAATAGCTATATGTTTCTATTACGGCTATGTAAGTGCATATAGGATGTGCGTTGTGGCGCAGTGGATATCGGCTCGGGACGAGAAATCGGGGAACCGAGTTCGAATTTCAGTTGAATTCCTTGCATTCACTTACGCGCAAATACCCTTGGGAAAGGTATTAAACCGTCTCTTCCCTCCAGTTATGGGTTAAATAATAGAACAGATTGGGTTCTATAGCAGATTGGTCGGCAACCAGTCTACCGCAGAAAGCAATGGCAACCTACTGCGGGATAATCTTCTGCCCAGTCAGTCATGTCTCTTTCGAGACATGATCGCCCAATCGTGTATCACGTATGGCACTTAACTGACTGAAGTATATATATGTATGTGTGCGTGTGTGTGTGTGTGTGTGTGTGTGTGTGTGTGTGTGTGTGTGGTAGTCGGTACTCGCTCACATCTGAGCGTCGGGCTCGTAATTCTCTCTTCTTATTCCCTTTCTTCCCTCTGGTGACAGTGGCGGAGATGGTTAGGAGGGGGTGCTCACCATACGTCTGAAGAGTAGCAAAAGAAGTTTTGACGAGGCCATTCGCGCCAATTTTTGGTGGAAAACTCTGCGCGACTGAGAAGCCTACACACTCCCGCCTGTGTGGTCGTGTTCCAGAGTTGATATTGTTGAGTGCTGGGGTCTTGTTTTTTTATTAATAATAATTCCATTATTTTTAGCCTTTTTTACAAACTTTTAATACGAATCAAGACTGGAAATGTTTGTCTGCAAAACCTGAACGTTATTGATTTTTTTATATCTAGATACTGATATTATATTTATATTATCAACAACTATCTCACGGATAGAATTTGGTGATAGTAAATCCAATGTAATAATTTACGAATTTGGATTGATCAAGAATACGGTTCTTTAAAGGACAGGTAAACTCGTAAATAATATTGGTTTTATGTCGTTTAGATCTTTTCGGTGAATTTTTATTTTTGGCAATGCTGTTTGCGGTTTGAAATTTAAAACTGCTAACCTCATTGTCAAAAAAAACTACACTCAACAATATCAACTATGAACACAGCCACAATATGCTGACCGTGTTTGAAATATAAAACATTTCTATGACTCTAGATACATACACAAACAATCTATATATTCACTTAAAAGTAAAATAAAATTCATCTTTATTCATGGGTAAAAGTATAGCCGAAAGCGCTTGGATAAATAAGACATTCGGACAATTTTTATATAATTTCAGATCACATGAAAAATTATATAAAAATAAACATAACCATAACATTTTGTCTGTCATTTTTAACGAAACTTGAATGAATGAGGGATTTATGAGTAAATACACAATTTCGTAACTAAAATGTATACATCTTGTCGTAAATCAGCAGTCTAACTGTAAAAATGAGTTTTCCTTAGACATGTATGAATACCTCACATCACCTAGGAATCTAACCTATATTTTAAATTTTCAAACTCGATTTCATTCTGATTTATTAAATTAAGCACACTCATTCGATCTAAATTGCCCATATGATCTAAATTTTCTGTTTTACCCCACTCCACATTAACTTGTTAATAAGCAAATGTATTGTTTCTAGATTGCAATGTAAAACATTTTCACCAAAGTCATTAAACATAGCCTTATGATGAGATAAATCTTTAAATGTCGAAACAGAAAACTTCCGTATATGTAATGTAAATTAAATTAATTTTAAATAAAAAACAAATTCAATTATATTATGCTCTACAATCTATGTTCTATTGACCACTTTTTAAAAAGTAATTTCCAAAGAACCTAAACCTATTTTTCTCTTCATCTGAATATCTATATATATGTATGTGTGTGTGTGTGTGTGTGTGTGTGTGTGTGTGTGTGTGTGTGTGTGTGTGTGTGAGTGTGTGTGTGTGAAAGAACTGACCACACATCACTTACTTGCTACCTAAGTTTCGACCATGCC
>JBBBDQ010000687.1:1507500-1727500 GCA_037127315.1 Ascarosepion bandense | reverse complement strand
ATTGTCACTTGGAGATGTTTGTAAGAAATATGGCTGTGTGGATTGAAGTACCATTCCTAATGCACTGAGAAGATTTTATGAAACTGTCAAAGAAATGCAGCTTGGTATGTATGGGATTTTACGGCAGGGCCTATAAAATAATCTTTGGGTTGAACTCCCGATAAAAATGTAAAATAGAAAACGAGGCGTTATGCAAGAAGCACTTAAGCAATTAAATCTAAGATAGCCGCTTTTAACTGTCTGTTTCTTTTAAATTCACTTTAAATTTCTATAGACTTTTGCTTCGACCCAATAAAACCAAGAAAAATGCGGTGAACAATTATAATAACAAAAGCAAAAGAGAAGAAAATAAAGTTGTCATTCTTCTTCGTTTTTGTCGTGTCCCTTCAGGACTTTGACAACCGATAATTCCCTGTCGTTTGTCGCTCTTGGTAAATCTTATCTTTTTCTCTTTCTCTTCTAATCTCTTTACTGTCAACCATTTACACAAGCTCGCTAAGTAAATTATGCGCTGATTTCCTCTGCCCTTCTTGCCTTCAAATTGCCTAGGCTACCTTTCCTCATTATGTTATTTAGAGATTTCAACTGTGTCTTTCGGAGCCAAGTATAAGTCTCTAAATTACTGTCGATATTTCTATATCTGCTTTTTTTAACGTCCCTGATAGATAATTAGCAAATTGACCTGCCTTTTTTGCTAACAACCATTCATTCTGTCTTATTACAATTAACAGTTAGTCATTTCTTATTGTTCATTTTCACATTTTTTAAAAAAGACAATGTCTCATTAGGGGAATTTTGTTAGAGTGGTTTCTCGTTGCCTTCTGTACATTTTGCGATTCGTCTAAGAGAATTAAAAGTTCTAACAGGATTCATTATTGGCGACCACAATCATAACATGCAGATGACATATGCTGATAGCAGACATGGAAAATACGAAACTTCCAAAAGAAGGCAGTGAAGGAAAGCGAGAAGAAAGGACTAAATATCAATTGCCAGAAAAGAGCAAAGGAACAGCCCAACTTGTAAATTACAAATTGGACATAACAAAATCAGATGTTTACAAAAATGTGCGTTGAGGTGCAATAAATACCGGCTCGGAATAAGAAATCCGAGAGTCGAGTTTCAATTCTAGTTGGGTTCGTTGGAATCAAATGCACGCAAATACCCTTGGGTAAGATATGAATCCATCTCTTCTTCCTCCAGATATGGGTTGAATAACAGACCGAGATTAGGCTCTGTAGCCTTAGTTGACAACCAGTCTACCGCAGAAAGTAATGGCAACCTACTGCGGAAAAATCTTCCGCCGAGTCAGTCATGGATTGAAAGAGACATGATCGCCCACGCACGTATCACGTATGGCACTTAACTGACTGACTGACAAAAATGTAAACATCTGGTAGGAATTTTAGCAGGGAAAGAAAAGTGTGACACTGAAATCCGAAGGTCCATTACAATAAATATGCCTTCTAAAAGCTAAGCAACGTATTAAGAAACTGAAAATCTTTGTTAGAAACAAGGAAAATAGTTCTGAACTGTTACGTATTATCAGTCTTCTTATATGGCAGTGAATATGAATACTGGACAATCTGAAGATGAGATTTGAAGCAACAGAAACGTGTTTCTACAGAAACGTTCTAATGATGCCATGGAGCGAATATGTGAGCAACGAGGAAGTTTTACAGAAAATAGAAACAAAAATGAAACTTATATTTAAAATCTAGAAGCGACACTTGAAATTTCTAGGATACATAATGAGAAAAGAGGGCTTGGGAAATCTGATACTCACAGGAAAGATTGAAGGTAAGAAGAACAGAGGAAAATAACTCAGTGTGCTTGAGTAAATGGATGATGGAACAAGTTTTAAGAGAAATAACTTAAAGACAAACATTATTAAGAGCTACAAAGAACCGGAAATTGTGGAGAAATTATTATAGCCTACGTCCTGAAGTTTGGTTCGTTCGTTGTTTTTATTTTAGCCGCATTTTAACTTCTATAGGTTATTTAATGGCGAAATCTAAATATTTCGTACGCAATGTTACTTTTTTTTAAGATTGTAAGTTAAGTAATGATAAGCCTGTTCAGTACCTTGATGGGTAACCGCTTTGAGAATACCAGCTGCCGCAAGTTTAGATGCACAGTTGGTGGAATGGATACGGTCTCGAAATTGTTAATTGGAGAGTCTAGTTCTAATTCCAGTTAGGTCTGTTTTATTCCCTCCCCAGCTATGGGTTAATTAGTAAGACTTTTATCACTAAATCCTTATTATCTCCAAAAAGAATCTAACAACCCGAAAATATTTTCTGGCTTTAAATAACATTCAAAGACTTTATAAGCCGTAAAAAATAAATGAATCAATAAATTTATCGATTTTACTAATAATTAGACAAAAATCATTTCAATCAATTTAATCTCGGTTTGAAATATGGTAAAGTATTTTGCTTTTTTGAAATGTCCAACTTAATCTATTAGCTTGGAATTAAAGCTAAAATAATGCTTCAAGAAAGATTTTTCATTTTTAAAATGCATTTTAAATTTTAGGTATTTTGGCGGTCCAAAAATCTTCCGTGTAAACAAAAACAGACTAACATTATTGTTTGTCCATGAATTGTTTAATATTCTGTAATGTAATTGGCATCTTTGATAATGACTTATGTAAGCCGAAAGCTTAGATGGGATTAAAAAGATATGTATCAATATTGTGATTTTCTTTCTTCTTTTAATGATAATGCTTATCAGATGATATGAAAAGATTTTACACAAAATGAATAGACAAAATGTGTCTAGATTATTTAATAAAACATGCATCAATATATATATATATTAGTCATATTATATATATATATATATATATATATATATATATATATATATATATGTATATTAGTCAACCACATACAAGCCTGTTTCGCTGTATCACAGCTCATCAGTGTAGTTTGACACATACACTTGCTTCTGGCCGGTATCGAAACACGACCGATTTGGTGTCAGTCGGAGTCGCTACCCAACTAAGCCATCGGCGCATGGAACCAGGGAATGGAAATTTTAACGTGTTGTATATAAGCAGTGTATAAACACGCCAGTCACCCAAAGAACTCATTCCTGTAGAATAATGCATATATCACAGAAGTAGAAACTGTTTTTAAAATTTTCTTCTCTAGAAAACTCAATCGTAATGAGAGCATAATATATTAGTCATGTACATACAAGCTTGTTTCGCTATATCACAGCTCATAAATATGCATATTATCCTACTTTAAGGCACGACTCGGAGTTTCATGCATTATGCAATCATCAGGGTCTTATTATAAACTGAACGTTTTTCAATTTTAATATTTATTTTAGGTACGTTAGTCGTTATAAATGATAGATCTAGGGTGCCAGATACATTAAAATTATACAGTAAATTATACATTATCAAATGTATAATTTAATTAGGTTTATAGCGAAACACAAAAAGGAAATAAGAAACTGTTCTATTAACACCAGATAAATATTTATATATTGGTGTGTACCGGCATGTATACACGTATGTATCCTTATTTACATCTCCACACACACACACACACACACATATATATATATATATATATATATAGATAGATAGATAGATAGATAGATAGATAGATAGATAGATAGATAGATATATAAGTACTGCTTTATCCATACATTATCTGAAATTAAAAAACAACAGTAAGAACCCAATGATTACCTGAAGTATCGTAGCTAAATCCAAACATTACAATGGAAAAGGACATAAATATAAACTATGTCATTTAAAAAACTTGTCATCTTGAACCATATCAAGAATCCAAAATTTGCTTAATAAAAAAGTGATTTAATGACCACATACTGTCAACGAAAAGAATTCTTATTTAAATTCTTAGGCCCAGATTAATATTGATCTCTCTTCACGTTTGCCTCTTTCTTTCTTTCTTTCTTTCTTTCTTTCTTTCTTTTCCATGACAGTTACATCAATGTTTCTCTCACAATCTATCAGGTACTTTCTTTCTTTTCTTTCTTTCTTTCTTTCTTTCTTTCTTTCTTTCTTTCTTTCTTTCTTTTTCATGCTTTCAGTTACATCAATGTTTCTCTCACAATCTATCAGGTACTTTCTTTCTTTCTTTCTTTCTTTCTTTCTTTCTTTCTTTCTTTTTCCGTAACAGTTACATCAATGTTTCTCTCTGATACTCAGGTACTTTCTTTCTTTCTTTCTTTCTTTCTTTCTTTCTTTCTTTCTTTTCCGTAACAGTTACATCAATGTTTCTCTCACAATCTAGTTTTTCTTTCTTTCTTTCTTTCTTTCTTTCTTTTCCGTAACAGTTACATCAATGTTTCTCTCACAATCTATCGAATTTTCTTTCTTTCTTTCTTTCTTTCTTTCTTTCTTTTCCGTAACAGTTACATCCAATGTGCTCTCACAATCTATCAGGTACTTTCTTTCTTTCTTTCTTTCTTTCTTTCTTTCTTTCTTTCTTTCTTTCTTTCTTTTCCCGTAACAGTTACATCAATGTTTCTCTCACAATCTATCAGGTACTTTCTTTCTTTCTTTCTTTCTTTCTTTCTTTCTTTCTTTCTTTCTTTTCCGTAACAGTTACATCAATGTTTCTCTCACAATCTATCAGGTACTTTCTTTCTTTCTTTCTTTCTTTCTTTCTTTCTTTCTTTCTTTCTTTCTTTTCCGTAACAGTTACATCAACGTTTCTCTCACAATCTATCAGGTACTTTCTTTCTTTCTTTCTTTCTTTCTTTCTTTCTTTTCCGTAACAGTTACATCAATGTTTCTCTCACAATCTATCAGGTACTTTCTTTCTTTCTTTCTTTCTTTCTTTCTTTCTTTCTTTCTTTCTTTCTTTTCCTTAACAGTTACATCAATGTTTCTCTCACAATCTATCAATTCTTTCTTTCTTTCTTTCTTTCTTTCTTTCTTTCTTTCTTTCTTTCTTTTCCATGTAGTTACATCAATGTTTCTCTCACAATCTATCAGGTACTTTCTTTCTTTCTTTCTTTCTTTCTTTCTTTCTTTCTTTTCCCGTAACAGTTACATCAATGTTTCTCTCACAATCTATCAGGTACTTTCTTTCTTTCTTTCTTTCTTTCTTTCTTTTCCGTAACAGTTACATCAATGTTTCTCTCACAATCTATCAGGTACTTTCTTTCTTTCTTTCTTTCTTTCAACAACAACATTAACAGTTACATCAATGTTGCTCTCTAATCTATCAGGTACTTTCTTTCTTTCTTTCTTTCTTTCTTTCTTTCTTTCTTTCTTTCTTTTCCTTAACAGTTACATCAATGTTTCTCTCACAATCTATCAGGTACTTTCTTTCTTTCTTTCTTTCTTTCTTTCTTTTCGTAACAGTTACATCAATGTTTTTCTCTCACAATCTATCAGGTACTTTCTTTCTTTCTTTCTTTCTTTCTTTCTTTCTTTTCCGTAACAGTTACATCAATGTTTCTCTCACAATCTATCAGGTACTTTCTTTCTTTCTTTCTTTCTTTCATTCTTTCATTCTTTCTTTCTTTCTTTCATTCATTCTTTCTTTCTTTCTTTCATTCTTTCTTTCTTTCTTTCTTTCTTTCTTTCATTCTTTTTCTTTCTTTCTTTCTTTCTTTCTTTCTTTCTTTCTCAATATTACTTTTAACCCCTTTTATTTTAGCTCCTTACATTTTTAATTCTTGATTCTAAATTTTACCTCTTAATTTTTCTTTTCATTTTTTCTTTTTTTTATCTTATTATATCTTATTTTCATTTTTATTTAAAATTTTAATTTTCCCTACATTTTTATGTACATGTAATATTTGAATATTTAAATTTTAAGATTTACGCTCCTATGATTTCTTCTCCCTGCATTTTATTACTTTTTATTTTGAATTTAATTTTGATTTTATTTTGATTTTAAATTTAAATTTTAAACTTTTATCCGCATGCAACCGTAGAACATTTAAATTTTTAATCTTATTATTAAAAAAAGCATTAACATAACTTTATTTAATTCCCATGAACATCGAGGGAACTTAAATTCAAATATATTAAACCATCAGTTTAAAATATACACCTGATGACTGTTTAACACATGAAACTCCGAGTCGTGCCATAGACGTAGGACAATATGTATATTTATTAATATATTAATGCAGGTTTCATTGAATAATATAGACAAGTTCTGTCTGTTAATTTTGTGTAGGATTCGTTCATACCGTCTGATATACTTGATGGTGATATCGTTGAAAGACAACAAAAAATCACAGTAATTGTTGATTTTTTTATCGGGTCTAAGCTTTCGGCTCACATAAGCCATTATCAAAGAGTAAATATTAACACACAGTAAACATAGAACATTTAAGCTATTAACAATAAAGAGAATTAAATTGAAAATATAAGTCCATCCCTACCGTGGCGGATGGCCGAAGACAGTGATAAAATAGTGGCGTTGTGTTATTATATATATATAATACAGCTCTGTTCATATATTGAGCACTGTTTTAGTAACACCTGAATAATAATGCTATACATATGTGCACCCTCCTCATATGTATATTTATTAATTTACGTCACTACACACACAAACACACACACACGCACACACACACATACACACACGCACACGCAAGCATATATATATATATATATATATATATATATATATATATATATATATATATATATATAGTGATGATATGTATAGGAAAAACTGCTAAAAAGTTGTAAGTTTAAAAATGTATTTTTTTGACAGTATTTGTTTATTTCTATTATTATATTTTATATTTCAGACTGTCCTCGGCCCTTCATCAGAAACAAATGATTTTAAAATTTGTTTACTAATAGACTCCAATTTTAAAAATGTTTACTAATGATTTTAAAAATGTTTACTAATAGACTCCGATTTTAGTTCTCCACACACACGCAGAAAGAAAGAAAAATACTGGATTTTAAAATTAAATACATACAGGCTAGGGTTAAATAGGGACTTAGGTGTTTATAATTTTTATAAATATTTCAATAGCTAAACATTTTTTAGATACAATCAAAAATATTTTCTTTAAAACAAAATTTATAAGTATTATTAAAGATAGGTTTACGTTTACAAATATTTTTTTAAAAATCTGTCGCCTTCTGCGTCACGTGATGTAAACAAACTCTCTCCACGGACGCTCTCATGAAATACGTTTCTAATTTAAATTTTAAAATCATTTGTTTCTGATTAAGGACCGAGGACGGTCTGAAATATAAAATATAATAATAGAAATAAACAAATACTGTCAAAAAATACATTTTTAAACTTACAATTTTTTAGTAGTTTTTCCTATATATATATATATATATATATATATATAATGACAAACCTCTAAAATTGGAGAGGATAATAAAAAAATCTAATTAATATAAAATATTAAACAGATAAAAATAGAGAGCTCAGTGGATATTATCCAGAGCAATATGAAATATTGCGAGGAAAATTTAACGCATAATTAAACGGTTATGAATACAAAATATATTTCCGCAGTTGTAAAAAATAGAAATTGCTTCTTCAAACCCGAATAATCAAATGTTTCATTTAACTCAGAATATTCAAAAATTTTTGTTAGACACAGAGAGGCAATAATGTTAGGTGAATGGCATATATGGACCCTTAGTGGCTCTGAATTCTGGAACCCCTCCCAAAAGCATATTCGCCGGCTTGATGATTTTCATAAGTCGTGTCTTCGTATAATCTGTGGTTACTCGCTGAAAGACAGCATATTTAATATTAATCTGTTTCCAATGTGCGAACTTGAAGTTGTTGAGAACTTTCTAATGCGATTGAGATTTCAATGGGCTGGACATCATGTACAGCCAACTACTGGACGTTTCTTGGAATGTTGGCAGGTATTAACTCAAACAAAATTTAAATTCTTGGACAATTTTTTAATGATACAGAGGTCTTGTGAGTCTCATGCAGAGTCGTGTGGTACTAAGATAGTAGAGAAAAAGAGAAGACATCCCAGAAAGATAGTTGCCTGATGCTTGTATTGAAGGAACTTCCCTTCCATATAATATAATTCCTTTTTTTTTCTTTTCTTTTTTAATCAGATCACCCCGAGCAAGTCGGTAACGCCACTGATGCGCAGGGGGCTACGTAAGAGTGAAAAGATTGGAAAAGAGAAAGCCGGAAACCACATCCTAAACAGGAAACAAGTGATGAGCCTCTTCACCTGTTCAATAGACGTGGGTGGAGTGTGAACTGGGCGATAGTTTAGACTATCTACTCCAATTGAAAAAAGAAAGAAAAGTGAAAAGATTGGAAAAGAGAAAGCCGGAAACCACATCCTAAACAGGAAACAAGTGATGAGCCTCTTCACCTGTTCAATAGACGTGGGTGGAGTGTGAACCGGGCAATAGTTTAGTCTATCTACTCTAATTGAAAAAGAAAAGAGTAAAAAGATTGGAAAAGAGAAAGCCGGAAATTCTTCACCACTTCCGCAATCAGCTCTCCCCCCTACAAGTACGGTAAAATTAAATTAAGTTTTTGTTCCATAGGGCTTTGGTTCGCGGGAAGAAGCTGCTTGAGTAGAACTTACTTACGAGGAGGAGTGTGTGTGTGTATGGTTTGTTACTATTTTAGTGACATGGTGGGTCCTTGCCATGAATGTCAGACCTGCTGGAAATAGATAATGCAGTTTTTCAGAGCATTCTTCATGGTAGCAGCGATAGAGCAATGAGAGGCTCACCACATCCCCTCTGTGAGAGAGAGAAGGGGGAGGGGGTTGGAATCTAGAAAATAATTCTTTTCCAACAAGGTCTCGATGTCGATTTTGAACCCTATCAAGACTGGAATACATTTGCCATATCTATATATGGTAACAGTATTCCATTTTCCGCCTGAGAACATGAGGAGTCGGGTACCTACTGGAGTGGTATAAGAGCCGATCATTTTACTTGCACTTTCAGCAATGGATCGTATATAAGAATTCTACTTTAGTTCGGGTATTAGTCTAAGGCTCAATATCCTCTCAAGGTACGGGACTTTTTCGGGGGAAAAGTTGTTTATCGTGACTGGTGGAAGTTCGTGTTCTCTCCAGTCAGTTAAGTGCCACACGTGATACACGCTTGAGCAATCATGTCCCAAAAGAGACATGACTGACTGGGCAGAAGATTTTCTATCCTGCTCTTTAAAATATAGCTGAAGAGAGAAGAGACGCATTGTATTAATAAGTAGTAATTAGAGGGGGGGACAGTATATTACTTAATAACAATAGAAAACAGCTCCCCCACTTTTGCCCAGTAGAAGCTGTACTTATGTTTCCAACTATTATCTTCATTCAGTCAGTTAAGCATCATACATGATACACATTTGGGCAATTATATCTCGAAAGAGACATGACTGACTGTTCTGCTATTTAAACCATAGCTGAAAGAAGACGAGACGAACTATATTAAGTAGCAATTTGTGGGTGATCAGTTTATTACTTAATAAGAAAAGAAATCCAACCCCCACTTTATGCCCAGTAGAAGCTTTACTTACGTTTCCAACTATCTTCACTCAGTCAGTTAAGCGACATACGTGATATACGCTTGGGCGATCATATCTTGAAAGAGACGTGACTGACTGGGCAGATGATTATCCCGCAGTAGGTAGGCTGAATGCCAGCGAAGGCTATAGAACCCAATCTGTCCTGTTGTTTAACCCATAACTGGAGGGAAAAGACGGATTAATACCTTTTCCAAGGATATTTGTGCGTAAGTAAATGTAGTGAATTCAACTGGAATTCGAACTCGGCTCCCCGATTTCTCGATCCTAAGCCGATATTCACTGCACCACAACGCACATCCCAGGGTCTATTACTACCTATTAATATAATTAGAAAGAATATATTTGAAGTCACAAATAAAATCTAATAATATTAAGGACTTAAGAAAATATTCTGGCATGGGTAAACTAGTATTAATATAAGATCCTACTGGGCGTAAAGTGGGGGAGGTCAGGTTTCTATTATTATCAAGTAATAAACTGACCCCTCTATTGTTACGAATTATTAATATAACTAGAAATAATATATTTGAAAAGTCACAAATAAAATCTAACCATATTAAGGACTTAAGAAAATATTTTGGCATGGTATTAATATAAATAAATTAATAGTATTAATATAAAATCATACTGGGCGTAAAGTGGGGGGTCAGTTTTCTATTATTATCAACTTATAAACTGATCCCCCCAATTATTACTACTATGGCTTTTGCTGTATTGCTTTTGATATGAACTTGTGCACAAAGTTTTGTTGTAAAAGTTTAAGTAAGCAATCATCTGGTAACCAGAAACGGATCAGTCCATTTTACATTGATTCCTATGGGTAAAATAGTTTCGGTTTACGAACATTTCGGGTTACGAACGGCCTTCAAAACCAATTAAATCCGTAGACTGAAGTTTCACTGTAATTAGATTCTATCTCCATGCATAGATCGAAATTTCTTCTTATATGCGTTTAAGACGAAGCTACTGTCTGTCAATCATCATAGGCAACCTCTCCTGCCTCCCATAAGCATGGACCAAGCTAGTCTCCCTGAGAGCAATATACCTTGCCTCCTCGGCTTTAACCTATCTTCCGATCTCATATGGAACCATTACATTGAGTCAATAGCTAAATCCACTGCTAGGAAGTCTGGGTCACTGTGTCTGGTCAGGAAGTTTTTTCCTCTTGAAACTATCTTGCACAGATACAAATCAACCATTCGTCCGTGCATGGAATACTGCTGCCATATATATGTCAGGTGACCCCGCTGTTCATCTCAGTGTTCTCAACAGGCTCCGAAGAAGAACCAGTAATGTGATAGGTACCGACTTTCAGCCACTTTCTCACCGACAGGGATGTACCTCTGTTCTATAAATATTTTCATGGCTTCAGCTCCGACGAACTTAACTCACTGGTGCCCCTGCCACAGGAATTTACTCAAGCAACCAGACTGGCAACTGGGTCCAACCCATTAACAGTGAGATCAACTAAAGGCAGCCGACAATTCTATTCCATCAGATTCTTTTCTCGCACTTCCCGCCTGTGGAACTCTCTTCACAGACGGCTACAACCTCCAGGAATTTAAATGCAATCTCAAGACCCATCTCTTATCCACTTGACTGCAGTTCTTTCTACATCACCCCGTATATCTTGTTCTTTTCTTGTTTCTCTACCTTTGCAACTGTCATCACACCTATATTCCCATCCTTCCCTTGCTCTTTTTTCTGACACCCACTGTTCGTCTTTCTCTTTACTCTCCTCCCATCTAATCTTTTACCCTTATGTAGCCTCCTGCGCATCAGTGACGTTCTCGCCTATATTAAATGTCCATAATGGTATTTGTGTCGCTACACATATTTCGAGTCTAAAGTTGACACTCTTCAGGCGAATAAACTTGTGACTTCACATATCGTGCTCCGTTTGTTTTTCTGATGGCGAAAGTATCATGTATAAATAGATAAGTGGAGAGCAGGTCAGAAAGATCATATGCGTACATGTTTGTTTTTTTTTTGTTTTTGTTTTTGTTTTTTGTTTTTTGTTTTTGTTTTTTTCACATTTGCACGTTAAGTCTCTCCTGCCACCTTTCGTTGGCTATAAAATCTTTTTACACTGACTTGCGGAATTTGATTTCGTTTTTATGCTTCAAAATTGTTCCCAGCGATTTTGATTCACTTCTACTCTACGGGTTTCTAGTTGTTCTTATTGTTTTGAGAATACTATTTTCTTTTCTTTTTTATCGTGTTTGAATTTAGTGTGTCTGTGTGAGTGTGTTAGTTTTTTTATGTTGTTTTGTTGGGGGAAGGCTTGTATTTCTGTATCATGAGCGTGTCATAATCTGCATTTTAATAGATAAGCATTACTCTGAATTTACCTCCATTACATTCGTGTAAATGTTTGGAAATGTACAATTTCCTGTTATTGGCTACTTTAAGAATACAGTGCAGGGCTACTCTTTTATTCAGGCCTTGTGTCACCACTACGTATATTTTTGCACATTCATCGAATATATATATATATATATATATATATATATATATATATATATTATTTATTATTATATTTCCCTGTAAGTAATTATTTATGCATTTATTTGTTTTGAACAGTACACAGTTTTCACATAACAGGTTTCTTTTATTTTTAAAAATTTTATGGATATGTATGTTTTCATTAGAAATAGTATTTCTTTCAGGAAAGTTTGTATTTGAAAAATCTGGGTACTTATTTATATTTTGGCAAGATTCGGTAACAGTACTCTCAAGAATTTTACATTTAAATAAATTACTTTCTAATAAGTGTCGCATTCATTAGATTTAAATGGTAGTTTAACTTATTTGGGTATATGTATTGTTGCAATTTAAAAATGTTACTAAAAGAGAAATAACCAAAACGGAGGTTGGAAAATGAAATAGTAATATTTATAACATCAACATAATACAATACTTGTCAGCTTTGTGAAGTAGATAACCACTGCTTGGGGTGAACTGCTAGACAGCAATGTCAATATTTAGCTGCCTTCCCAAATGTGACAATATGTGACACAAAGTCTTTTAAATGTCTATCCTTCCCCTGACAAGAGTCTACGCTTAGGCAGAGCCTCGTCTGGGTTCTTCTCTGCTCGAAGGCAGAGTATCCGACAATGTCTGAAAGGCGCAAGAGCGACGCTAATCTCTAGACAGCAGTATCTCTCATTCACTATAGTGTCCAACGTATTTAAAAAGATTGGGACATACATACCCATTAATGTTCATATACACACAAACACATACACACACAAACACACACACACATATATAGTTTTGCTTTATATTTACTTATGCTTTATGTTTATATATATATATATATATATATATATATATATATATATACTTAGACTATTGTTGTGTTGACTTCTTTTTAATGTTGTATTATTTGCAGGTGGTTGATTTTCTTTTTGTTGTGCTAGTTTACTTTAGTACGCTTAATTGCTTTATAATGAGTTTCTTCTTGATATTTTGGTTGACCTCTTTTTATTGTGTTGATATATGTGACCGCTTAAAGGATTTTTAGGTCATAGTTAAGTGCTTGTGATTTTGTGTGGGTTTAGATTTGTGGGCTTTATGTGTGATTTCAGTAACTATGGTCATAATGTGAAACTATTGTCTAAAATATTTTTCTTACAGTTGAAGTGGTGTTTTGTTTAACAAGGACGTGGAGGTAAAAACATGACTTGATGAATTTTTCACGTCAAAATTACGTAATTATTATCCTCCAGTTATTAAAGAGTTAGCCGGTTGTTGGTAGAAGGTCGTAAACAATGAAGGGGAATACAGTGTTGAATGATTCATTAGAAGTGTTAATAAATAATAAGTATTAAATCAAGTTATAAAAAATGAATAAGTTTATGTAACAACCTAATATGTTTATAAAGAGTTTAGTGTGTTCGTTACTTCAATAATTAAATGTGCAATACTTTTTTGCAGGTATACTTTAATAGTCAGTCAGTTAAGTACCATGCGCGATACACGCTTTGGGCGATCATGTCTCTAAAGAGACATGACTGACTGGGCAGAACATTATCCCGCAGTAGGTTGCCATTGCTTTCTGCGGTAGACTGGTTGCCGACCAAGGCTATAGAACCCAATCTGTCCTGTTATTTAACCCATAACTGGAAGGAATAGACGGATTAATACCTTTCCCAAGGGTATTTGCGCGTAAGTGAATGCGAGGAATTCAACTGGATTTCGAACTCGGTTCCCCGATTTCTCATTCCGAGCCGATATCCACTGCGCCACAACGCACATCGCACACTTTAATAGTACATGAAATAATTGTGGCGAGAAAGATTACATGCACAAAATAACAGACCAATTGATTTGCAATATAATATAACTTTTATTAAGATAAAATTAATAAAAGGAAAGTTTAAAACAAGATTTTCTTTTCTTAGAAGTAAATTGCATGCACAATGAAATTTTCATGAATATGTTTGAATGCTAAATACTGCGTTGGTGTGTTTTAACGTCAAGTGTTCACAGATCTTTTAGCTTCAGCGTAGAAATTTCCTATCACCAACTCGATAAACGAAAACCCAAAAGAGAGAGAATTACCATAGAGTTTATGTGTTTTTTATATTTGAAAGCTGCTGTTGATATTATGTCTAAGAGATGCTACTGATATTAAAGGGTAATATAAGAGTTTCAAAGAATAGAAAATTGTAGAGAGCCATGATCGTCTATGTTTTGAAGATACATGGCAAATAGAGGAAAAAGGAGGAGTTTGTGCAAATGGATGACAGAACAGAGATGAGGGGTGATAACGCAAAAGACAAAAGAGAGAGAATTACCATAGAGTTTATGTGTTTTTTTATATTTGAAAGCTGCTGTTGATATTATGTCTAAGAGATGCTACTGATATTAAAGGGTAATATAAGAGTTTCAAAGAATAGAAAATTGTAGAGAGCCATGATCGTCTATGTTTTGAAGATACATGGCAAATAGAGGAAAAAGGAGGAGTTTGTGCAAATGGATGACAGAACAGAGATGAGGGGTGATAACGCAAAAGACAAAAGAGAGAGAATTACCATAGAGTTTATGTGTTTTTTTATATTTGAAAGCTGCTGTTGATATTATGTCTAAGAGATGCTACTGATATTAAAGGGTAATATAAGAGTTTCAAAGAATAGAAAATTGTAGAGAGCCATGATCGTCTATGTTTTGAAGATACATGGCAAATAGAGGAAAAAGGAGGAGTTTGTGCAAATGGATGACAGAACAGAGATGAGGGGTGATAACGCAAAAGACAAAAGAGAGAGAATTACCATAGAGTTTATGTGTTTTTTTATATTTGAAAGCTGCTGTTGATATTATGTCTAAGAGATGCTACTGATATTAAAGGGTAATATAAGAGTTTCAAAGAATAGAAAATTGTAGTAGTTTTGAAGCCATGGAAATCGTCTTTATGGGTTTTGAAGAATACAAAATTGGCAAATAGAGGAAAAAGGAGGAGGGAGTTTGTGCAAAATTGGATGACAAGAACAGGCAAAGATTTGAAATGGTGGTGGGTGATAACGCAAAAGACAAAATTTAATAAGAGTTTAGATATTAGCTACTTAAATAGTTAAATGCGTAAGTTTCGTTACAGGAATATTTTGTAGTACATGAAATAATGGTGGTGAGAAATAGTACATTTGATTTGCAATGTAAGATGACATTTATCAAAATAAAATTAACCAAGAAATTATTAAAACAATGAAATATTCATGAATATGTTTGAGTGGGACTTACTGTGTTAGTGTATTTTTAGTGTGAAGCATTCACAGCTCTTTTAAAGTCAGCGTAGAAATTTCATGTAACCAGCTCGAAAAAGGAAAACTCGGAAGAGAAAGAATTACCTCAGGGTTCATGTGTTTTTATATTAGAGGACTGCTGCTGATATTATGTCTAAGTGCTGCTATTGATAAAGGGCATTCAGTTAGTCAGTTAAGTGCCATACGTGATTCACTCTTGGGCGATCATGTCTCGAAAGAGACATGACTGACTGGGCAGAATATTATCCCGCAGTAGGTTGCCATTGCTTTCTGCGGTAGACTGGTTGCCGACCAAGGCTATAGAACCCAATCTGCCCTGTTATTTAACCCATAACTGGAAGGAAGAGACGGATTAGTACCTTTCCCAAGGGTATTTACGCGTAAGTGAATACAATGGATTCAACTGGAATTCGAACTCGGCTCCCCAAGGGCAATACAAGAGCTAAAAAGGACAGGAAATTGTGGAGAGTCATGATTCTTATGTTTTGGAGAGACATGGCACATAAAGGCAGAAGGGAGAGTTTGGGCAAATGGACGGCAAAACAGAGCTCAGGAATTATAACAAAAAGACAAAATTTAATAAGAGTTTAGTGATTAGTTTCTTCAATAATTAAACGTGTATGGTTTCTTATGGGAATATGTTACAGTACATAAAATAACGATGGTTAGAAAGAGTAACAGACCAATTGATTTGAACTGGAAAATAACATTTATCAAAATAGAATTAACAAGAGGAAATATTAAAACAATGAAATATTCATGAATATATTTTAGTTGGACTTACAGTGCGTGCGAAGTGTTTACAAGACCTTTAGCTTCAGCGTAAAATTTCAAGTCACACCGTTCGAAAACCTGGAAGAGAGAATAACTTTCATGTGTTTTATATTCGTGTTTTATATTTGTATCTACTGCTGATACCACTTTTTATAATCAGTCACCCCAAGCAAGGAAGGGACTGTTATTGATGGTATTACAGTGGGAGAGAAAAAACAAGGTGCAAGGGATTCTGAAGAGAGATAAAAGATGAACGGAATTCAAGTGGATAGAAGATGGGAATTAATGTTGCATTCAGACTTTTAGAGATTATAGGAATCAAGGAAGCAAGCAAACGGAAATAAGTTCCACAAAAGGGAATTGCAAAAAGATAAACTGTTAGAGTAGAAAAGGATGTTACATTTAACTTTTTTTACTGTTTTGACTGTAAAGAAGTGAGACTTAGTATCTAGTAGCACGCGTAATTAGATGTGGGCGAGGAACCAAGGAAAAAGCTCGTCAAAGCAGTTGCCATGCAAATAATTGTAGAAAAAACAGAGAAGTCACATCTTACCAGTAAGAAAGTGACTGAAGGCGAGCTGCCAGGTCAGGATCGATTATATTGCAGATCCTCCTTTGGATTTTGTCAAGAACCTCAAGATGAATAGCAGTAGTACCCGAACAGAAATGGCAATAGTATACACAGCACAGACGAATAGAGGTTTTATAGATTAAATTATATTAAAGGCCTCTACTTCTACTAAGTTTAAGCGCTGTTGCTGATACTTTGTCACTACAGTAGCCCGTTTCAAATGAGATAGTTCTACAAGGATCTCAAGAAAGGGTTTCTTTTATGTTCTGTACGAAAGAATATGACTACCACTGTTTAGAGTTCCAGTTTGTATCTGTTTAGTGGTTTCCAATGAATCATCACCAATATTTTCTAAATGTGCTGGTTTTAGGGAGTTAATGGAATTATTTTCTTGTCTGTTATTAATTACAACTGTGAAATGTTTCTCTATGCGTTTTACCACATTATAAGCACCTTTGTGCTGGTTGTAAGGGATGTTTGGTTGCATTGTTTTTTTTACTAGCACAAGTTACCATTTTTTAGTGATTCTGGCACATATATTGCATGTATTGCTTTTCTAGGAGATGTTACTTAAAACATCTTCAGTCTCAACGTATCTACAAATGAAGCAGGATCCAACAGTGGTTCATTTAGTTTGATTATTAACTCTCCCTTATAGGTGTGCCATATAAAAATTCGGTTGCAAAACTGTTTTTTACTAGCACAAGTAAATTTTACTTGTGCTCGTAAAAAAACAGATTTTACAGATGTTTTTAACCCTAAAAGTATTAATGGAATGTTCTGAAGCCAAAAAGTATAGTTCAGTGCTATTGTTATTAATCCCTCCAGAAAAAGTTCTATCATTCTGTTAGTTTCATAATAGTAAGCGGTTGTATGAATTCTGTTTGAACCAAGAAGAGTGGTTGGTGAAGCGTAAACTGGTGATTCAAATTGCGTTCCTCTGTTTGTGATGATGGTCGTTAGAACACCAAATCTGCTGACCCAACCAGTTATAAAACCCTGTACAACAGATTTCGCAAAGATATTAGTAAGGGGAATTATTTCAGACCATCAGGTGAATCAATCAATGCAGGTGAGAAGATAGTAATATTTATGACAGGGAGAGAATGATCTATTGATATGGAAACGGCTAAAAAGAGTATCGGGGGTCGGAAAAAATGTCGGAGCTGATTTAGTGTATCTTTTGATGTTTTGATATGGGACACAATAACGTGTCCGATTCCTGGTATCCTTGTTGATTCCTGGCCAGATATAATTCTTACTAATTAACCTGTAGGTTACTTTTACATCAAGGTGGGATATTGATTCTAAATTCCCCAATTTGCAGCTTGCATTTTCGGCTCTCACTTTTGATAACGAACATACATTCTAACATCTTACAATTTATTGATAGTCCTTTCTTCTTGATTTCCTTGTTTGGGGTTTTCTCTATTTTACTTTCTGCATCTGCTATCAATATGCTGTCAGCTTACGTTGTTAAGATTGTGTCCACAAAAATGACCTCTCGTTCTCATACGATCCTTTCGTTGTATGAGTTAGGATAATAACTCATGCGTTGAGATATGGACTTATTGATCCACACCCGGATATATTAATATATACATATATATATGTGGGGGGGGGGTGTTAAAGATGTATGCCTGCTGGGTCATATTTTATCGGTTGCAAACAATCCAAGATTCGTTACTTCATCACTGATCCCATCGTAAATGGTCGCCCGCCAAATGAGATCAAATTGAGGCTCAAATTAGCAAGCAGACGATAATTGCCCGATCTTTGAATCAAGTTTCTCTCGTGCGATATTGGATTTCATTTTAGTTGAAGGACGATAAGCGCTAATTGCATCTCAGTGTCGACATCGCAAATTGGACAATCGCCCAATACAAAATCGCTAGCAGTTTAAAAAAAAATGAATCCAGATGTCACACGCTTAAAAATTCATCCTTCATAAGACACAAACATATTTTTGTGCGTGTGTGGCCATCAAAAATATCTGACGATTGTCTTCCCTTTTTTTATCGGCTTCAGTTTTTTTTTTGTTTTTTTTTTACTCTATCCGTTAATTTCAGTCTGTTCATATTTAGATTTAAGTTTGTTCGGACATCTCTCTATTACATTTTTTCATATCTTCCTACCTGTCTTACTTCATATCTATCTATCTCTATCTATCTATCTATCTATCTATCTATCTATCTATCTATCTATCTATCTCAGTCTGTTCATATCTATCTATCTCAGTCTGTTCATATCTATCTATCTATCTATCTATCTATCTCTCTCTCTCTCTCTCTATCTATCTATCTATCTATCTATCTATCTATCTATCTATCTATCTATTTCTATCTATCTATCTATCTATCTATCTATCTATCTCTATCTATCTATCTATCTATCTATCTATCTATCTCAGTCTGTTCATATCTATCTATCTCAGTCTGTTCATATCTATCTATCTATCTATCTATCTATCTATCTATCTATCTATCTATCTATCTATCTATCTCTATCTATCTATCTATCTATTCTATCTATCTATCTCAGTCTGTTCATATCTATCTATCTCAGTCTGTTCATATCTATCTATCTATCTATCTATCTATCTATCTATCTATCTATCTCTCTCTCTCTATCTATCTATCTATCTATCTATCTATCTATCTCAGTCTGTTCATATCTATCTATCTCAGTCTGTTCATATCTATCTATCTATCTATCTATCTATCTATCTATCTATCTATCTCATCTCAGTCTGTTCATATCTATCTATCTCAGTCTGTTCATATCTATCTATCTATCTATCTATCTATCTATCTATCTATCTATCTCAGTCTGTTCATATCTATCTATCTCAGTCTGTTCATATCTATCTATCTATCTATCTATCTATCTATCTATCTATCTATATATATATATATATATATATATATATATATATATATATATATTAGAACCTTGAATATGTTGCTGCTGATCTTTCATGACAAGTAATGTTTTATTTACAAAAATTAAGAGACATGTCACGAAAGTATTCTCCATTGCTTACCCCTACTTTCATCCATCTTTCTGGCAGTTCGTCAAGAAAACGACACCTCTTTTAAGGCTAACCACGAGTCTTTTGGCATCGCAATAAGAATGAAAGTCCTGTTCAGCCAGGCCATGTGTCATCGACTGGAACACGTGTTAATGGGACTTGAGCAATGTATAGTGAATACAATCGATCGGATAGAATTTCCTATTTAAGCGTTTCCAAGTAGGTTTTCACCCATCATGTTGCATAATCATTTTGTCATGTCTCTGCTTGCATATCGGCCGTTTTTCTTTTAATTCTCGGCTCAAACACATCGATCTTCCGTTATGGCTTCGGTCGGTTTAAGCAGCTGATTCCACCAAATGCAAAGCTGATCCCTCCAAATGCAAAGATAAAGAACGCTCTAGCGCAACGGAAAAGTTTAAAGGCGAAGAATTGGCGGTTTTTTGTGTCGTCTTCTGCCTGGCGATGAAAAGTGGATACACTACGATAACCCTAAGCGTAGAAGATTGCGATGTAATTCCAGCCATGCATCAACATTTGAGGCAAAGCCGAATATCCATGGTTCGAAGTTTCCGCTTTGCATTTGGAGGGTAAAACAAACATCTTCGTAGTATTAAATAAACCTGACTATTCATAAAATAATACAACATATACTTGATGATCTCACCAAATTTCAAAAATTTAACAGAAATCCTATTAACTATCTGAAATTGAAAATCAACAAAGTTATCACAGCCAACAGCGCAGAACAAAACAATTTCAAACTTCCCAAAATAATCAGTGACTAAAAACCAGGATACATTTATGGAATTATAAATAAAACATAAACCTAACTTCCCTCTCTGTTCTACCATATCTCAAATCCCCACTCTTGTTTATCAACTAACCAAAATCATTAATCAACACATTGCATTATACTGTTGTATACCTACCTGTATCCTCTTAAATACGTGGACACTATTGAGTAGTAGAGCAGAGTGATAATACCGATACAAGCACTCTCTTGTTCAACTCCCTGCTTCCAAGCTGAGAGGGACCCAAACGAAGGGTAGAGTTTCATCTGGGTTGAAAAAGAAAGAGCCCGACCAAGCCTTAAGCTGGATGTATGTGATACTTTTGGCTGAGCTTAAGGGTTCACAATCGCCACTTTAATTGACCTTGTGTCGCATCCACCTTGGTGAAAAGGTGTTAAATACGGTAGTAGAGGAGTGCGGTTATACTGACTAGCAGTTCACTAGCAGTGTATCTACTTAATGCAGCATGCGAGTCTTGTACTTGTTGATATCCTATTATTCCCAACCTCTGTTTTCGTGATTACTCACACAGTAACCTTTTAGTGTTATAACAATAGATTAATTAGTAAGACTTGTATAACTTGTATCTCAAAAAATAATTCTCTGGAATATAAATGTACAGGAATTACTGGGGACATAAAGTGAGGGATCAGTTTATGTAATGATTGTAATATAAAATTCATCCCCCACTTTATAAAATGAATCAATCCCTTTCATTGATCGTGTGTTGCATCCTTCCTAGTGGAGAGGTGGTAAATACAGTGATTACACTGACTAGCAGTTCACTATCAGTGTATCTACTTCACGCAGCGTGCGAGTCTTGTACTTGTTGATATACTATTATTCCCAACCTCCAATCTGGTGATTACTCACGCAGTAACCTTTTTAGTGTTATCGTTTGTGTTTTCATTTTATTTTTTATATTTTTAATTTTTTTTTTGTTTTTTTTTTTGTTACTAATTTAAGTATTTTGATAGTTACTTTTGCGGTGCACTTGGACAAGATTGTGTAAATTATTTTGGCTTTTAAGTTTCGTTTCGATATAAACGGTTTCAGGTTTTATTTTATTTTCTTAGCGATGCCATTCGATGAAAGAATTTAAGTGTAGCTGGTCTTTGATTATCGGTCATTTTACCCCCCTCAACCTGGTTAGTGGACGCATGCTCCGTAGTCTCTCTTTCCCTCTCTCTCTCTCTCTCTCTCTCTCTCTCTCTCTCTCTCTCTCTCTCTCACCTCGTTGTAGCCTACTTAACAGTTAACTCGCCTACAATATCTGAGAAACAATAGAGTTGGATTGTATTTTTTTGCAATATTGTCTTCCGAAATTTCCACTCAACTTTTCAGTTTGTTTTCTGCACGGTAATGTTGGATCAGGATGTGCGTTGTGGTGCATTGGCTATCGGCTCGGAACGAGAAATCGGGGAGCCGAGTTCGAATTCATTGCATTCACTTACGCGCAAATACCCTTGGGAAAGGTATTAATCCTACTATTCCTTCCAGTTATGGGTTAAATAACAGGACAGATTGGGTTCTATAGTCTTGGTCGGCAACCAGTCTACCGCAGAAAGCAATGGCAACTTACTGCGGGATAATATTCTGGTCAGTCAGTTATGTCTCTTTCGAGACATGATCGCCCAAGCGTGTATCACGTATGGCACTTAACTGACTGACTGAATGTTGGATCGGTCTTTTTTTTTCTCTTATTGTTTGTGTTTTTCAATTATTTTTTTTTAATATTTTTTTTTTTGTTACCAACTTAAGTATTTTGCAGCTTACTTTTGTGGTGCACTTCAACAAGATTGTGTAAATTATTTTGGCTTTCAAGTTTCGTTTCGATATATACTAAGTTAAAACTTAATTTTTTTTTATTTACTTCTTTTTTAATTGGAGTAGAGAGTACATACTATCGCCCGGTCTCGCACTCCACCCCTTCTTTTGAACAGGAGTAGAGGTGATCGCCTTGTTTCTTGTTTAGGAAGGGGTTCCAGATTTATCTTACTTCTCCTTCGGTCTTCGTGTTAGTTCAGTTGGAAGCTCTTTGCAGTTATTGAGTATGGTGGCAACGTCTCTTCATTCTGAGGATACCGGGTTGGCATTTTATTGGTTACTGCTTCCGACTGGTAATTAGGAGCCCGAACTCTTGCGTAACGTCTTGAGAGGCTGCTCTGATCAATAGTTGAATAATATCGGAGTTCCTGTAGTGCGATATCGCACATGTACGGGCGTCCCTGTATGAACCACCGGTGGGCAACCCCGAGGCCACATTATGTTGCAGACTGCGCGAGTCTCCATCCTTCACATGCTGCAAACAGTGACCAACTGATTCTACTCCAGACCTCTCACTCTAATTAATCACTCTCACTCTAATTAAATCACTATGAAAACAAGTAAGCAAAATAGCAAAACCAGCTAGTTAGAAGACGCCCAAACTTGTCTGCATCTCCTTCACAAACATACGAGGCATCCGCATTAACTTTTACAGCGTAGAATCATTCCTTCAAACTAACTCACCTGATATCTATGTGAAATTAACCTTGACCCTTCTATCCCCTCTTCTGAGTTTTACGTTCCTGGTTACCTTCCCCTCTCCAGGAAGAACTCCAATGTCCATATGCATGGGCTTGGTGTTTATGTCAGCGAACACCTCCCTGTAGGTAGGGTGACATCTCTTGAATCCCCGGATCATTCTTTCATGTGATTCTGTCTCTCACTTCTAAGCTCGGTTAACTATCTCTTCTTTCTCTACCGCTCCCCCTCCTCCTCTGACTGTTTGGTACTTGATAGCATCTCTGACAATATCGACAAGGCCATTTCTTCTCATCCATCTGCACATATATTTGTGTTTGGTGACCTTAACGCCCACCACATTAAGTGGCTGGAAAATTCTGTCACCGACCTTGCTGGTGTACACACCATGAATTTTTCAATCACCCAATCCCTTATGCAAGTGGTGGACTTTCCCACGCGTTTCTCCAATAACTCTAAAGGAAGGGACTCACTACTAGACCTTTGCTTCACTTCCATCCCAGACTCTTGCACTACCAGACAGCTCTGCCCTCTCGGAAACTCTAACCACGCTGTAGTTTCCGTCAACATCTTATTCCAGTCCCACCCTACCCAAAAAACCCAGACCAGCAGAATATCCTACTGCTACCATAGAGCAGACTAGGATTCGTTCCGAGACTTCTTCTCTGACGTTCCTTGGAACAACGTTTTTAGTCTTCCCGTCGAAGACTGTGCATCCGAGGTCTCCTCCTGAGTTAAGGCTGGTATCGATGCTTTCATCCCTGCCAGGAAATTTCAGCTTAAATCTCGTTCGTCTCCCTGGTTCTCACCCGCTTGCTCGGCCGCGATTGCCCACCGGAATCATTTCTTCCGGCTCTATCGTAGTTACGCGTCAGACCAAAACAGGCACCTTTTCGCCTCAGCTCAAAATAAGTGTAAAAAGATACTTAACGAAGCTAAGATGTTGTTTGCTGCCAGAATGAAGCAACGCATAGCATCCTGTAATTTCGGCGCCAAAGACTACTGGCGACTCTGTAAAAGCGTGATTAACAAAAGTAAGTCGTCAGTACCCCCCTAATCAATGCATTTGAGGTCCTCATCTCCTCAGCGGACAAGGCTGAATGCTTTGCTCGCAGATTCTCGACCAATTCGAGACTGGATTCGTCTGGAATTTCTACACCCGACTTCTCACCTAGAACTGAGGGTGAACTGAATGACATCCACATTACACCCTCGCTGGTCTCAAAATTTGACCCTCACAAAGAGAGTGGAGGGGACGGAATCCCAATCATAGTCTTGAAGAAATGTGCCCCTGAACTCCCCTCTGTCCTTTCTAAGCTCTACAACTTCTGCCTATCTGCTTCCTGCTTTCCTGCCTGTTGGAAGACTTCCTCTGTAGTTCCTATATTTAAGAATAGTCGAGAACCCTCGGACCCCGCAAATTACCGCCTTATCAGTTTTCTTCCGATCTTTGGCAAAGTGTTAGAAGCCATTATCAACGCCGAGGTGGTTCAGCATCTCACAGGCCACAGGCTCCTCTCGGACAAACAGTAAGGTTTCCGCTTCACCAGGTCTACTGCTGATATGCTAACGACCATCACCGAGTATATATACCAGGCTCTCGACAAGAATGGCGAAGCCCGAACCGTTGCCTTGGATATCTCCAAAGCATTTGACAGAGTCTGGCATGCTGGCCTTCTACGCAAACTGCGGAGCTATGGTATAACTGGATATTTGTTTAACCTAATCCAGTCTTTCCTCTCTAACCGCCCATTGAGGGTGGTATTAAACCGAGATGCCTCCCAGAACTACCATACGAACGCGAGTGTCCCTCAAGGTTCTATCCTAGGTCCTACGGTCTTTCTGATCTACATTAATGATCTCCCCGATGCCATAGGATCCCAAGTAGGCATGTATGCCGATGACACCACAGTTTACTCTCGCCTCAATCAAAAATCTGGTGTGGGCGACAAAGCGAACCTCGCTGCGGAGCTTGAAAAGGACTTCAAAGTGGACTGGGGTAAGAAATGGCTCGTTAATTTTAATGCTTCCAAAACGAAGTTGCTGTCAATTAACCATCATAGACAATTAACCATTATAGACAATCGCACCTACCTCCCATTAGCATGGAACAGGCTTGCCTCCCACAGAGTAAAACACTACGCCTCCTTAGCCTCACACTCTCAGCGGACCTCAAGTGGAATGACTATATCGAATCCATTGTTAAATTTGCTGCTATGAAAGTCACTTCTCTGTGCAGGGCCCAGAAGTTTTTTTCCGTCTGCACATATATAAGTCTACCATTCGCTCGTGTATTGAATATTGCTGCCACATCTGGTCGGGTGCCCCTGCTATTCTCCTCGAGATTCTTAACAAAATACAACGGAGAATCTGTAATGTGATCGATACCGACTTTGCAGACCGGCTGCAGTCACTCTCTCACCGGCGTGACGTGGCTTCTCTGTGTCTCTTCTATAAATACTTACACGGCTTCTGTTTCGATGAACTTAGTTCACTGGTGCCCCCTAGGTACGAATTTGCACGAGATACTTTACTAGTAACTAGGTACCACCCTTTTACAGTGAAACAGAGAAAATGTAACCGCAATTTCTACTCTAATAGCTTCTTTTCTCGCACTTTCCGCCTGTGGAATTCCCTTCCACATACTTGCTCCCCGACAGCTACAATCTCCAGGAGTTTAAATGTAAGGTCAATAGACACCTCCTAACACACTAACTCGCATCCATTCTCTCAAACACTCTTCCCATCTGCCCAACCCTCACCCTCGGTATCCTTACCCGTCTATCACCCTCCTTCTGACATTTCCTATATATAACCACTCTTTCTCATCACTTTCCCCTATGTAACCCCCTGCGCAATAGTGGCAGTGGAATGCCTTGCTTGGGGTGAAATGATTATAAAAAAAAACATATGCATACCTAGTAAATACAGTATTAAATCAACCCAAAACTAACACAGCACAAAAACCCATTAATGAAACCATAGCCTCTCTTAATGTAACCCTGTTTTCACGTAAATATACGTTTTGGTTTAATACAACGGAGTTGTATTAAACCAAAAAGTTAGCTGTACTTTATTGTAATTCGCAATGTGAGCTTACTTTAAAATATTTAATACTATGTACTTATAAAATCCGAGGGGTAGAGAAATTGGCTGAAAATTGGGAAAAAAGAAAAATATATATTTTTCTTTCATTATATTCGAAGCGAATTGTTTTGGGCCAGTGAAAGTTTAAAAATGGTGATACTCACAACAAGATGTCAGGATTTTTTGATGGGATTAAATTAGGGTCAAGTCCTTGCCCTCACATTTGCTGGGAAATAATTTTAAAATTTTTGAAAACCTAGGATGATGTAATTGAGAGGAAGAAGACAAAAAGACATTACGTCATGTGAGGTGTTGATATTTCATTCGTTGAGCCATAACTCCCCCTTAAATCGTGTAGGTGGAAAATAATTTCATTGGTCAAAGTTTTGAGTAGCATAGATACAGTCCATCCCCCAAGAGAATTGGGGACAACTATAAAAACTCGAGGCCGAGTGAGAAAAATCAGTTGGTTGAGTAGTTGTTGAAATTACAGTCAAGGTATAATGACTGAGGGAAAAGTGTTCCCAACTGGGGTCCACGACCCAGAGACTGGTCGCCTACCATAGAACTCATGGCTGAAAATATAAAGAAACTTAGAAAAGTCTGCCGCCGATCAACTTAACAGAGTTCAAGTCGAATATTGCGCCTTCGATAGAGTCCTAGCTAAGGATGTATAAAAACAGAATGAACCGAAAAAGAGTTAAACTAGCTGAAGAGAACTGGAAAGATTTTGAGAGAATTTGGATTTTTGTAGAGCTGTCGAGGGACAGAGACCAAACGACTCCACCGCCCGCCGCTACGTCGCTCCCACTTCGGCTGTCTCCGTAAAGTTTGATAAAAGCCCTGAAAAGACTTGTTTTTATTTTGGAGAATTGAAAGCTGATTATTTTTAACGAAACTTTGCATTGTTATGAAAAGATTTGTTTTTATTTGGAAAATTGAAAGCTCTAAATGCTTAACGAATTCTTCTCTCCGTTGTGAACTTTGAAATTCGGCGATTGTACATTCTGCGTCTATAATTAATTATATATATATATATATATATATATATATATATATATATATATATAATTAATTAGACGCAGAATGTACAATCGGAATTTATATATATATATATATATATATATATATATATATATATATATAAAAGACTTCCTTTCATAACTCATCCAGGCGTCTTCGAATTTATTAATTTATTTTTTGGTGCCGTATTTTTATTTATTTTTTTTTTCAACAGAAGCGTGCACAAATGTCCGGTCTGGTTTGAGGCGGTAGAGAGACGGCTACCAGGTTTTCAACATGACTTTTCTGAGATCAAAGAACACAGCAGGAGTAGAAAAGTTCAGATGTCTTGAGGACCAGCTACTATGACGAGACCATCATCACAATTAGCAGCCCGAGAGCGTCATCATAACTGGTACGGTTTCGATAGCATCAACCCGCTCAAGTTCCGGTCATCATCATCACAACAGGTTCCAGACCAGGGGCAGCAAACCAGCTGGGCCAAGGGGTCACATTAATGTCGAAAATATATTCACCAATTGACCTGTTAAAGAAATGATTGATATATTTATAAAGAATATTTACAGCAATTCATCTCTCCCTCCATTAAAAATTAGAATTAACATACGACGAAAACTACTTTTGGCTGATGTTTCTTTCTATAACAATCAAATCAATGTCTACGTATATGATGGTGTCTCCATGGGTTCTGTTCTGGGCCCAACATTTAGTAACTTTTACATGTCTAACCTTGATAATAAAATATATAATACCTTAAAAATATACATCTAGCTAAGACATGTAGATGATATTCTTAGTCAAAAACCAGACATGAAATGCAAAAACTACAAAAGAATTTCACAAATCTGTCCTCTGACGAGGACAGGGTATCGCACGTACATTCACACGTTGAATGTTAAACATTGAACGGCAAGACTCTCTGTAAAGTAAGATGACTCTTCCGAAATACGAAGTAATCCCTCCGTCGCTACCGGAAGGTAGCATCCTGGAAAGACAGGAATGCTAAAGCAAATATGGCCTGCACAACAAACGAAAAATGTCCACTTGGTGTCTGTAGCCAGGAGGGACAATATATAACCCATCTGATGGATTCACATAATAACGAGATGGAACAGAAATCGACAACCTCGTGTGATTGCGGAGGAAACTCGAAAATCCGCGACGTTTTCGTACACATAAGGCACACTAGTGCAAGTAACACAATTTCCCTATTGAAGAATGTAAGTTAAATGATGGGATTATGAATCCGGATTACACCAACATGGTTCAATATCCCATTGCTGAGCGTCAGCATCCTGGAGAAATTCCAATCAAGTCCAGAGTCCAGTGGCCCAAAGGCAATCAGAGACCTACTTGGTCTAATCTCGATCAGGGATTTTCATTAAAACTTACCAACCACCTAAAGAGCCTCATTAATCAATGGATCAGATCTTTCTTCAGAGTTGGACACGAAATGTGTCTTGAGTGGTTTGTTTTGGCTAAAAAGCTGAGACTAAGAGCGGTAAACTCGACGCACCGCAGAAGGAACTCGAAGACCGCCTAAGGATAACGTATTCTGATGCTTCGGAATCCCTCCTATCAATGACCTTCCTAAGCCTTAAGATCCATTTTATTCCTGGTAGCGGACAAAAGCTTAGGGTGGTTCGGGAATTCGTCTGCAAATCTCGTGTTCGTAGTACACCTGGAATAAATGGAATATCCTGGAAGCTAATAATGAATTGTACAAACGTCGTTCAAACAACTCGCCATCTTTCTTGTGCAGGCATGGAAAAAGAGTATTGTACCACAAAAATAATACCTGGTCGCTGGCATTTTCATACCTAAGGAAAGGAAAATAAAAGGCACTGCAATTTTCCGTCCCATTCCCTTCTTGAATGTAGAGGAGAAATATTGGTAAGGAGTTCTTGTGCGTAGTATGAGTGTCTTTCTTTTAGGTAACCATTTTATAAACGCAGTTGTCCAGAAAATGAAGATACCTGGCTTCCCCTTCTATCTGAGGTTTGGAACTCAATCCTATCAGTCAAATAAAATAAAACTAAGCTTCATGTAATTTGGTTTGATCATGCAAATGCGTATAGATCAGTTCCTTATGAGCTAATTTGAATATCTCTCGAATTTTTCAATGTCCCTCGTAAGTTTGAGAAATTATAATGAAATATTTCAGAGTAGCGTTGGTAACTACAGCACTAAGGGACAATCCTTCCGCATCATGATGGGGTGTGTGATTTCAACACTTCTTTTGATTATGTCCATGAAACTCTTATTACGGGGTTGCAGCAGACACAGTGAAGGAAGTGATGACTTAGGTACAAATGACCGGCCAAATGACCGGCCACGACCGCCAGTCTCATACGCTTTCACGCAATCATAAGGTGGTCGGTGACTGTAACAAGAGTAAGAACATCACAATGGTGCATTTATGAAACTTCGATGTCGGCATAACTCTACTCAGGTGAGTGACAGATTTCTCCATATTAATCCTATTAAAACTCTTGCTCTATCTCAAAATCAAGAACTTTACGACAAAAAGTCTTCTTACCAAAATATCTTTTTCTCAGTAAACCACTGACAAAAATACCAATCGTAGCACTAAACATCATCTCAACTCAACATTATATATATATATATTGTTATGAAAATTAACGAAGATTAACGAAATGTTTATAAACAACCGACAATTTGAAATTATTTTCAATTCAGGCCAGTCGAAATAAATATATATCTACTGTTTGATTATAAACAGAATATCTACTTAAATACGAGTATCGATCAAAAATAATGTTCAAACAAATAATTTCAAATGTCGGTTGTTTATAAGCATTTCGTTAATATTCGTTAATTTGTATGTTTACATTTGTTGACATTACGATACACTTCAGTGCAGATATGGTTATTTGCGTGAATCGAATATTGTGTTATATAGGCTTGATTTGACTTCGTTTAAACTGTTGGTCATTCGTGGTCAAGAGGTCTAAGACTCGCCAGATCAATTGGTTGCTTCATCTATGTTGATAGGGGTCGCAGGTTAAAATCCTGCCGAAGGACACACATTTTCGTAACAAAAATTTATCGTAAATAATCAGGTCGGTAGAACTAAATACATATACTGTTTGATTATAAACAAAATATCTACTTAAATACGAGTATCGATAAAAAAAATAATGTTCAAACAAATAATGTTGTTATCTTGACACCATGTTGCCGAGCATTGTCATAAAGTAGAATTGGACCACGTTGCGTAACCAGTTTTGCTTAACTAAATGAGCATTTCATTCAATTTGCTGGCAGTAAACATCGGCAGTGATGCTCTGGTTAGATTCCAGAAAGCAGTAATGAATAACGCTTACGGTGGACTAGCAGCAGGTTACCATGACGATCAAAGGAATATGATAGATGTGGCTAAGTCTCGTATAACAAGTCGATGGGCTTTTTCAATGCCATCCCAGCAACATGCGGATAAGGTCCAATTCAGCTTTATGACAATCACTGTTAAGAATTGAACCTTGTCGTTTCACCAGCGCTGGTCGCATTTTGATTAACTTAAGTAACTTTGCTTCATCCAGTTATTGGCAGGTAAACTTTAGGTTCTGACATAATGAGCCGGCCATTTTGTTTTCCATCATTGTATACATGAGTTTTACTTGAGGTATTCAGTGAATTTGCTATCCAAGAAATGTTTAAAGCATTAAACCTCATTGAGAATGTAAATGTTCATCGTAAATGGAAAGAACCCTTTTTGTTTAATGTCTTCTTTGTATTATTAAACTAAGGTTATGTTACAACTTCTACTACTACTACTACTACTAATCATCATCATCATCATCATCGTTTATTGCCATGTCTCTTTAGGATGTGGGCAATCGTAGCTCTCCCCGGCTTCCTGTTCATTGTACCTGTAAAAACATTGGCTCTTTACTTTTCCACCCTGTCTCTGTTTTTCCATCCATTAAGAGAAATATGGTGGGTGTGGCAAAGTCTCATGCCCCAAGTCATTGTGATTCAGTAATGTCCTCCTGGCAACATGTGACCCGGCATTGTTCTGAAGTAGAATTAGACCTCATTCGATGAAACACTGCCGGTCAAATTCTGCTTTACTGAATGTGCATTTCATCCAATTACTGACTGTAAATTTTGGCAGCGGTAGACCGGTTAGATTCCAGAAAGCTGTAATGGTAAACTACTAGACATTTGCCATAATGTTTTGTTGGTAAATCTTCGATTTTATAAAGCGTTTATGTTCTTCGTCATAATCAAGCCATTGGACCGCTCGTTTACGATTGCAATCACAAATCACTATTCGATCAAGAAATGGCTTATTTAGTTTTCACAGATGCAGCATGGAACACACTTCAAGACGTCGAACTCTCTTTTTTTGAGTTCATGTGGAACCCATTTATAAAATTTCTTCATTTTTTTCTTTTACATATAATCGTTCACCCCAAGCAAGACTGTACCATCACTGGTGCGCAGAGTGGTAACATAAGAGGAGAGTGAAGAGAAAGAGGAACAAGTCACAGAGGGTATCGTACAATGGCTGAGAAAGAATGGGAACACTGGTGTGATGAGAGATGCATGAGAGTAGAGTGGAAAGGGAGAACAACATGATACAAGGGGTTCCGGGAAAGGGTGGGAGTCAAGGAAATAAGAAGTGGTAATTGACATGATTGGCCTTACCAATCATCTGGAGATTAGACGATACTGTTGAAATGCTGATATTCCATTTTCTGAGTCGTGTCTTCGATACTTTGATGTGGGTTTTGTTCGACTAGTATTTTCAGATGTTGATGTTCAATTGTAGATGGACGTCCTGTACTTCATTAAGACTTGTATCCCCACTGCGGCACTTCAGGAACCAGCGCCGTTCTGTTCTATAATAAGTTGGTTCTTCATCCATGCTCTGTTAACGCTGACAGCAGTTTGAGAAGCAATGTTGTTATGTATTCTGGGGATTAACAGAATATAATTGAACTTGAAAAGAATTTATTCATGGCGAAAGCAAAAAAGAACACGCGATGATTTTAGTCAAAACTAGAATGCAGAAAAATTAAATAGTGTATTATATCAACAACGCCGGTTCTCGAGGTCACAAAATATAAACAATAGAATATAATTTAATTAAAATATTCAGTCAGAAGCGAATATAATTTACATTAAATTATTTCGGATTATACATAGTGAATAGAGAAATATGTTTTGGTTATCAGAAACAATAAAATAAACAGGCATTGCGTCAGCGTGTCAAAGTTGGAAAAATATGAACAATGAAATAAACGATAATTGATTACTCAAAATGCAACTGGCCAAAGACAACAATTAGTGATTAGGCCTGCCCGAGAATGACATAATTGGATGAAGCTCGGCAGAGGGTGAACTTATATATAAGACCGAGTTTTCCCGGGCCGAGGTAGAGACAAATGCAGAGGAGAGAACAAATAGCAGATAAACACGAGACGCGAAGGAAATTCAAAAAAGGCAAGTCTTGACGTCACTCCCTCGTATGTGCGCGCTTCCTCTGACTACGCCGTTACACACAATCGTAACATTGCAGAGAATAAACTGAATATATTTTTATACACTCGTTGTCCGTCGTTATATTTCAAGATGATCATCGACATTCGTTTGCAGGTTATACAACATAGGTAGCTCTGGTATACGTCACTAGTATATACAGGGTGTCCATAAAGTCCGTGTTCATTTTAAGAAATTTATAACTTTATTTGTATTTGTGATAGAATAATCTACACACGAACTTTATAAACGCTCTGTATATACAGGGTGTCCATAAAGTCCGTGAGCATTTTAAGAAATTTATAACTATATTTGTATTTGTGATAGAATAATCTACACACGAACTTTATAAATACTCTGTATATCGAATTGATATAGAACATTATCACCAAAGTTGAACTTATGCAAAAATAGTAAATGCTTCTCTCTTTTTGATGTTCAAAATGAATGCCATATAATGTTTTAAAATAAATCCTGAACGAAACCAATATAAAATAAACAAGGATGACACTAACATTAAAAATGAGTAATAAAAAGGCTGGATTACTATGTGATATTCATCATCTTATATGGCAGTTAATGTAGAACAATCTCCTCACGGGTAAAAAAAAAAAAAGTAGCAGAAATATGGTTCTACAGAAGGATTCTGAGAATGCAATGGACAAAACGAGAAAGCAACAAGAAAGTCTTTTAAAAAATGGCAACTGAAAATTGGAAAAAATGACTGAAATTCGCTTGATGGAATAAGAAAGAAGGGTTTGGAAAGGTGTCGGCTTTAACAATAGGAGAAAAGCTGTTAAAAGTCCCACGAGATGGAAAGTTGTGAAGAGTCATATTCGCTTTTTTTTATAAAAAGATTCGGCACATAGGAAAAGAACTAATGCACGCTACCGGTCTGAAAGGTTAACCCTGGAACACTAAACATCAATTAAAGTTACACCACTGCTAACCATGGGCATATCATACCCGATTTTCAAAATATCAAAAAAATATTAAATATAAATCTTTACTTGAAAAATTTTACATACAGGCATTTCAAACTTTGTACTTTGATTTAACATTAATAGAAACTGAAAAACATATTATTTAAGTAAGAAAACCAGGTACTGAAAATTTAATTAAATTGTAATTAAAATGGCGTGATCTGCGCTGGGTATTATATGCCCATGGTTAGTGTTCTCGGGTTAAATGCACTAAGTTTCAAATGCTTGGCCAATATTTACACTCAATAAATCCAAACATATTTTCTTGTATATAAACAAGATAAAAATTTTAATTTTTCTTTCTTAAGTATATAGCCTGTGTTTTGTTTTTGTTTTTTTGTTTTTTTCGTTTTTGTTGTTTTGTTATCAAACTTAACCATACGCGCTATGCGAGAAACGGACGATGTCAAGAACGTTAATCATTCAACTGGTCAAAGAAAGCAACATTTTTTATTTATCTCCCTTGTGACGCTGTTGTGAGTCGACAAACCTGTTTCTTTAATCCTATTACCACAGAGAGCGTGAATGACAATTACTGGAAATTTAAAAAGAAAAATCACAAAAGGTATGAATGGCAAAACCTGAATGAAAAGACAAGGAATAAATTTTCGCATCATGCCATGAAAGAAAGCAGTTAAATTCAGGGGTGAAATACTACGATGACGTCATACGTCTACCATTTCCGGGTTGTTTGAATTTATCACAGTGACAAGGTAATTTCGATTCTTGTTCGGCCCCTAACGACAACAGAATTTTTCTTTTCTCAGCGGTTGAGGAGGGATTTTTAGTTGATATATTTGTATCAAGGATTTATTTATTTTATTTTTGAATTTTTTCTTCGTGTTCTTTTGTTTTGTTATTCTCTTAATATTTTCCTTTCTATTAAATATATTTTCCATTTTCCTGCCTTCTTTCCAGATTTTCACTTTCTTTCTTTCTTTTCTTTCTCTTATCGTTTCTTTTTGTTTCTTTTTCTCATATTCCCTTGGTTTTTATACTTTACCTGTTCTTGTTTGTGTTTTACTTTTTCTTTATTTTTTTCAACCCACGGACCTACTGACATCAAATAACCAGCAATGGCTATCGAGTGCTGATCCTGAGGGATCTTTGAGCTTGGAAATATGATTTAATATTTACTTCTTGGTCGTTTCCGACTCGTCTACGTCTTCCGGTTTCAGCTTCCCTCAACATCAGCGTTTCGATTTTTACGCCGATTCTGCGAGACGTGGCTGTCACATGAAAACATAAAATATTGCTTTTTCCTCTTTGTGAGAGGATCGGAATATCAGCAAAGACATCTCGATCAATAAAGAGAAATTAAATTTAATCAACTACAATAACGATAACAAGGGAAGCAATTAAAAAAATAGAGAATGAATAAATAGTAACAAAAATAATATCCGAAAGAAATAATAATAATAATAAGTCAGGAAATAAATAAATAAAAAACTTTATTCGGCAATAAAGGAAGCCAACAAGTTCAAAAGGGAGTTTCAAGTAGGTGAAGAAGTGTAAGTAAACCATAATACTTCAGTAGCAAAGTACCTAAAAAAGAAGGAAAAAATGCAATCGAACAGACCAAATACGATGTCAAGATATTATGTCTGTACCAAATAATCTGATGTAGACAAGCCTCGTCTATGCAGTGCAGGATTAAAGGCTGAAATCAAAGATTTTTTCTTGCAGTACAAGATCAATGCTTGCTAAGTAAAAATTAACAAAGACACAAAAATGTTCTGTGAAAAAGTCATGATAGCATTTCTGATCTTAGGTCTCTGGTTGGGACCCGGAAGAAAATAAGTATACAACTGAAATCTAATGAAATAATAATAATAATAATAATAATAATAATAATAATAATAATGTAAACACTAAATGTTACCATTCTATAGGGTTGCACCATCTACACAGGCAGGAAAATTGAAGCGAATAGGCCGGACATTACTGATAAAATCCAAAAAGAAAAAAAACTTGCCTATTAATTGATATGGCTTGTCCATCGGATTGTATCATAGCAACCAAGGAATTCGGAAAACTATCAAAATATAAAGACCTGGAGATTGAAATAGAAAAAAAAGTGGAAATTGAAAACAAGAATCGTACCAGTGATAGTAGGTGCACTTGGAATGATAAAAAATGGAACAAAACAACACATTGAAAGAATCCCTAGAAACCCCAGTTTAAGAGATATACAAAAATGGTCTTGTTAAGTACAGCCCACACACTAAGGAGAACTTTGTCTATTTAACGCTAGGGATGTTAGGGGAGATAGAAAAAACATAAAATGGAGCCATAACAACACATCACGACCTGCCTTAGCTCTTCCCGCAGACTTGGTAGGTAGTGCCGCCATAGCAAAAATAAAATTATGATAAAAAATGACATAATAATAATAATAATTCTGAAAAAATAAAACAACTCTGGCAAGACAAATCTCTGCATGGCCAGTATCCAGAACGTGCTCATAAATTTGATGTTGATAAAGTTAATACTCATCGATGTTTACGATCATCTACATTAAAATCTATAACTGAAGGCTTTTATTATTTCAGCGCAAGAAATAGGAACTTTCAGGAAAATATCATGCATAATACTGTGGATCCGAAATGCAGGTTCTGCGACAAATGAGAGGAAACAATAGACCATCTACTCTCAGGTTGTTCTGTACTTGCCCCAAATAAATATAAAAATAGATAGAGTGGGACAACATTTACACTGCACAATGTCATTGGAAAAATATGTAAACAAACACCGGTATGAGCATCACCCAGCACCGGTTAAAGAAATAGAAGATGTCACCATTCTATGGGATTACACCAGCTACACAGTGCGCTTGGAATGATACAAAATGGAACAAAACAACACATTGAAAGAATCCCTGGAAACCACAGCTTAAGAGAGATACAAAAAATGTCTTGTTAAGTACAGCCCACACACTAAGAAGAACTTTGTCTATGTAACGCTAGGGATGTTAGGGAGATATGAAAAAACATGAGATGGAGTCATTACAACACACCACTAGATACCTTAGGTCTTCCTGAAGACTTGGTAGGTAGTGAGATCATAGCAGAAATCGATTTATAATGAAACATTAAATAATATTAATAATAATAATAATAATAATAATAATAATAATTGGGTTAACCAAAGATCTTAAACTGAAAATCTAAAAAAAAACAAGCACTTGAAGAAATAATAATAATAATAATAATAATAATAATAATAATAATAATAATAAGAAGAAGAAGAAGAAGAAGAAGAATGGAATGGAAACTATACGTCTGGTGAAATAAACATCAACAGAGGTGTATTTCAAGTTGATTCTTTGGCTCCCTTACTATTTTGCATATCAGTAATAGCATTAACCAGTCCATTTAACAAGACAATGTGGTTATAAAAAAGCTCAAAAGAAAAAAAAGCCATCTATTTTACATGGATGACTTAAAGTTGTATGCTAAGAATGATAATGAGCTGGAAGGTTTCTGCAAACTGTAAAATGCTTCTGTGAAGACATTGGAATGAAATTCAATTTGAATAAATGTGCTAAAGCTACAGTTTTACGAGGATCGCTACAACAAACATCCTCAATTAGCTTAGACCCTGCTGTAACAATAAAAGATTTAGAAAAAGAAGAAGCTTATAAATACCTAGGTGTAAATGAGAGTGAAAAAATTCACCATAAAAAATGAAAGAAATAGTGCGTAAAGAGTACTATAGAAGGCTACGACTGATATTAAAAACTGAATTGAATTCTCAGAACAGAATTATGACCATTGCGATCCTAGTGGTCAAATATAGTTTCAACATCTTGAACTGGACTCTAAACGACATCAGACGAATGGATTCTAAAACAAGAAAGCTTATAAGATGCATCATCCAAAGGCTGATGTAGACCGTCTATATATACCCCGTAAAGAAGGTGAAACAGACAGAAAATTGAAGCAAATAGGCCGGGCATTATTCTTAAAAACAGAAAAAAAAACTTGCTTATTAATTATTATGGCTTGTAACATAGCAACTAAGGAATTCGAAAAACTGTCAAAATATAAAGACCTGAAAATTAAAATAGAAAAAAATGTGGAAATTGAAAACACGAATCGTGCCAGTCATAGTAGGTGCACTTGGAATGATAAAAAATGGAACAAAACAACACATTGAAAAAAACCTTGGAAACCTGGCTCTCGATGCTTATTAACTTAAATAACAGGAGGTGTTAACGTGGCTTGTTTTCGTGGATTTTGTGGTACAGTCGTTAACGGGTTGGAACCTTATTTCCTGCATATAGGAGAGCCGAGTTCGATATCCATTTGAATTCTTTGCATTCACTTACACGCAAATACTCTTGAGATAGGTATTGATCCGTTCCTTCCTTTCAGCTATGGGTTAAATAACAGGACAGATTGGGTCTCTAGCCTTCGTTAGCAATCAGTGTACCGCAGAAAGTAATGGCAACTTACAGCGGGAAAATCTTCTGCACAGTTCTGCCCAAGCGCGTACTACGTATGGCACTTAACTGACTAGCATTAATGATCCCGTCCAATACGAAAGATTTACTTGTCAATGTTTTAACCTTAAACAGTTGGTTATGCCCGCTTTAAAAACTGATACACTGTAAATCTTTTTTCATGAACAAGGGTAATCGGAGAATATCATAAACGTATGTCATAGAAAAATTTTTCTTTTAAACTTTAAAGGAAAAAGTACGACTTTGTCCAGATTTTCACGTTCATTATTTAAGATAATTGCTCCTGAGAAGCTGATTTAATTTCTTTGTCTATTTTAAAATATAAGTTCCCTTGTCTTTAAGGATTTCATACTTGATGGGTAAGAAATCAAAATCTCTTTACATTGTTTTCATTCGGATTAATATATTTATTTTTATAGTAGCAGACAGAACAAAAAGACGAATTCTTCTTCTTCTTCTTCTTCTTCTTCTATGTGCCTTGTCCTTTCAGGGCGTAAGCGATCATGGCCTTCCACGTCTCCCTATTCCTGGTGGCTCTTCGCACGCTTTCTCCTGTTACACCATGCAACCCCCGTTCTGTCATCCACTAGCTCAAGCCCATAAATCTAGAATATAAATGTATAGAAACTAGCGTGGCCACAAAATGAGGGATCAGTTTATATATTGATATTAATATAGAATTGATCCCCCATTTTATATCCATATTATAATTTCTTATAAACAGTTGGCATATATATTCTTCTTCTATGTGCCTTCTCTTTTCAGGACGTAGGCGATCATGGCTTTCCACGTCTCCCTATTCCTTGTGGCTCTTAGGACGCTTTCTTCTGTTTCACCACGCAAACTCCGTACTGTCATCCATTGGCTCAAGCCCATAAATCTAGAATATAAATGTATAGAAACTAGCATGGCCACAAAATGAGGGATCAGTTTATATACTGATATTAATATAGAATTGTTCCCCTTTTTTATATCCACATTATAATTTCTTATAAACAGTTGGCATATGTATTCTTCTTCTATGTGCCTTGTCCTTTCAGGACGTAGGCGATCATGGCCTTCCACGTCTCCCTATCTCTAGTGGCTCTTAGCACGCTTTCTCTTGTTACACCGCGCAACAACTTGAAATTGTGGCCTCCGATTATTCGGCAATTCTCCTCAGCGTTGTTGTTGTTTTGAACAAAACACTTTATTTAATCTACGGTGGAGAGACTGTTCACGATCCATTGCTCATGTCTAGGGATATCGTATAGTTCTTATTTTTATTTTGTCAACCAGTCAGTTAAATGCCATGACTGAAAAAAAAAATTCCCGCAGTAAGTTGCCATTACTTTCTGCAATAGAATTGTTGCCAACCAAGGCTACAAAATCCAATCAGTCTAGCTATTTAACCCACAGGTGGAGGGAAAGCGACGGATTAATACCTTTCTAAACAGCATTTGCGCGTAAGTGAATATGGACCGAATATATGAGCAATGACGATGATTTAGAAAAAACAAGACATGTTAACACCTCCTGTCAATTAAGATGATAAGCGTTGAGGGCCAATCCTGGTGTATTATTATTATTATTATTAGCTTCAGCCGAGAGGTTTAAAAAATAGGGGTCTCCTAAGTCCAACAAATCAAGGAAAACATAATTTAATTTAGTTTTAAATTATTTTTCTACTAGATTTGTGTATTTGATGTCTCACTCTAATACACCCAGTGCCGGATTTACATATGGCTAATATGAGCTTCAGCCTAGGGCCTAAAAAATAGGGGACTCCTAAGTCCAACAAATCAAGATTTAGTTTAATTTAGTTTAAAATTATTTAGTTTAAAATTATTTTTCTACTAGATTTGTGTATTTGATGTCTCATACTAATAAAAGTCATTATCTTTGATTACAATGTGTTTTTTAAAACAAAACGGACACTTACATTTAACATCAGGAAGAGACAGTAGAAATTTTATGGGTACATAATGAGTAAAGAGGGTTGGAAACTCTCACCGGGTATATTGTAGACACGAAGAGAAACAATGCGTGACCAAGATAGTGAGCTTGACTAAAACGATGGCGAAAAACTATTTAGGAGAAGGAAAAAGAAGGGCTGGAATGGACAATAAATTTTGGAGAGCCATGATCGCCTACGTCCTGAAGGAACAGGACACATAATAAATAAGAATAAAATTCTGTGTGCACCTTTGCTACAGTTTCCTGTGGGGAATGCATAATCTGGCATGATCATTACAAGGCCAGTACGCTCAAACCCTCGGTCACGATGACTAGCGACTTTGTGCTTGTACAACTATTGATGACTTCCGAACAGTTTGGTCTATCAAATTCCATTCAGAAGTTTTGGTTTTGGGGAAACATTCTATTGATGCCGCCCTGTGTAATTGTCACATCAATTTAACATGAGTCAAGATTTCACTTCTCTAAAAAATAAACTATGGTAAGATTCAAACACGAGTTTCATAGTCGGAACACTAACGTTCTAACCACTCGAATACGCACCAAATAAAATGTATATTTGCTGCCTTTATAAGCGAATATATATTGATCGTTTCACTCTAACCAAGGCAGAAACGCCACTTGTTCCCAGGGGGTTACAGTGAGAGAAAATAAAAGGAAGTTACAGGGGATGTCGAAGAAAGGATGGATGGAAATCAAGAAAATAGAAGATGACAATTGACGTTGCATTTAAATTTTTGGAGATTATAGCTATCAGGGGAGAGAAAAGACTGGGTACAATGTGTATTTTAGGAAGAATAAAAGATGAATAAGATTGAAGAAGATAGAAGATGGCAATTGACGTTGCATTTAAATCTTTGGAGATTGTAGCTATCAGGGAAGAGAAAAGACTGGGTACAATGTGTATTTTAGGAAGAATAAAAGATGAATGAGATTTAAGAAGATAGAAGATGGCAATTAACGTTGCATTAAATTTTTTGAAGATTGTAGCTATCAGGGAAGAGAAAAGACTGGTTTCAAAGAATAAAAGATGAATGAGATTTAAGAAGATAGATGGCAATTGACATTACATTATATTTTTTGAAGATTGTAGCAATCAGGGAAGAGAAAAGACTGGATACAAAGAATAAAAGATGAATGAGATTTAAGAAGATAGATGGCAATTGACATTAGATTATATTTTTTGAAGATTGTAGCAATCAGGGAAGAGAAAAGACTGGATACAAAGAATAAAAGATGAATGAGATTTAAGAAGATAGAAGATGGCAATTGACGTTGCATTAAATTTTTTGAAGATTGTAGCTATCAGGGAAGAGAAGAGACTAGTTTCAAAGAATAAAAGATGAATGAGATTTAAGAAGATAGATGGCAATTGACATTACATGATATTTTTTGAAAATTGTAGCTATCAGGGAAGAGAAAAGACTGGTTTCAAAGAATAAAAGATGAATGAGATTTATGAAGATAGATGGCAATTGACATTACATGATATTTTTTGAAAATTGTAGCTATCAGGGAAGAGAAAAGACTGGTTTCAAAGAATAAAAGATGAATGAGATTTAAGAAGATAGATGGCAATTGACATTACATGATATTTTTTGAAAATTGTAGCTATCAGGGAAGAGAAGAGACTGGTTTCAAAGAATAAAAGATGAATGAGATTTAAGAAGATAAAAGATGGCAATTGACGTTGCATTAAATTTTTTGAAGATTGTAGCTATCAGGGAAGAGAAGAGACTGGTTTCAAAGAATAAAAGATGAATGAGATTTAAGAAGATAGATGGCAATTGACATTACATTATATTTTTTTGAAGATTGTAGCTATCAGGGAAGAGAAAAGGCTGGTTTCAAAGAATAAAAGTTGAATGAGATTTAAGAAGATAGATGGCAATTGACATTACATTATATTTTTTGAAGATTGTAGCAATCAGGGAAGAGAAAAGACTGGATACAAAGAATAAATGATGAATGAGAACGTGACTGAAGATGGGCTGCCAAGTCAGGATGGAATCCATTGCAGATCATTCCATATGGTTTTGTCGAGAACCTCAAGATGAATAGCAGGAGCACACAACCACATAGGATAACAGTATTCAATGCACGGATGAATGGTAGATTTATAAATGTGCAAAATGAATTCTGATGAGAAAAACTTCCTGGCCCGGCACAGTGACCCAACCTTCCTAGCAGTAGATGCAGCTATAGTTTCGATGTCAGTCAGCTAATTGCTATACGTGATACACGCTTGGGCGAGCAGGTCTCGAAATAGGTATGACTGACTGGGCAGAAGATTTTCCCGCAGTAGTTTGTCCTTACATTCTGCTGTAGACTGGTTGCCAACCAACTCTATAGAACCCAATCAGTCTTGCTATTCAACCTATAAGTGAAGGGAGCAGAGATGTGTTATGTTATTTAGTATTAATTATTTGAGGATCAGTTTATACTTCATCAGAATAGAAAATAGATCCCCCATTTTATGCCTAATAGACCTTTTATTTATGTTTTCAACTATTATATTCAGTAAATCAGTTAAGTGCCATTTGTGATACACACTTGGGTGAGAATGTCTCTTTCGGGACATGATTGACCGAGCAGAAGATTTTCTCGAAGTAGTTTGTCATTACTTTCTACGGCACAGTGGTTGCCAATGAAGGCTATGGAACCCAATCTGCCCTGTTATTTATCCCCTAGAAGGGAAGAGACAGATTAACACCTTTCTAGAGGATATTTGCGCGTAAGTAAAAGCAACGAATACAAGTGAAATTCGAACTCTGCTCTCCGATTTCTCTTTCTGGGCTGATATCCATTGCACCACAAAATCGTTCCAATTAGAGTGCTTTTCTAATATTCTGTTCGAGCGGGAAACTCTCGTCATCATTTAACCGTTTATCCTTTCAATTAAGAGAAAAAGTACATACGAGCGTCGGATTTGCATATGGCTAATATAAACTTCATAAACTATAGGAGCCTAAAAAATAGGGGTCTCCTAAGTCCAACAAATAAAAAAAAACATAATTTAGTTTAAAATTATTTTTCTACTAGATTTGTGTATTTGATGTCTCAGTTAAATAAAAGTCATTATCTTTCATTACAATGTGATACAATCTAAGAACTTGTTATTTTTTTTTATCTAATCTCTATGATTTATAATTACTGGCTTGGTTATTTTTAGTTGACAATTTTAGCAATAAATATAATTAATTTTTTTTTCAGCTTCAATGACACTTGGATCAGATAGCGTATTAGTATGGCCAAGGATTCATTCCAGAAGCAGAGTAGAGTATTGAGAGAAGAAAATTTCGCTGGAAACAAAGAAGAGGATTAATGGATTGTTATGTCATATCTGTCCTTCAATATGGCAGCGAATACTGGACAATCTCATCAAAGTTGAAGGAAAGACTTGAAGCGAAATTTAGTTCTACAGAAGCATACTGGATATAAAGTGGGGGATCAATTCCATAGTACAATCAATATATAAACTGACCCCTCACGTTGTAGTCACAGCAGTTTCTATAAATTTATATTCCTGAGATCCAAAAGCACAAGAACGCATTCCAGAAGTTGAGTAGAGTATTAAGAGACAGGAAAATTTCGCTGGAAACAAAGAAGAGGATACTGGATTGTTATGTGATGTCTGTCCTTCAATATGGCAGGGAATGCTGGACAATCTCATCAAAGTTGAAGGAAAGACTTGAAGCAACTGAAATGTAGTTCTACAGAACGATGCTGAAGATACCATGGACCAAACATGTGAGCAATGACGGAATTCTGGAGAGGATGAAAACAAAAAGAAAACTGTTACTTAACATCGGGAAAAGATAGCTGAAGATACTTGGACATATAATGAGGAAGGAGGGCTGGTGTTGGGAGTTTGCATGTTTAATTCCTGCCGGAATATAAATATTTTCCAAACGATTAAAGGGCTACTGAGAATTATAATGTACTGCTTAACTTAATATATAAATACTTTCCACTCAAATACGAGTATCCATTAAATTTTAAAAAATAATGATGTTAAACAAATAAAAATTCGTAAATTTATATGTATATAAATAGATATCCCAGCATATATGTTTTGGTGTGTGTGGTGACGTAACGTATTTTTTTATGAATAAATGTATATATGTGTCAGTTTGTGTGTGCATGGTTATGTGACAGGAAGTGTGCGTGTGTATATATATATATCACTACACAATATATATACACATATATATATATATATATATATATATATATATATATACACACATATATATATATATATATATCACTACACAAAATTTAATCTACCTGTTCTTACACTTCCTTATAATATATATATATATATATATATATATATATATATATATTAATGCAGGTTTCATTGAATAGTATAGACAAGTTTTGTCTATTAATTTTGTGTAGGATCCGTTCATACCGTCTGATATACTTGATGGAGATGTCGTTGAAAGACAACAAAAAATCACAGTATTTGTTGAATTTTTTATCGGGTCTAAGCTTTCGGCTCACATAAGCCATTATCAAAGAGTAAATATTAATACACAGTAAACATAGAACATTTAAGCTATTAACAATAAAGATAATTGAATTGAAAATATAAGTCCATCCCTACCGTGGCGGATGGCCGAAGACAGTGACAAAATAGTGGTCCCTGGTCTGATTTTCTCAGAAAAACGCTTGTTGATAACACGTACATACTCAAACAAGAAAATAATAAGCAGAAACTAAAAATCCTCGAAGCACTCTATATTAAACAATTTAAACCTGGTTTGAATACAATCAATTTCGATATTTCCAACAACGTACTCAAATGTCTGTAATCAGACCAGGGACCACAACACCACTATTTTGTCACTGTCTTCAGCCATCCGCCACGGTAGGGATGGACTTATATTTTCAATTCAATTATCTTTATTGATAATAGCTTAAATGTTCTATGTTTACTGTGTGTTAATATTTACTCTTTGATAATGGCTTATGTGAGCCGAAAGCTTAGACCCGATAAAAAAGTTCAACAAATACTGTAATTTTTTGTTGTCTTTCAACGACATCACCATCAAGTATATCAGACGGTATGAACGGATCCTACACAAAATTAATAGACAAAACTTGTCTATACTATTCAATATATATATATATATATATATATATATATATATATATATATATATCTTATAAGGAAGTGTAAGAACAGGTAGATTAAATTTTGTGTAGTGATATAATGCTTTTATAAACCATTGTAATTAAGAAATTGACCACTTCGATGCGCGATGGATAAATTGTCGTCTGAATTACGCAAAAATAAAAACACCACTGACATCTCATTTTAACAGGTATATTTACCAAAATTACCCAAAAATATTTTGAAATAACAAAGAGTAAGCTTATTCAATAAATTCGTCAATGGCTTTAACCATGGCCTTCAGACGACATTAGAATCTCCAGCAACTCTTCTGGACATTCCCCTTGTTTAAGTTGGTTAATGCCGCCATAATCCTTGCGTTCAGTTTATCTTTGGTGTTACAAGGAGTTCTGTGGGGGGGTCATTTGCCCAACTGCCTTCTACACATAATAATCAAGTGGGTTATCGTCTGTGGGTGTTAAGTAGCCAGTTTTAACGGTTGATGTGGTAGCAGAAATTCTCTGACAGGCATGACTGGGTTCTCCTGCTTGCATGGCTTGGTGCAGAGTTCTGTTGTCAGACATAGGGTAGAAGCCACTCTCTTGGCCCAAAGCAATGCTACCTCCTCGTGAAACTTGATATTGGCCGCCGTGTTGAGTCTGAGACCATCACTTACAAATTTGAGAGTTCCTTTTTTTTCCGGGTTGCCGTACCTTCGTAATCACCATTAGACTTGTCAAACTCTTTCCGAATCCTCTGCACCCAAACAATCTGAAATATTAGGATTGGTGCTTCCGACGCGTTTGCCAAGCAGTACAGCATGCCGTTTTCAAATTTCTGGCGGGGTAAATTAAGTCATGTGGCTCATTTTCTCACAGATATTGCCCAACTGACCCTTCTATACTATGCAATCGACAAAATCAAATACACATACGCAAAATTAAAGTATAAACTGTCGATAATTTATCTATCGCGCTTTGTGTGGGTGGGTATATATATATATATATATATATATATATATATATATATAGTCATCCGCAGCCACCTCTGTTTCGCTGTATCACAGCTCAACAGTACGGTTAGACTCCGATTGCTTTTAACCCAGAATTGAAACTCGACCGAATTGGCATCAGTCGGCGATTCTACCTCTAGGCTATGGGCGTTCGGTATACTTAGGCAGCAACATTTTTTAATCCTAAGCCACTTCTATAAACATCCTTGAAAATGTCTAAAGAAGTGAACGAAAGCGCTTCGGACGATAAAAATTACGGACAATTTTATATTCTTTATTTCCAAAAACACGGAAACATATTAGGATGCTGGAAGAACTTAAAAAATTAATGAAATCTTTCTTATCAAACGTATTCAATGAAGGATCTCTCTCTCTCTCTCTCTTTCTCTCTCTCTCTATATATACACATATATATATATATATAGAGAGAGAGAGAGAGCGCGAGAGAGAGGGGGAGGGAAGGAGAGAGAGAGAGAGCAAGAGACATTTGAGTAGGTTTTTGCTTCTATAGGTATATCTGTGTGTGGCGCATTCGGACATATCCTAAGATGTGTCTGGGTGTCAGTATCAGTGTATATATGTACATATGTGTGTGTACGTATATATATGCATGTGTGCGTATATATGCTTATGTATACTCAAATATATATATATATATATGTGTGTGTGTGTGTGTGTGTGTGTGTGTGTGTGTGTGTGTGTGTGTGTGTGTTGATTCAGTCAGTGAACTGAAAGGCGGGCAACGAAGTACGTCCGCAGGCTACTTTGAATGGTCCAATCGGATACACAGTTGTCCAAGAATCAAAGAAATCGTCAAAGGAATCGTTTCCATCAAGAAAACGACAACAAAAGAAAGACAAACAATGACAAAGTTTTTGGGATAAGATCTGAATAGCAGCAATTTTCTGTTTGCTTCAGCTAACAGGGCTCAGTTTCAAAGAGCAAATCGGAGAAGCAGGAAGAAGGGAAGACAAGGGAGATAACTCTTCGTTTCCCCCGCCGATCTATTCTGTTATTTGGTAACCTTTATTCGACTAAGAATGCTATAACAGGTACTGTTTTATAAAAAACATGGAAATGTTGGATTGAAGGAGAAAAGAGAATATTGCTTCCATATATGGTCCGGTTCCCCTACATTGAGCTCCTTGATAATATCCAAAAAAGAATCAGCGAAATTATTAATCCTAATCGGCTTCAATTCCACCGTTTTAAGGTTGCCTCTCTGTGTCTTTCAATAAATACTTTCACGGTAATTCTTCACTATGGTACCTAGACTTTATGAATTTAAACGCAGTACTAGACTTGCGTCAAGATCTCATCAATTTGCAATTGAGCTGGCAAGACGTAGCCATAAATTCTACACTAAGTTTCTTTTTACCGTACTCATTGTTTGTGGAGCTCGCTTCCGGCTCCATGATTTTCAGCTAACTTTAATCTTCAAAGTTTTAAGTGCAATGGCAATCGCTAGCTACTGTCCTCCTGATTACACTTTCCTCTTCTTGCTCATTATTAATGTTTCTATTCCTAATTTTTTCACATCTCGTAACCCCATGTTTCTTAGTGGCTTTACTGCCTTACATGGAGTATACCAATTAAAAATAGATAAATTAAAAAGGTGTAAAATGATTGGTCATTGTATTTATGGTTTGATAAATATGAAAGTACGGCATTCTATCTCGTTCTGTTTGCATTTTATCTTAATATATTTTTATCTATTTAATAGTCTTTATTTATCCTCGTTTGTTCTACGACTGTAGATGAATAACGTTCAAGCCCAGATAAAAATCAATATTTAGAATGCTGATTTTCTTAGCATGCAAAAGATTGACGGAACGCAATATTCCACCCAACATTTACTTTCATTTGGTCTACTGCCATCTTCTGTTCGTGAGATAGGTTACTCATTGTTCTTCACTGTCTTTCTTCTTCTTTTTCTTCTTCTTCTTATTCTTCTTCTATGTGCCTTGTCCCTTCAGGACGTAGAAGATCATGGCTTTCTACGTCTCTCTATCCCTAGTGGCTCTTAGCATGCCTTCTACTTTTACACCACGTAACCCTCGTTCCATCATCCACCTGATGAGGTCCTTCAAATATGTTATCCGTTGCTTTCCCCTGTCTCTTTTTCTCTGTATCTGGCCTGTTAGTATCATGTTCTCCAAGCCTTCCTTCCTCATTGCATGTCTCAGGAACTTCAGCTGTCTCTTTCTGATGCTCAGTATTAATTTCCTTTTTGTTGCGATCATTTCTAGGACTTCATCATTGCTCACATGCTCGGTCCATGATATTCGCAGCATCCTTCTGTAGAACCACATTTCAGTTACTTCAAGTTTTTCCTTCATCTTTGATGAAATTGTCCAGCATTCACTGCCATATTGAAGAACTGACAACACATAGCAATCCAGTACTCTCTTCATTGTTTCTAGCGAAATTGTCCTGTTTCTTAATAATTTACTCAACTTCTGGAATGCTTCCTTTGCCATGCCAATTCGCCTTCGGATGTCTGTGTCGCACCTTCCGTCTTCTGTTATAACACCTCCCATGTATCTAAATTTTTGTACCTGCTTGATTCTAGTATCCCCGACCTGTATTTGGCATATTGGGCTGGCCTTTTTGCTGATGACCAGTTTATTTCTAGTCCTTTCTTATCTCTCTCTTGTAGTTTACTTTCCGTGCCTGCTATCAGCACTGTATCATCTGCGTATCTTATGTTGTTGTTTGTTTTTTTCCGATTCTCAACACAAGTGTTTCTCATTACTCACGTGCTTCGCCGATAAATAAACTCGGTATAACTCTGTTGCCCCAAGTCTCTTCAAATGTGAGGAGATTGTCCAACGTCTACTATCTGATAGGATGATTGATATTACATAGTTATTCAGCTACGATTTCTTTGTTCCTAACGAAAATCTCTTTCCATTTTTCTTAACTTTAAGAAGACACCTTGCTAAACTGATTCTCACCGGCGATATGTGGCTTCCCTCTGTCTCTTCTACAAATATTTTCATGGCATCTGCTCCGACGAGCCTAGGTCACAGTGCCTTCTCCACAAGAATTTACTGGCAACAAGGTCCCACCCTTTTACAGTTAAATCTACCAAATGCAGCCGACACTTCTACTTCATCAGCTTCTTTCTCGTACTTCTCGCCTGTGGAACTCCCTTCTGTATACTTGCTTCGCTGACGGCTACAACCTCCAGGAATTTAAATGCAATGTCAATTCCCATCTCTTATCTACTTGACTCCAGCCCTTTCTACATCACCCCGTGTATCTTGTTCTTTTTATTTCTCTCTACCTTCGCAACAGTCTTCACTCCTGTGTTCACATCCTTCTCTTGCCCTTTCTCTGTAGCTGGCTCGTTTTTCTCTTCACTCTCCTCCTGCCTAAAATTTTAACTCTTTTATGTAGCCCCCTACACGTCAGTGGCGGTACCGCCTTGCTTGGGGTGAAATGATTAAAAAATAAATAACATAAAATATGTTGATGTTTTTTGTGTGTTATTTTTAGTACTGGTTTCATGTACTTTTTTGTAAGGATAATTTTATTTGTTTGTCACTGATATATTTGTTATATGTGATTTAGTGAACTCAAAAATATTCTTTGTTGGTGAGTAATTTTGATATGTTCTACTTAAGAAGTTTGTTATTACTGCTATTGTATACCTTTCCGGGCATTGCCTATTATAGTTAAGAAAACAAGAGTTCTTACTGATGTTTTTTTTTTTTATACGGACAAGTAATAAATTCTTTGGTTTTTAGCTCTATACTAACATCAAGAAACGGGATTTTGTTCATGAATTCCTGAGTACATTTTCGCGAGGAGCTATTTTAAAAAAATAATTTCAGATTGACAATTTTGTCCATATTTTTTTATGAAAACAAAAAAATTGTCAACATACCTTGTTAAAATCACCGGATTGTCGTTTGTTTTAAACACTTTGTTTTCGATAGAGGACATGTAAAAATTCGAGAAAGAAGAATCTAATGGGTTTCGTATACTGATACTGTTCGGTTGAATATAAATGTTATCGTTATGGTCATAAACTGGGGTTTTTGTGGTACACGCGGTGTATAGTTTCCGAAGAATTGCAGGTTGGATTTTTGGAGGAGGGATAGATGGGTGTTTGCAGACAGTTACTAATTTTATTTGTTTTTTCAACTGGCACGTTAGTAAAAAGATGTTCTATATCCAGTAAGTCTAAAATATTACCTTTGGGATTACTTGCTTTTAATATATGGAGGAATTCGTTTGTTGGTGCGACGCTGTAATTGTTAGGTATGCATGGAGAAATTATATGATATAAGGTTTTAGATAGTTTGTATATCGGTGTAGGTATTTTCGGTATGATGGTTCTGAGAGGAAAACCTAATTTATTAGATTTTACATTATCATAAAGATATGCCTGATTGCAATCACCGAAAATTTTATTTATTTTGTAAACTACTAACGTCAGCGTGTTTCTCTTTGTTTAATTTATTTCTGTGCTTTTTTAATGAATCTGTACGATTTTTTATTAATTTATTGAACTTTGTTGTGTCATCAAGGATAGTTTTAAATTTTTTTGTTGTCATCTAGTCGGTTGAGACTTACAGAGTTGTTTGTTTTGTCAGCAAATCTGATGATGATCATCATCATCATCATCATCATCATCATCGTCAAAAATAACGGTAAAATATTTGAGAGGATTATTAGCTGCTTCTTCACAGGTTATCCTCCACCGCTGAGCTTGACAGGAGAGGATATATATATATGTATAATGTATATGTGTGTGTGTGTGTGTGTGTGTGTGTGTGTGTGTGTGTGTGTGTGTGTACATATATATTGTGCGTGTGGATTTTTTGTATATGTGTGTACATATATGTGTGTGTATGCGCATGTATGTGTATATACGTATATAAGTGTGTGTATGTAATTGCATGTATGTGTGTGTGTATGTATATATGTATTCATAATTGAAGAACTGTGTGTGTGTGTGTGTGTGTGTGTGTGTGTGTGTGTGTGTGTGTGTGTGTGTACACACATATATGTATGTATAATGGTCATTTTTTTTTATATACCTAGCGGTATCTTTATTTAGTTTAAATTAAATGACCTAATTTTTTAAAAACGTTTATTTTAAATCCTATATCTTTTTATTCCCTTTTTAAAATAATTATACCTTTTTAAGTAAAAGGCCTTTTTCTAATACTTCAAAGTTTTTGGGAAGTTAGGTTTTTGAATATGTCCAGCGTCTGTAATATATAAAAAAATTTTTCTTTCTTTTCTTTTTTCCCTCCCTTCCTTTATCTCTCTTACCTCCCACCTTTTTTCCGTTTTGCTTAACCTAATATCAATTCAACACGCCGTCTGTTCCTTTTACGTTACAATTCTCTTTCCTTTTTTGCGAACCCAGACGATGTCAATTTTTCTTTTCTTGTTTATTTTATTTTATTTTTTCTTTTTCTTTTTCTTTCTTTTTAATTTCTTTACAAATCTATTTAAAAAAGAAAAATAGACTGATTTTTTTCTCCAGTTTCAGAAAGGATTTTTTTGTTGCTGAGGTGATGTGTTATCCCCTGTGGGGATTTCATATCGAACTGGTCATTCAACATCCTTGAATTAATCCTATTTAATTTATATATATAATTTAGGATTTAGGTACCTCCATTAATCCGCTGAAAAAAGAGCATACCATTATGAAAAAAAAAACAAACATGAAAAAAAAAAAATTATCGCCAAAATGTTCATATTAATATTAAGAGGAATGACCAAAATATTTTTGATTGTTTTATTTTATTTTTCATCTTTCCTGGCACGTTCAAAAGTTAAAAACATTGTTTTTCTTGCGTCACCTCGTGGGCTATGAAAATTTTCGGCATCTTTTTTGGTGTTCAAAATATATTGTTTTGGAAACTCTTGCAAAAATCAAATAATCGTCGGATTTTACGAAAACTTTTGGGACTTATTCCCAAATGAATGAAATTATTTCCGTAATTTCTTTTGGAGAAAATCTAGCTAGAAATATTTTTTCACGTCCCATAACACCTTCCCTACCCTATCCCACACTAACTTAATGAAATTAGGAGAAATTAAATCTTTTCCAGCCTCCTTGGAGAATTTTTTTTTTTCAAATCATTACTCATTTGCTGAAAATCTGCTCTGAATCGTAAAATAAAAAAATCTATTTAATTAGAAAAGTTTTCAGATGTTTTTATAAATAAAATATATTAAGGACAATATTGTTTCAAGAAAAACAAGTTTGCGATAAATAATATTTTTTTACAAGAATCATTGTCTTTTGTTTTGTTTTGTTTTTTTTGTTTTTTGTTTTTTTTTTTTGTTTTTTTAATCATTTCACCCCGAGCAAGGCGGAAACGCCACTGATGTGCAGGGGGCTACATGAATGTAAAAAGATTAATTAGAAAAGAGTGAGGAGTACAAGCTAGTTAGAAAGGAACAATAGAAAGCTGAGAAAGCAGGTGCAATGACAGATACATAGGTGGAGAGAATGGGAAGGTTATACAGGGGAGGGGAGAGAGCTAGAGGCCAGTGGTTAGTAGATGAGTATTAACTTTGCATTTAAATTTCTGGAGGTTGTAGCCGTCAGGAAAGCAAGAATACGGGAGTGAGTTCCACAGGCGGGAAGTGCAAGAGAGGAAGCTGCAGGAGTAGAATTGTCGTCTGCATTTGGCTAACCTGACTGTGAATGGGTGGGACCCAGTTGCCAGTCTGGTTGCATGGGTAAACACCTGTTGAGGAGGCATCAGTGACTTAAGCTCATCCGAGCAGAATCCATGAAAATATTTATAGAAGAGACAGAGGGAGGCCACATTTCGACGATGGGAAAGTGGCTGCAGTCGAGTCGCCAGATCAGTACCTATCACATTGCAGACTCTCCTTTGGAGCTTGTCAAGAACACTGAGGAGAACGGCAGGGGCACCTGACCATAAATGGCAGCAGTACTCCATGCACGGACGGATGGTTGACTTGTAAATTTAATTAGAATAATTTATGAAGATTTAAATTTCTGTTTTAATTTGTACAGGATAAGTGATACTGTTATTAAGTAAAAAATATATTTACTAATCATAAATTGAAAATCTTAGTAGAAATCATCAGTTTCAAATGACAATATTTTTCTTGTCTATTCCAATATTTGTCATCATTTATTAACTTATTTATTTCTTCCCAGTTCCGTTGTCATAAATTAAGTCTTGACACTCTTTTCTCATAGGAAAAGTAAATTAAGTTGGACTGTTTCATTTTAAGAGAATTTCGAATAATTTTTTAAATATATAAACATGCTTATTTTTCTCTCATAAGGTCGACCATACACGACATTATCAGAAATTAAAAGCGACAAGTATAGTATATTTAATTATAGTAAATTTAAAACCTCAAATATTTAAAATTCAATAAACATTAGATTATAGCACGATTTCCAGGCGTATCTTGACCAGTCCTTACTGACCCTTAACAAGTCCGCCCATATTGTGTTTGATTGATCTCGAACCGGCTAAAGAAAGACTGCTCGTTATCATCTGGTTAGGTTAGCCCTGACACGCGAGAGGTCGATTATATATTTAAGACCAGGTTTACGCGATTGGCGGTAGCTGATAGTTTGCAAACGGAATATAATCAGTAGAACACTGCAACTCCACGGGTGTAGTTTTATACATACATACATACATACATATACTATATGTTGATTATATACACAATTATAAGCAAGTCAATACTTGTGAAACGCAACAGTTGGCTGATATTTCAATAATTAATTCAGTAACAATGTTCTCGGGGACGCTACAAGGGGTTCAGTTTTCTCTCAATGTATAATTCTTACCAGCCCGAAATGAAAACAGTATCAGTTATCCATTTCGACTGAGTCTCCAGCCCCTTCAGTGATGTGGGGGAGAGAACTAACTTCTCTTATCGCTTGCCTGTCCGTCCCAAAAGCTTGATAGACCACGACAAGAAATTCTCATTGCCCAATTTTGACCTAGGGTTAACAATTTGTCAAAACATCATGACAATATCATGGCTATGATTGTTTTACCCAGATTCAATCAATTCATTTTTTTTCCCGACAAAAATAATCGTGTTCTCCAATTTTAACAAAAAATAATTGTATTCTTAAATTTTAGAGAACTCACTTCTTATCTTTAAAATTAATAAAAAAAAATACCAGCCATCTGGAAATGGGGTTACAAGATTACGGAAAATATTTTCTTAAATATCTAAGATTACTGAGTACTTCAAAATTGTTTATAAAAACATTTACATTAATTCAATGAATTTTTAACACCTCAAGCTCCATAAAACAACTTTAGATAAATATCAATCCGTCATGAAACTGTCAAACAGCTACTGACTCGTAAAAAATGCATTTTTGCGATATTTTAAACTTAAAGTAAATAATATGTGTTTCAAATAAGATAAGTTAAGAACTTTAAATTCAAAACCAGCCTAGAGTACTCTTCCCGGCTATGAACAGACTGGGTTCCATAGCCTTGGGAGCCTAACAGTCTACCGCAGAAAGAAACAGCAATCTACTCTGGATAAAAACCTCTGCCTAGTCAGTCACGACTCGAAAAAGACCTGGTTATTTTCTAAGCGTATTTTTCTAGTGGGATATGCTTGCTAACCAATACACCACATCGATGATTTTCTAAGCATAGCTAAGATAGCCCGGAAAGTGTGGAGCACCCAGTGAGAATCAAAGTCATTACTCAGTCATAATTGATCAAGAGAGGCAACCTTGCTAACTATTATACCACGACTAAGTGCCAAACATGAAAGAGACATGATCGCCCAAGTATGTGTCACATATGGCACTTAATTGACTCAGTGAATATTTCTCAAATAAAGTTTCACTTAAGTATATTTTATTTTTTAAAAGATTCTTTAGCAAAATGAAATCCACTGCGATTTCAGACAACTGAAAACAAAAAAAAAAACCTTCTAGTTTAAATAAATTTTAAATTAGTTTTTGAAACACAGCAAAGTATTTTGCTTATTGAAAATATTGAATTTAATCTACTAGCTTAAAATTAAAACTGAAATAAAAGCTTCGAGAAAGTTCATTTTTTGAAATTCACATTAAACCTTAGGTAATGTTTTTGACAACAAATGTAAAATGTGACCTTTTACTGATTGGTGATAGCTTTAGCCTCCCGACTCCAGAGTTTCGTAGAAGGACCATGCAGCATTCACTACGTCCTCTCTTCAGTGGATTATTTAAATCGGTCGACAATCACTTTTAAAAGCAGCTTAGACTTTAGCGTTTTTTATCATTTTTTTTTATTTTTTTTACTACTTCATGAGTTAAGAGGCTGGAATATTTAGGTTAGAATCAGGATTAAATAATTTTGGTGTTCTTAGGTTTACCTATTTTTAAAATCTATGGTCCCATTATGTATCTTACCTAGACAAAATTAAAAAGTGACATGTCCAGGCACCTGGCTATCCTGCTTTCTTTCGCGACCTACATCTTAAAACTCTATGATTACCTAATTCTCATTTATGATTGAATAATATTGACACACCTAAAGCGTTTTCTCTAACTACCACTTCCTAATTTTCTAAATAAGCATGAATTCATCTTATATTTTCAAAATTTATCATTTTCACCATTTATTTTTAAGTTATCACCTGTATAGTGATATACTACTTTTATAAACTATTGTAATAACAAAATTACAATATTAAGCTCTACTCTGTATCGAGCACTCTTTTTATAAAAGTAAATGCTTGAACAGTGGGTTTTAATATACGTTCTCTTTCACTTTCTTATAATATATATATATATATATATATATATATATATAGTCATCCGCAGACAGATCTGTTTCGCCGTATTACAGCTCATCAGTACGGCTTAGACTCCGGTCGCTTCCTAACCCAGAATTGAAACCCGACCGATATATATATATATATATATATATATATATATATATATATATATATATATATATTAGATTAAATATAGCATTTGTCACTTTCAATAACCTACAGGTGTGGGAGACTTATTGTCACTTGATGCCCAGTGAAAGATACTACGAAGTACTACTGATGTGACAAGTAGCACATAGTAATAATATACCTGCCACGTTATTCGTTACCAAACATCGGAAGAAAATGAAATCATTTTCTTTTTAAGCTTTCTCAAGAGCTTTGAAGGCGGCAATATTTCTGGTAACTGGATGAGTCCGCTGTGAAATGGACAAATCCCAAGAAAGTCTGACGGCTCGAAGAAAGAGATAGAAATAGCTAAAAAGATCGCCAAAATGTTTAACGTTCCCAGTTTCAAATGACAACATTTTTTCCGCCTATTCCAAAATTTGTCATCATTTATTTATTTATTTATTTCTTCCCAGTTCGATTGTCATAAATAAAGTTTTGACACGTTTTTCTCATAGGAAAAGTAAATTAAGTTGGGCTGCTTTATTTTGATAGAAAGATAAAAAAAAAAATACTCTGGTAAAAGAAAAGTTACAAACAGATAGACAAAACGTGATTATATTAATTTCTCAAGCTTAGATTCGTTTTGGCACAAGGCCACAAGTTTAGCGCACCAAGTTAAACCATTTTTAATCATTACCGAAACAACTATGATGTGGAATTAGTAAAACGAAACACTTCAAATAACTAGACGCATAGATCAGTCAGAACAAATTTAGTACAACCCGGATATAAGTGACCCGGATATAAGAGACCTTTATATAAGAGGCCCGGATATGAGATATATTTCTCTGACCCAAAATTAGAGCCTATGATAATGTATATAAAACAGACCAAACTCTCATATAAGAGAGACCCCGGATATAAGAGAACCATTTATCCGGTTCTGACAACTCTCTTATATCAGGGTTACACTGTATATGAGAAAATGAAATTGAACATAGCATATGCTGGAACAAAGGTAGTTTTTCCCAACACCACAAATTTCTACAAAACCAAAACATTAAAGAAAATCTCGATTTATGTCTTTAATCAGTTTTTACCAACACCGCAGATTACTGCAAAACCAAAACATTAACCTCAAATGTCTAGCATTGTTCTTAAATAGCGTCTCCAGATAGAGACTTTCATACTGGTGACAAATATGTCGACAAATCCGTCTAGAAATATTATTTTAAATAACTTCGCCCAACACCACAAGTTGGTACAAAACCAAATAATTAAACAAAAACTCGATTCATGTCCTTAAACAGCTTCTTCCAACATCAAAAACGGCTACAAAACCAAAACGCTAACCTAAAAACTAGTTATAATCTTAAATAGTTTCGCCTAACATCGGAAATTGCCACGAAACCAAAATATTAACTTGAAAATTCGAGCCATATTCTTAAATAGCTCAGCACAATACCGTAAATTGCTACAGAACGAAAATATTAACTTAAAAATTCTACTCATGAACTTAAATAAATCATGAGACAACACCGTAAATTGGTACGAAACCCAAAACATTCACCTAAAACTTCGAGTTGTGTTCTTAAATAGTTTCGCCCAACACCGCATATTGCTACGAAACCAAAATATTAACTTGAAAATTCGAGCCATATTCTTAAATAGCTCAGCACAATACCGCAAATTGCTACAGAACGAAAATATTAACCTAAAGATCCGTGTCATGTTCTTGATTAGCTTCAACAAACACTGCAATTAGCTACACAAGCAAAACGTTGACCCAAAAACTCGAATCACGGCAATCTTCTACCACTAGTAGTTTTTGTGGCTTGTTTTGATTAAAGTTAGTATCAAAATATGAATTAGTATGCAACAAGGTTATATTCAGTTCTCAAACTCTGTATATAAGAGGCAATCATTGTTGGTTTTAGCCACGCTGACAGATTTGTTGGATCGAAGGCTCTTTTTTTTTGTTAGCCTAAAGATAAGCAACTGGAGTTGACATGCAAAAGTATCAATGCTCTATGCAAGATTGTGTTTCTGGTCATAAATCAATTACTTTATTGACCCTACTACTACTTTTTGAGTAGACGCCTTAAATGCCACTTATCTAATAATAATAGTGCAATGAAAAAATTATTAACCCATAAGTTACAAGAACCATTATGAAACATTTTGGTCGTTAATACAAAAATACTATTTAAATCCTAATATCCAAAACACATTTTTATAAGAAAGGCACTGCATATAAAACAATTTTCTCCTAGCATCAATCTTTTATTGCTTAAAAGTGAAAATGGAGTTTTGGAAATGTATTTTCTTTTTAAATAGATAGACGTTCACACGATGCCCAGCGACGCGCATCACGTGATAGCACTAAAGAACTCTCCTTTTCTAAAATTGCTACAGAACGAAAATATTAACCTAAAGATCCGTGTCATGTTCTTGATTAGCTTCAACAAACACTGCAATTAGCTACACAAGCAAAACGTTGACCCAAAAACTCGAATCATGTTCTTTAATAGTTTCGCCCAACATCGTAAATTGCTACGAAACCAAAATATTGAGCAAAAACCTTGTGTTACGTCTTTCATAGTTTCGCCTAACACCGACAATTGATAAAAAAGCGAAACATTGACCTAATGATTCAAGTCATGTTCTTTAAGAGCTTTGCCCAACATCGCAAATTGCTACAAAACAGAATAATTTAAATAGTTTTACCCAACACCGAAAATTGCTACAAAACCAAAACATTGACTCAAGAACTCTAGTCAAGTTCTTTCACAGCTTCGTTAATCACTGCAAATTGCTACAAAACCAAAGTATTGACAAAAAAAATCGAGACATGTTCTTCAATAGCTTCCCCTAACACCGCAAATTGCTTCAAAACCAAAACTAAAACTCTAGGCATGTTCTTTAATAGCTTCGCCTATAAAAGTAAGGAGATGATTAATGCTTTTCAAATTATGTGAAATATAACCAAACTTTCTACAACTTCCAGTTTTTATCCAGAATTATCAGAAGTTTATCAGCAAGTGGATTTGTGAAAGATTAAAAGTATACACTATGTCTAAAATATAAATTTAATAATAGAACAGAATAACATGAATTGGTAGAAGTTAATGTTCAATGAGAAACAGTAGTAAGACACTAAGGGTATCCAGAAGTCGTAGTAGTCTTCGTGGGAATTAGTTTATGTGTACGTAGGCAGAAACGTATGTATGTATGTATGTATGTATGTATGTATGTATGAGCATTATCGTTAGATAGAGGTGTCGTTGAATTATTCGCTCAGTTTTAAAGGGTTCCGTTCGGTTATCAAGTACAAGAAAAGGCAGAGGTGTGGAGCTGGAAAAATCATTTGGGAATTCACTCCCGAATGTGATTCTAGTTTTTCCATTGGACGACGAAGAAACTTCGCATAGGCTCGCTAAAAGGGTCCGTAAAAAGAATTTGTTTTTGATAATTGAGGATTATTTGAATTTTGTTTTTAGATGTTTTCTAGTTTTCTATTGGCCGAAAAACATTTCGCATTGAGGTGGGATATTTTGCAGGTATTTTTTTTAGATTCGCTTTTGCGTGTGCGCTAAGCAAAGTTTTGTAAATTCGAGTAAATTCATTTATTTCTAACAAAATCAATGAGTCAGTGTTTAGCATTTTAATTTTAAATGTAGATTCTGTTCGGTTCATTACACGCCCAACATCATAAGTTGTACGAAATCAAAAAATGACCTAAAAACACTAGTCATGTTTTTAATAGCTTCTCCAAACACTGTACATTTCGACAAAATCCAAAACATTGACTCCAAATCTCGACTTATGTTCATTAATAGCATCGCACAACACCAAGAATTGCTGTATAACCAAAAGATTAACACAAAAAAAATCGATTCATGCTTTTTTTAATAGCTAAGCCTAACAATGCAAATTGCTACAAAAACAAAACATTGACCCAAAAATCTAGTTATGTTGTTTAATAGCTTCACACAACACCGGAAATTGCTCCAAAGCAAACATTTTACGCAAAAACTCGAGGTATGTTATTAAACAGCTTCGGCCAACACCGCAAATTGTCACATAATAATAACATTGCCACAAAAAATCGAGGCATGTTCTTTCATAATAACTTTGCCCAACACCACAAATTGCTAAAAGGTCAAAACATTGACCCCAAAACTCTAGGCATGTTCTACAATAATTCCACCCAACAACGCAAATTGATACAAAACCAAAACATTGACAAACAAAATTGAGCCATGTTTTGTAATAGCTTCGCTCAACACCGCAAATTGTTACAAAACCAAAATATTGACATAAAATCTCGACTCTGATTCTTTAATAGGTTTCCCCAACACCACAAATTGTCAAAAAGCCAAAACATTGACACAAAACCTCTAGATATGTTCTTCAATAACTTCGTCCTACACCGCAAATTATTACGAAACCAAAACATTGACCCCCAAAACCTCTAGTCAAGTTCTTTAATAACATCGCCAAACACTGCAAATTTCTACTAAACCTAATCATTGACTCAAAATATCGTCTCTTGTTCTTAATTAACTTCGCCCAACACTGCCAACTGCTGCAAAACCAAAGTAACCTAAAACTAGTGTTACGTTCTTTAATAGTTTTACCCACCACCGTAAACTGTTTCAAAACGAAAACATTGAACCAAAACTTGAACCATGTTCTTTAATAGCTTCGCCTAACACCGCAAACTGCTACAAAATCAAAACATTGACCAAAAATCTGAGCACCGAATTTTTTCTTTATATGAAAACGGCTAATATAACCATTCAGTCAGTCAAGTGCCATACGTGATACACGCTTGGGCGATCATGTCTCGAAAAAGACATGACTGACTGGGCAGAAGATTAGGTTGCCATTGCTTTTTCCGGTAGACTGGTTGCCAGCCAAGGCTATATAAACCAATCTATCCTATTATTAACCTATAACTGGAGGAAAGAGAAGGGTTAATACCTTTCCCAATGTTATTTGCGCGTAAGTGAATGCAATGAATTCAACTGGAATTCCAACTCGGCTCCCCAATTTCTTGTCCCTAGACGATATCTAATGCACCACAACGCACATTCTAATCATTAGCATTCCTTAAAACATACTTGAATAGAAAGATCAACAGATAACCGTACCGAATTACGTATTTTCTGAATATTCAAATCCATCGCAACCACCGAAAGAATATAGAGATGAATCTCAAGGCAAGCAATTGTTTATATTTCTGAGATCAGGAATTGTAATTATTTATATTATTTACATTGTTCAGACTGTTGTGCTCATCTTTATTGCCATATTGACTTTTCGGCCCTTGTACGTTCCGACCTTCTTCAGGTGATTGTAATTTTGAACCGAACCGTTTATTTCGATTACTGGAGTAGACTGTTCTCGCTCCATGAGCCATGCCTCTTTCGATGTGTTAGTTATCTCACTTTAACTCAACTCTCTATTTTTTACCACTGCTGTAGCCAGGTATTAAACACACAGCGCTGTGGGTCAAGTCAACGAGATGTAAGTTCAGTATCTGTCAACAGCTGTGGTGAACAAAAAGCAATCTTCAAGTGTTGATTTAAAGAAAGATGGCTCATGGAACGAAAACAACCCACACCAATGATCGAATCAAAGTGTTCACTTCAAAATTCCAGTCAACTGAAGAAAGTCAGAGCGTACAACGGCCGAAACTTCGTGAATATGACAATAAAGATGAGAATAGCCCGAACAATAATGTAAATACTCAAAGCAAGAAATCGAAAGGACGGCGCAATTTCATTCTTATTATAAATCCTTCTGGTCGATATATTTATTTATTTTGTTTTGTTTTTTTAATTTTTTCTGGTGTTGTGTCTCTTCAGGATGTAAGAGCTCATGCCTTTTTCTGCAGTATTCATGGGTTACAATGACTTCTTGCAACACACAATGAAACAGTTTCTTATTGCCTTCTCCACGATTTGAATTACAGAAAAGTATTTCTCCTAAACTGGTTGCCATTTAATGGATAAGGGGCCAATTTTTGTAAATTTTAACGCTTGGTTCGAGGAAGAAGAGGTAGAATCATAACTTTTCCTAAATTATTTGGGTAAAAAGTGAAAACCACAGAACTGCGGATAGTACAATGTGTATCGGCACAGAAAGTGGCATTAGAGTGGTGTCATATAGAAATAAAGTGTCGCTGCCGACATTTGGTTTTGAACACAGATCGTCGGTGAACAAACACAGTCGACCTCGTCTTGAAGTAATTAGAGGTATCGGGCTGATGAGATCACGTGATGTGTAAAAAGAATATATATATATATATATATATATATATATATATATATAGTAGCTAACCTAGAGACAACGGACCTACCAAGGTTTCGCCTTGGTAGGTCCGTTGGCTCTAGGTCAGCTACTTACTTATTTATTTGTTCTGCTATTGTATTGAGCTCTTTACGTGTTAGGTTCTTCGTCTCGGGTTTCTTTTCTTTCGACTAGTACTTTGACTAATATTCAAGTGCTTAGTTCGTTTTTTTTGTTTTTTTTCCATTTTTCCCCTTCGCGTTTATACACGCTGTGTTTTTCGAGACGTGTACAAAGATAAATTCACAGTTATATATATATATATATATATATATATATATATATATATATATATATATATACTAGCAGTATAGCCCGGCGTTGCTCGGGTGAAATGAAAGCTTTAAAACTAATCCATGGTCCTGGAGCTCAGACTCTTTGGACGTTGGCACAAAATACTAAAAAGCAATAGTTGTTTCCAGTTAAAGTGAAACCGTAGACTGAAAGAAAAATGAATGGATGTAAGTCAAATTTTGATTTCCTGGTATCGATATCAAAAAGTTTTTTTCGTCGTAAACTGAATTTTGAAGGCTAAATAAGTCCTCTGTGTAAATGGTATCATGGCTGAGACTAAGAACTACAATTATACCTACTTAGAGCCAAACCCGAAGCAAAAACTAAAATAAGAGGACTGAAAAACTTATTTTGATCCGACCCGGTAAGATACCGGGGTATAGATTTCCAATATCGGAGTCAAATAAGTCATCCAAGGATAGAACTGCAGCCTTGAAACTTCTTAATATCGTTTCTTATGTCTTTGTCTATGAGTGTATCAAAATTGGATTAAAATCAGACCACTCCTTCTCTAACCCGATTTTTTTCGATTATAGATTTTCGATATTTATCGGGGGTACCTCGACACAAAAACTAGGCAAGAACACTCGCAGACGCTTATAGTACAACTGTATAAATTTTCAAGAAAATTGGTTCAGCCGTTTCGGTGTCTATAGGTAACGGATACACACACACACTGACACACACACACAAACACACACACACACACAGACAAAGTTCCATTTATAAATAAGTTTATAAATAGAAATGGAAATCTTCAAAAGGAGATTATTCACACTGGAATGATGAAAAGAAAGTTCGTTTATTATTAAAGAAATTGTGCCCTGCTGAACATGAAAAGTATGTAAATTTTATTTTGCTAAAAAACAGGTAAAATAAATTTTGATGAAACTGTTGGTGATAGTAGCTCATCATTTAATACACGGCATCAATGTCTTAACTTAGCAAAATGCGAAGATGACGATCACCAAGCATAGAAATGAATACAATATGGGAACCAGTAATACTAGTGCTAGGAAAAATCATAAGCATCAAAGATTACAATATGAGCTCTGGTAAAAAATGCTAGAGAAAATCATAAGCGTCAAAGATTACAATATGAGCTCTGGTAAAAAGTTGCTAGAGAAAATCATTAGCATCAATGATTACAATATGAGCGTTGGTAAAAAAAAATGCTAGAGAAACTCATTAGCATCAAAGATTGCAATATGAATAAAAATTGGTAACTGAGACATTAGGTTTATAAGTCTCAGAAATTTATGTGCTGATGTCCTCAAGGACACATGGTCAAGTGGATATAAATGTTGGTTAGTTCCAGTGACTTGACCCAAAAAGTTGTGTGTTCAGTGGCAAACAAATAGAAGAGTTAAGTTAAAGGAAGATAAGTAAACGATATCAGTAGTGGCATCGCACATGAAATGAGAATGATATTTCCCAGTGATCGTAATAAAGGGTTCGATTCGAAATTCCTAGCATCTGAAGAAGGCCAGAGCGTACAACGGCTGAAACGTGGTAAATTTGGCAGTAAAGTTGAGGACAATAATCTGAATAATGTAAAAACTGTAAATGCTATCTAATCTCAGAAGTATAAAAAAAATGATCTAGGATATTTGCTAAGTTATAAATGAATCCCATGTTAACTCTTCAGAAAATAACGGAAGAGTGTCACCGTATTGTAAATCGAAAACTCGATACTGCAAGGATTGAGGAAAGAGAGATTTTACAAGGACACAGCGTAAGAGAAACGACTATAAACGTTTTTCAACTTCTAACAGAACAGTAAAAACAGGCGATAAACCCCCTCAATACCTAATACTTGACACTTGTGTGTATGTCAGTCAGTTAAGTGCCATACGTGATACACGCTTGGGCGATCATGTTTCGAAAGAGACATGACTGACTGGGCAGAAGATTATCCCGCAGTAGGTTGCCATTGCTTTTTGCGGTAGACTGGTTGCCGACCAAGGCTACAGAACCCAATCTGTCCTGTTATTTAACCCATAACTGGAAGGAAGAGATGGATTAATACCTTTCCCAAGGGTATTTGTGCGTAAGTGAATGCAACGAATTCGGCTGGAATTCGAACTCGGCTCGCTGATTTCGAGTTCCGAGCCAATATCCAATGCACCACAACGCACATCTTTTTCAAGAAGAAAAAATGCTACGAGTGGTGGGGGTAGGAAACAAAAGATACAAAAAGTGGAAGAAAAATCTAAACTTATTGATAAATGGAACTTTGTCTGTGTGTGTGTCTGTGTGTGTCCGTTACCTATAGACTCCGAAACGGCTGAACCGATTTTCTTCAAAATTTACACAGTCTTACTATAAGCGTCTGCGAGTGTTCTTAGCTAGGTTTTGTGTCAAGGTACCCCCGATAAATATCGAAAATCGATAATCGAAAAAATCGAGTTATAGAAGAAGTGGCCCGATTTTAATCAAATTTGATACACTCATAGACAAAGACATAAGAAACGATATTCAGAAGTTTTAAAGTTGCAGTTCTTACAATAGTACAGAAAATCGAATATATATATATATATATATATATAAATAAAAGGCAAGATGTTTGTGTGTATGTCTGTATTTTTTCAGTTCTTTTATTTTAGTTTTTGCTTCGGGTTTGGCTCTAAGTAGGTATAATTGTAGTTCTTAGTCTCAGCCATGATACCACTTACACAGAGGACTTATTTAGCCTTCAAAATTCAGTTTACGATGAAAAAAACTTATTTGATAGCGATACCAGGAAATCAAAATTTGACTTACATCCATTCATTTTTCTTTCAGTCTACGGTTTCACTTTAACTGGAAACAACTATTGCTTTTTAGTCTTTCATGCCAACGTCCAAAGAGACTGAGCTCCAGGACCATGGATTAGTTTTAAAGCTTTCATTACACCCGAGCAACGCCGGGCTATACTGCTAGTACATATATATATATATGCGATTGGTAAATTGTCGCAATTATTTTATTTCAAATATTCTTAAGGCTTAGTCTGAGCTCTAGGACAATGGATTAGTTTTAAAGTTTCCATTACACCCGAGCAACGCCGGGCTATACTGCTAGTTAAATATATGTAAGCAGGATAAATACATAGAGTAAAAACAAAAATCAGAAGGGGAAGGTTAACAAAATTATAAACATCTCAAAAGAATGCATTTCTTTTTATGTAAATTAATAATGTAAGAATAAAACTACAACTGGATACAGGATCTGATATCACTATCATAAATGAGCAGACATAGAGAAAAATGAGTAATCCCAGGTTGTTGACTTCTAATAAATTTGCTCTCGGAAAGAGATTGAACTTTTAGAATGAATTCACCTGTAACTTTTTAAAAAAAAAAACAAGAAAGCGGCGTTTTTTTTTTTGTTTTTTTTTGTTTTTGTTTTTTGTTTTTGTTTTTTTTGTATTAAAGAATACTACTATTTTATTTAAAACAGATTGGATTGCATTATTTGATCTTTGGGACCTTCCAGTTAACTCTTTTTGCAACAAAATAAATATTGTCACCGCCAATGCTAATACGCCAACTGCAAAGTTAAAGAATAAATTGAAAACGAGTGTTACAGAAGTTTTCTCAGAAGGTCTAGGGACATGCACAAAAATAAAGCTAAATTTGACGTAAAATGCAATGCCGACATTGAAGTTAAAAAAGAGTGTACGTTTTGCAGCTTTAGAATAAATTTCTAAGAAATTAGAGAGACTAGAAAAATTAGGTGTGATATCAAAAATAAACTATTCCGAATGAGCATTATAGTGGTGAGACGTTCTGGTGGTGAGTAATTGTATATTGTTGCAGATTAACGGAATTTGACCTTGTTGTAGATAGCCCACTATAAGTCATAAAAGATTATAAATCAAGAAAAGCAAATTGAGTTTAGAAACAACATTTTATATATACACATATCAATTAAGGTTTTTACAATTAAAGTAATACTTTAAAGATGAGTCCAACGGACGTTAAAATGTTCATGGCAATAAAAGCTGAAAAGAGAATTTGTGCGTATGAATGTAGGAGCATTGTAAATTAGGAATGTCTTTGATGTATCCGCTCCTTTGGTCGGTAAGTAATTTTGAGACAGCGAAGGATAAGATGATAGGGAATGGAGACGAGCATAGTAATTCGCTTGACGTCGGTCAAGGGAGATACTAATTACACTCGTCTCTCTCGAGTCTCTCTGTGTGTGTCTGTCTGGGTCTGTCTGGCGATGCTTTCTGTATCGGCTTTTTATTTCGACTTTTTGGATCGCAGCAGATCATTTGGAAATTCACATCCGTATTTGATTCTGGTCTTCCGATTGGCCGATAAATAAAGTTCGCGTAGGCTCGCTAACTGGAATTTAATATTTAATTAATTTTTAGTTTTCAACTGGAACACCTGCGTGGAGCGGAGTGCGCACCGACCAGTTTTGGTCATTTGCTTTTTGGTCCTGAGAGTGCAAACATCCGGTCCCTCGCTTTACTCGGTATCACCACAGCATCATTAACAGTTTAAGTTTAAAAAGAAATAAAAAATCCGCATGTGTTCTGATTTTTTGAAACAATACAACTACCCGTTACCAAATTCAAAGGAACTTTTTGCCAAATTAAATGGTGGTAAATTTTTTTATAAATTGGACCTGTTATACGTTTACCTATAAGTACTAGTAGACGAAGCGTGCTCAAAACTATTAACAGTTAACACTCATAGAGGACTATACAAATTTAACCGACTTTCTTTTTTAGTATAAAGGTAGCACCAAACCTATTCCAACAGATTATGGATACAATGCTTGCCAGTTTCGATTGTGCACAAGGATATTTAGATGATGTAATTATTAAAAGTGGGACACGAAAGCAACAAACGGAAGATGTAAAAAAAGGGTATTTGAGAGGATTAAAGAATACGGTTTTAAGATCAGTGAAGGAAAATGCGAATTGTTTATGCCCAGAATCAAATATCTAGGGCAAATTATCGATGCAAACGACCAGATCCTTTAAGGTCGAGCGCAATAAAAGACATGCTCGCCCCAAAAAATGTAACAAAGTTTATAAGCATTTTTAGGGTTTGCTAATTACTATCATGTATATATACCAAACATACATGAATTAAGGCTATACTTGAATAACGTGCCAAATAAAGATGGGAAATTGAATTGGTTAGATAAATATCAAAATCTTTTAGAAGAAACCAATAAAGTCTTAACGTTGGACTTGTCACTAGCTCATTTTGACCCCAAATTAAAAATTGTGGTTGCAGCAGATGCAAGTGATTCGGGTATTGGAGCGATGATATTACACAAATATGAAGACAGAAAAACTAAACCAAAAAAGCTCATGCCTCTAGATCATTAATTGCAGCTGAAAAAAGCTAGAAAGATAGAAAAGTAAGTATTGGTCATATCTGCGATGAAAAAGTTTAATAAATTCATACATGTTAGAGAATTTATACTCCAGACAGATCATTAGCTATTATTGTTCATATATGGATAAAAAAAAAGGGTGTTCCCACTCATCCAACGAATAGACTACAGTACTGGGGTACTATCCTATTAAATTATAATTATAAAATGGAGAATCTACCATCTAAAAAATTGATTCTTGCAGATGGCTTATCTAGACCAGGGGTCGGCAACTCATTTGACCCGCGGGCCGGATGGTCTTATAATGACGAGTCGCGTGCCAGACCAAGGTCATTAATGAAAAATTAAGGAAAATTACAAATGCAGACTCCTGTCAACCTAAATATTTAAAACCATAATGAAAATAAACATTGAGAAATCAGAAAAACAAAAAGAAATACAAAATTTAAAAACACCTAACAAAATTACTTTTCCTCAAGGAAAAATATTTCAAAATGAAAAAATCCACCGAAGTGAAATGGATAAAATTATGACGTGTAGGTTTGAAACTGTTATTGAAAATTGTATCACAAACAAATCACACACACACACACACACACACACACACACACACACACACACACACACACACATATCAAACAAAAACGAAACACATATACACATACATACGAGTACAAATAGTCTGTCGCTGGCCGGTCGGTCGGTCGGTCGGTCAAATCGGCTCTCAGTTTTTGTTTTATGTTTATTTTTTTATTTTTTACGCAGAAATGGAGGTGATTGGGTTTTGATCGTGTTTTGCGGTCATAGTATTCAAATTCGGTTGGGTGGATCAGAGGAAGATAACAGCAGGCCTTTTATTGAATTCGAAAGCCTCGCCTCTCATGTTAAAAATAGTCATTGGTAATCAGGCTCGCGGGCCGATCAAAATGCTTTCGCAAGGCCGGATCTGGCCCGCGGGCCGTAGGTTGCCGACCCTTGATCTAGTCTAATACCAAAATTCTTCGAACCACTTGAGGACACAGTAATTTCAATTTCACATACAAAAAAGAATAAGCAAAATAGTGTTTGAAATAAAATAGAAACTTAAAAAGTACGGTCCTTAATCGGGTAAGAAAGATCAGTTAACTGGACAAAGTCAATGCTAAACTAGGTAATTTAACAACAATCATTCGACCAACCACTTACTCAAACACACACTCATTCAGACATAAAACAAATACAAAGCACACACTCGATAAAACAAAAAGCGTCCCACATCTACCAGAGAACTGACATCTCTGACACCTATTTCAAAGAAGGAAAGTTCATTAGAACAATTTTAAAGAAAGTATTTATAGAAAATGCACATGGAATTTATATTACAATGGTGGAGAAGTGATTGAGGCTGAAATGTCAGTTCATGGCCAATAACATTGCAGATTCTTCTTTGGAATTTATCAAGAATCTCTAAATATATAGCAGGAGCACCAGACCAGATCTTGCAGCAATATTCAAAGCAAAGACTTATAAATATCTAAGGTACATTCTTGCTAGAAAAACTATCTGTGACGACAGCGTGAATCAACTTTCCTAGGTGCAGACTTAGCAATTGATTCAATGTACTGTTTCCACTACATGTCAGTTGAAAATGTCAGTCCGAGAAGGCGCAAAGTTGTTTAAATTATACAGAGGACGATAACAGCATAATATTCGGCATTCATTGAGCGAAATGTGGGGAATTGACTGATGCTGTGGTGCTTAGTCAGTACCAATAACATTGCAGATTCTTTTCTGGATGTTATAAAGAATCTTTAAATATGTTTTTTAATAATTGTTTCACCTCAAGCAAGGCAATACAGCCACTTGTGCACAGAAGGTTACAAGGAAAGAAAAGGAAAGAAAAAGAAAAAGGAAACACAATACCAGGGATGTAAATAAAATTTGAGTCATGTAGACGGATTATTAATAATTATAATATAATATTAGCAATTGATTCGATGCACTTTTTCTATTTTATGAGAGCTGAAAAAGTAAATTCGAGAAGGCGCAAAGTTGTGAAAAAAGCCAGAGAGGTCGATCACAAAGAAATATTCGGCATTCATAATCCGAGCAGTGGAGAAGTGAATGAAGCCGAGGTGCCAGGTCAAGATCAATAACATTGCAGATTCCTCAATGGATGTTATCAAGAACCTCTAAATATATAGGAAGGGCACCTGACCAGATGCGGCAACAATATTCAAAGCAAGGACAAATGGTAGACTTATAAATATCTAAGATAGAATCTTGCTAGAAAAATTGTCTGTGAAGACATAGTGACTCAACTTTCTTAGCTGCAAACTTAGCAACTGATTCAATACATTGTTTCCACTTCATGTCAGCTGAAAATGTTAGTCCAAGAAGGCGCAAAGTTGTTTAAATCATATAGAGGACGATCACAGCATAATATTCGGCGTTCATTGACCAAAATGTGTGGAATTGACTGATGCTTATCCAGTACCAATGACATTGCAGAATTTTTTTGTGGATGTTATAAAGAATCTTAAAATATGTTTTTGTTTCTTATAATCGTTTCACCCCAAGCAAAGCAATATAGCCACTGGTGCCTAGGAGGTTACAGTGAATGAAAAGGAATAAAGAAAGAAAGAGGGAACATGGTACCAAGGATGTAGAAGAAATGATGAGAGAATTTTGGGAATTAAGAAGATAAAAGACGGCAATTGACGTTTGGACTTAAACTTTTGAAGGTTGTAGCTATCAGAAAAGCAAGTATATGGAAAGAAGTTCCACAAGCAAAAACTGTAAGAAAAGAAACTGTTCGAGTAGAAGTGGTGGTTACATTTTTCTATTTTGACGGTAAAAGAATGGGACCTAGTAGCTAATCTAGTGGCAGGAAGTAAATTCATGTGGTCGGGGCATCAAGGCAAGAAGCTTGTTAGAGCAGAAGTTCAAGAAAAGACAGAGGGAAGCTACATCCTATCGGTGAGAAAGTGACTGAAGTCGAGCTGCTATATTAAGATTGATTACATTGCAGATCCTCCTTTGGATAGCAGGAGTACCCGACCAGATGTGGCAGTAATATCCAAAGCATTGACAAATGGTAAAATTATAAGATCAGACAATCTAGTTCTGCGCTGTTTCATTGTTTTTTGTTTTTTGTTTTTTTTGGGGGGGGGTCGCATTTTTTTTTCTTCATTTTTTTAATGTCTACATCTCAGCACCGAATTACTTATTGATCAATCGATCTACCGGAAAAAGGTTCTCGCAACCTGGTGAACAAGGTTTTCAAGTCGCCTTTGAGCCTGTGATGTCAGGAGATCGACGTAACGGCGAATGTTCGGCTGAGTTTAATGGTAAAGTCGCCTGGACCATAAACGTCATCGGCAAGTAGAGCGACGTCTGCTGACAAGGCACTGAAGCTGTAAGGTTGAGCGTTGATCTTGTCCTTGACAGCGCCGGCTTGTTCTCCCCACCTATTTACCTACTTACCATGTCGAATATTCTTCGTTCGAGTGGCTTCAAACACCTTCAGAATCCACGATGTACGATTTACAAATGCTCGTAAATCAATTAGCACCCGATAACCTCTCGCGAGAAGCACTTTTCAAAGGATCTTCACTTCCGGGACTTCTTTGAGGGTCGACGTCCGTCGGGTAGCTGAAGTTCCAAGTTGTGGGGGAAATGTAAATTGTTGGGTTGGAGTTAATAGATGATTTAAGTGTAAGGAGAGAGAGAGAGAGAGAGAGAGAGAGCGGGTAGGGACGTTCGCTAGGCAGAAATAGTGAATGGGAATTCGCGTTTTTTTCCTCTTGTTTTTTTACTACATGATCAGAAGGAAATGGACGCAGCCATAAAAACGAGCGAAAGAAACTTAAAGAGAAGATACTTTCTACGGATTTTACTGTTTATGGCCAAAACAATTTCTTTACATGGACCTCTGTTTTTAATCTCTGTTCATACCTATCTCATCCAGTCAGTCAGTCTATCTATCTATCTGTCTATCTCTGACTTTTCATATCACTCTATCTGTAAGTTCATCTAAGTATGTCTTAGTGATTATTTCTATCTATCTATCTATCTATCTATCTATCTATCTATCTATCTATCTATCTATCTATCTATCTATCTATCTATCTAAGAGCCGAGCTGTTTTTAATCTCTGTTCATATCTATCTTATCCAGTCAGTTTATTATCTATCTATCGATGACTTTTCATATCTATCTATCTATCTCTGATTTTTCATATCTATCTATCTATCTATCTATCTCTGACTTTTCATATCACTCTATTTGTAAGTTCATCTAAGTCCGTCTTAGTGTTTATATCTATCTATCTATCTATCTATCTATCTATCTATCTATCTATCTATCTATCTATCTATCTATCTAAGAGCCGAGCTCTTTTTAATCTCTGTTCATATTTATCTTATCCAGTCAGTTTATTATCTATCTATCTATCTATCTATCTATCTATCTATCTATCTATCTATCTATCTATCTATCTATCTATCTATCTCTGACTTTTCATATCACTATATTTGTAAGTTCATCTAAGTCCGTCTTAGTGTTTATATCTATCCACCTCAATCAGTTTACATTTATCTCTCTCAGTTTTACCCTTATCAGTCTTTCTCAGCCCATTTTCTCTACCAATCTATTTCACGTTCATATTTATGCATCTATTTCACTCTTTTCATCTATCTATATTTGTTCATATCTGACTCTTCATTTATCTCTTCTTTTTCTTTGCCGTTGTATTCATTTTCTCCGTCTCTCTCTCTCTCTCTCTCTCTCTCTCTCTCTCTCTCTCTCTCTCTCTCGTTATATATATATATATATATATATATATATATATATATATATATATTTCTCTCATTCTTATGTTTATTCTTTTCCTCTCTTCCTCTTTGTCTTTCAGTCTATTCACGTGTATGTCTTCATTTTCTTCCCTCCTTCCTTCTCCACCTCTCTCTCCCTCTATCTCTATCTGTTATAGTTGTTTCACCCCAAGCAAGGCAATACCGCCTCTCTCTCTCTCTCTCTCTCTCTCTCTCTCTCTCTCTCTCTCTCTCTCTCTCTGTGTAATACGTGTCTTTCCATTTCTCTCCCTCTGTTCTTCTTTGTCTTTCGGTCTGTTCAAGTGCATGTCTTCACTTCCCTCTCCTTCTTTCTCCTTCTCTCTCTCTCTCTCTCTTTCTCACTATCTTAAATGTCTTCATTTCTCTCGCTCTATTCTTCTTTGTCTCTCAATTTGTTCAAGTGTATGTCTTCATTGTCCTCCCTTTTTTACCTCTCCACCTTTCTCTCTCTCCACCTCTCTCTCTCTCTTTGTGTGTGTGTGTGTGTGTGTGTGTTTTGTATGTATCTCTTAATTTCTCTCTCAGTGATTTCAATTTCTTTCGTCAGTCTTTTCATATCTATCTCTTCTTTTCTTTCTCTTCTCTCTCTCTCTCTTTCATTCATTTATATCTATTTTTCTTTATCTCTCTCTCACTCTTTCTCTCTCTCTCTCTGTTTATCTATCTTGATCTTTTCCTATTTCTTTTCATGTCTATTTTTTCTCGTTTAGTCTTTTCATATTTTTCCTTTCTTACTGTCCCTTCTTCTGTTACCTTCTCTGTCTTTTCATATCTTTCACCGTGGTTCCCCCCCCCCACCTCTCTCGTGTTCTATCTATATCTATATATATATATATCTCTCTCTATTTCTTTTTATCTCTATATATCTCTCTATCTCTCTCTTTCTCTCTCTATCTGTATATCTCTCTTTATATATATATATATATATATATATATATATATAAGTATTGATGGAATAATGGCTACTTTTGTAGTGATATTGTAACATATTCATGTTATAATTTATGAATAAATAATATATATATATATATCAGTCTTTTCATAACCATCATTTAATTTTCCTGTCTTTCTTTTTCTCATTCACTTTATGCCTATTTCTCTCTTTTTCTCTCTTATTCTTTCCATGTCTATCTCTTCATTTCACCGATATCTCTTTCTCAGTCTTTTTATGACTATCTTTTCATTTTTCCGTCTCTCTCTCTCTCTCTCTCTCTCTCTCTCTCTCTCTCTCTCTCTCTCTCTCTTATTTCATAATTATCTCTTCGTTTATCTCTTTCTATCTCTGTCTGTCTCTTCATATCTATATCATCATTTCTCTTTATCTCTCTCTCTCTCTTAGTCTTTTATATATCGCCCTTTATTTTTCTCCCACTCTCCTCTTCGATTTTCACATTTATTTTACTTTTTCTCTCAATAATCAATAAGATCAAATCGTATCAACTTTTAACATTATACACACTAACAGTATATCAATCCATATCTATCTATCTATATATATATATATATAGAGAGAGAGAGAGAGAAAGAGAGGGGGAGAGAGAGAATGCATTTCTACATGATTTGTGATGCAAAGTAGAAAATATTAGAGAGCTCAATGGATATTATCCAGAGCAAATACATTGAAAGAAAAAGTCAGCATGTAATTAAACAGTTATAAATCCAGAATTCATTTCAGTAATGTAAAAAAAATGTGTGTGTGTGTGTGTGTGTGTGTGTGTGTGTGTGTGTGTGTGTGTGTGTGTGTGTGTGTGTGTGTGTGTGTGTGTGCTCTTATTTATCTTATAATCTAAATCTATTTGTTTCCCTTTCTCTCTTCCTTTCTTTCATTGGCTGATTAATCCATCCCATATTACAAATCTGGATGTGCGTTGTAGTGTAATGGATATCGGCTCGGAATAAAGCGATCCAAGAGACGAGTTCGAATTCCAGTCGTATTCATTTCATTCACTTACGCACACATACCCATAGGAAAGGGCTTAATCTTTCAATTCTCCCTCCAGCTATGAACAGCAGGACAGAATGGGTTCTATAGCTTTGGTTAGCAATCAGTCTATCGGGGAAAATCTTCTACCTAGTCAGTGTATCACGTTTGGCAATTAAATGAATCACATACCACCTATCTATCTATCTATCTATCTATCTATCTATCTATCTATCTGTGTGTGTGTGTTTTAAATACGTTCATATCTATCCGATTCTGATGTCACATTTGTCAGTCTAAATCCCTGTCTCTCTCTTTATATATATATATATATATATATAGATAGATAGATAGATATAGATATAGATATATCACTTATTCAGTATATTTCTCATTTTGTCCTTATCTATCTCTTTATTCATATTCAGCAATCGGGCTACCTATATCTTTACCAGTTCTTCAGTAAGATGATAAACTACATCTGGCAGCAAGGCCTCTGATCGGGAGGCTTAATTGCTCTTGTTCCCAGATCCACCCAAAACCGGGGCTGTAGCTCCTATTAGGGTCCTAGCTATGGACAAATAGTTAAACCCCGAATCGGTATCAAAACACTATGAAAGTAAAAAGACCAGCAAAATATTTTGTTAGTAAAAAAAATACTAGCAATATCTATTTGTAAAAGAAATTACTTATGATCCTAAGAAAATTAAATTTTGACATTAAAAGACACATGAAGTTGTTAATGTGTTGCTGCTAAAGAAACGAACATATACCTACCAATCTAAATAAGTCTATATCAATCGATCTCAACACTTTTATCTCTAAAACTATGCGTTTGTACATTTATTTAATTTCTCTCTCTCTCTCTCTCTCTCTCTCTCTCTCTATATATATATATATATATATATATATGGTGTAGGGGTAGGTTTTGAAGGCTATCACAATGCGTTTAGAAAAATAAAGGACGGCAATGAAGGTGTTAGGTATTACCTATTTATTAATCATTTATTAATTTCAAGATCATAGCCTTATCTTCAGAATATTTGGAGAGTTTAATTTCACGTCCCCTCGTGGTCCGTGCCTTTCATCGAATGGTCATCTTTCGCTGCAGCTGCTGTCGTTAATTCAAAACCTACCTATACACCAAATATACACAATGCTTCAAGCAAATTACAAAACTCTTATATATATATATATGGTGGGGGTGGCACTAACCTTTCTTTTGAGCAGTCCAAGCGTTTCAGCCACTTCACTGGTCATTCTCAATGGTGTTATGCAGGTACCTCGTCTCACCTTCGATGACTAACTTTTAAACTGAATTTTTTAAAATAAAAAAAAGTTTTCTTGAAACTTTTATTTTAGTTTTTAATTAAAAGCTAAATTATTAAATTTACTATTTCCAGTAAACAAATTACTCTGGTGTATATTAGATTGGAATCTAAACTTTTGAGATTTAAAAAAATTTTTTTTTAAATTTTCGGATATTTTTGAGCGACTGACACATTTGCAAACAAATTTAATTCTCGGTTTTAAAAATCTTGAAAAACATAAAATGTACATCTGCGACACGTTCTTTTTAGAAAGTTAGCAAATTTAATGTTAAGTTCATCTTATTACGTATTATAGCATAAAATTTAGACTAAAACTATTTCTTAATCACGGAGTGTTGATCTTTATAACCTTTCCCTTTTAACATGTGATGACAGCCAGCTGCGAAATATCTAAGTGTCTATAGTGATCAGAATTGACAAAATTGTCAAAATTGTGTTCCTGTAAGGGGATGAAACTGAAGCACATGACGTTTTAATGTAAAAATTGCCATGCACATAAAACCTTCAAATACACAAATAAAAATAAAAGATTATTTTAAAAATACATAGATGTGGGAATTAACAGATTCAAAAAATATTTTTACCAAGACTTTTTAAAATAATAACTTCAAAAAGAATTTCATTCATTTGTGAATAAGTCCTGAAAGTTTCATTAAAATCCGACGATTGTTTGATTTTTACAAAAATTTTCAAGTTGTGTTTTTCACCGGAAACAATTGAGTTACGTAATATTACAATTTACATTGTAAACTCTTGTAACGATTTGACTACCCACTAACTAAAGTCAAAACGAAAATTTTACCAAAATTTCGAACGTGTTAGAAAAGATTAAAAAAAATTAAGATAATTAAAACTTACTTTGATCTTCCCTCTTAATAATAACATAAACATTTTTTTTGAAAGGTTTTTTTTTTTAGTTTGGGGTCTTTTTTCTTCATACTATACGTTTTTTTTTTATTTGTTTTTTGTTTTTTTCAGCGATTTAGTGTAGGTACCTAATTAAAATTATTACAATATCATAATTAAATATGATTCACATGCATATAGGATAAAATTAACATTTACAATAAAGTGAAACCGATTTAATGTAAAACGATTTTTCTGAAAACCACATGTAAGTAAAACAATTTTAATTTTAATAGTTCTATGTAAACATACATGCATTATAAAAATTATATATAAAATTATGAAATCATTGGATGTTTCTTATTGTTGCAGCAAGTGTTTGTATAGACTTTTTTAACCATTTTCCTTTTAACATACATAAATGTGACTGCCAAGAAGGCCTTCCTACTATGGCGACTAACTAATCCCCGTTGCAGATGATTTCTCAGGCACATTTGTGTTTGTTCGACATTCACAGGGCTCACCTGTGGTTTATACAACAGCTACGCTGAGCCGACCTCAGTTACAGTTTCTGCGAGAGAGTACGTTATCTAGCGTGAACAACAATATATTAAATTCAAAAAAAGATGAAAAACAGGTAAAATCCCAAAATCCGATTGTATTAATATTAATTTTATTAATATTAAGATTGATCAAGGTGGAGGGCTCGATGTAAATAGTATTATCTATTTACAGAGCCAAATATACAAAATAAGTAAAAAATTCCGAAATTTAATTTGGTTGAATGACCATTTCAGCGAGAAAATTCTCGCTTCATCAGCAACGGTTGAAAAAAAAATTTATTAATTCAAATATAGTACAAAATTTCTATTATCGAAAGAAGCTAAAAAGGAAGTTAAAAAGGAGTGGGATTAAAGAATTTTTTAAAAAATTTGTCAGCACGACATAAGAAAGGGGAAAAGCAATTAAGATATCAGCTAATTAACGAATCAATGTTTCCACTGTAGGACAAATTCTGTGAAGAACTTGAGGCCTTAAACCTAACCTACCTGCTAGGGAATAGCTGCAGTTTGATAGATAGATAGATAGATAGATAGATAGATAGATAGATAGATAGATAGATAGATATGAATAGACATAGAAAAATAGATAGATAGAAACAGACTGTAATAGATAGATAGATAGATAGATAGATAGATAGATAGATAGATAGATAGATAGATAGGAACAAACTGTAATAGATAGATAGATAGATAGATAGATAGATAGATAGATAGATAGATAGAAACAAACTGTAATAGATAGATAGATAGATAGATAGATAGATAGATAGATAGATAGATAGATAGATAGGAACAAACTGTAATAGATAGATAGATAGATAGATAGATAGATAGATAGATAGATAGATAGATAGATAGAAACAAACTGTAATAGATAGATAGATAGATAGATAGATAGATAGATAGATAGATAGATAGGAACAAACTATAATAGATAGATAGATAGATAGATAGATAGATAGATAGATAGATAGATAGATAGGAACAAACTGTAATAGATAGATAGATAGATAGATAGATAGATAGATAGATAGATAGATAGGATAGGAACAAACTGTAATAGATAGATAGATAGATAGATAGATAGATAGATAGATAGATAGATAGATAGATAGATAGATAGGAACAAACTGTAATAGATAGATAGATAGATAGATAGATAGATAGAATAGGAACAAACTGTAATAGATAGATAGATAGATAGATAGATAGATAGATAGATAGATAGATAGATAGATAGATAGGAACAAACTGTAATAGATAGATAGATAGATAGATAGATAGATAGATAGATAGATAGATAGATAGGAACAAACTGTAATAGATAGATAGATAGATAGATAGATAGATAGATAGATAGATAGATAGATAGATAGATAGGAACAAACTGTAATAGATAGATAGATAGAAACCACAATTACAAACAGAAATTCATGCACAATTCATACAGCAAATTATCTTTGAAGTGACCCAGTACAATATATGGACAAGAGCTAATCAGTATATCTCTGTTTTTTTGCTTTTTGTTTTTTGTTTGTTTGTTTTCAAACATGAAATTTGTATCGAAACTGAAACCTTTATTTAATCTACAGGAGTAGATTGTTCTTGTTCCACTACCTGGGTCAATGGATATCTCATCTTATTCTCATTTTAGTACAGCACAGTTATTACTTACCCTGTTTTCACTAAGTCACTAAATTCACAAACCAACGCTCTAATCTACTAACCTCGGGGTTCCCAATTTTTTTTTTTTTTTTTTTTATAAGCGTTTCACCCCGAGCAAGGCATGTCACTGCCACTACTGTGCAGGGGGCTACGTAGAGTGGAGAAAGGCTGGTTAAATATAGGAAATAACAGAGGGTGGGTGATAGGCGGGTGAGGATACCGAGAATGAGGGTTGGGTAGATGAGAGTGTTGTGAGAATAGTTGGGAGTTAGTGTGATAGGAGGTGTCTATTGACCCTACATTTAAACACCTGGAGATTGTAACTGTCGGGAAAGCAGACTTGTGGAAGGGAGTTCCACAGGCGGGAAGCGCGAGAAAAGAAGCTGTTGGAGTAGAATTTACGGTTACATCTTATTTGTTTAACTGTAAAAGGAAAATAACAGAGGGTGGGTGATAGGCGGGTGAGGATACCGAGAATGAGGGTTGGGTAGATGAGAGTGTTGTGAGAATAGTTGGGAGTTAGTGTGATAGGAGGTGTCTATTGACCCTACATTTAAACACCTGGAGATTGTAACTGTCGGAAAAGCAGACTTGTGGAAGGGAGTTCCACAGGCGGGAAGCGCGAGAAAAGAAGCTGTTGGAGTAGAATTTACGGTTACATCTTATTTGTTTAACTGTAAAAGGGTGGGACCTAGTTGCTAATCTAGTATCTCGTGTAAATTCGTGCTTGGGCGGCACCAGTGATCTAAGCTCATCGGAGCAGGAGCCATGAAAGTACTTGTAGAAGAGGCATAGGGAAGCTACATCACGCCGGTGTGAGAGCGGCTGCAGCCGGTCTGCCAAGTCAGTATCAACCACGTTACAGATCCTCCTTTGTATTTTGTCAAGAAGCCCAAGGAGAGCAGCAGGGGCACCCGACCAGATATGGCAGCAATATTCAATACACGGGCGGATGGTAGATTTGTATCTTTTTAGAATCGCCGCACCATTATTCATGACCACAGCTTAGGGCGACCCACTCAAATTTACTAGGCAAAAAACATATGAAAGAACATAAAAAGTATTATTTATATGAACAGGTGAAAATTGGTTTCCTTTTGACGATGACAAATGATTAAAACGAGAGCATGACCTGATTCATTAAGCTCGTTAAAACAACATAACGCTGGATACACCAACCAAATCCTGCCAACCAAAGCCCAAGTCTTGAACTATCTCAATAAATAGCGGCTAATTGAAGCTAATGCGTAATTCTAGTATAATTTTTACGACCCACTAACATTCCACTTGCGATCCACCAGTGTGTCGTGACCCTCAATTTAGAAAACGCTGCACTAAAGAAACGCTGCACTAAGTTATTGTCCTGTGAGACAATTCTCTGTAGAGAACTTGGAGCCCTAAACCTAACCTGATGATATGTACTGCTAAAAATCATGCTCAATTGTTCTTACTGAAATGAATTAATAAACGCATAACCACAACTAATGGAATTTAATAATAATAATATTAACAGCGAATAGTTAATAAATACAAAATGCCCTAAATTATGAATAAAAGTTAACAAAAAGTCTAGTGAAACAGCTAGAAAGTTTCTCCAGTCTTTATCAGGAGAATATCAGTTTGGGTAACCTACAGTGAATTTTGAACTGAACGATTTATTTAATTTACTAGACTATTCACGCTCCACTGCCTATGTCTAAGTATATTGTCATGTTTTTATTTTTAGTACTGCTAAATTATTGTTTTCTCTTAGTACAAGTAAACATTACTCGGTCCAGGGATTTAAATCACAATTATTTGGTCACAAAGCTCATAAATCAATGTTTTAATCCACTACGTTATTGTCCCGTTGGACAATTCTCTGTGGAGGACTTGCTGATGAGTACTGCTACGTTCATTAAAGATTTTCTCTATTGTTACAAATGCGGCTGATAATGTTGAATTCTCCCTGTCATTGTTTTAATGTTCATAATTGTATTTCGGGGCCTGTAGTTTTGATGCGTTCTATACTTGTGCGTATCATTGTACCGGGGATGAATGTAAGTATTTGCCTATGTGTCCGTTTTTCGTTCTGTCTCTCTATTTATCTGAGAACCTATACTGACGTTAACTACAGAAACAGAATTATAAGTCGCCATAGCACTCGCATTCTGTCAAAAGTCCAATTCCAGTGGGAGGAAAAGCGAGTTTGTCAGTAGGAGTTGCAAATTCACTGCAAATGTTCAGTCCCCAAATGACCGATTTCAAAGAAACGCAATATGAGAACGTATTGCTGTGTTGACTTGACAGGAAAACGTGATGGCATTAGTAAACGGAATACATTACAATTTTTGTGATCAATTCTTACAATGAACACACACACACACACACACACACACACACACACACACACACACACACACATATATATATATATATATATATATATATATATATATATAGGAAAAACTACTGAAAAGTTGTAAGTTTAAAAATACTGGATTTTAAAATTAAATACATATAGGCTAGGGCTAAATAAGGGATTTCGGTATTTTGAATCTTTATATATATAAATATTATAAAGAATCTTTATATATATATATATTATAAAGTAAAACATTCCTCAATACTTTATAAAAACAGTAGCTACTTACGCATTTATGCATCATTCATTCAGTAATAACTTTGAAACACTCTCAGCTACTGGCGTGTGTTTACATTGTATATAACATGCTAAAGTCCGCCTTCCTCTACCGAGCGCTCATAGTTCAGCGATAGAATGGCCGACAGATGTCAATTCGGTCGGGATTCAATCCTGGCTAGAAGCAATCGGATGTCTAAATGTACTGATGAGCGGTGATACAGTGAAATACATCTGTTTGCGGATGACTATATATATATATATATATGTCCAAGTGAATAAGAAATGAAGAAAAAATTAACAACGTTCAAAACATTCATTTAAAAAAGTGCTCAATATAGAAATGATGAGACGTTTTAATGTTGAAACAAAATGTACACTTCACTTCATAGTAGATTGTAATTTGTACATGTTCTAAACTATAATTTATAATCGAGTGAATACAGAACGAAGAAAAAATATTTTACAACGTCCAAAACACTAATTTAAAACAGTGCTCAATATATGATATATAGAGCTGTGAATATTTATTATAAATTATATTTTAGAACATGTACATAATTTTTTTTATATTTGTCCACTACAAATAGTACATTTGTTTCGACATTGAAACTTCAATGTCTCATCAGGCGGTGTGGATATGTGGATAGGAATGGAAAAACTCTTTTATATATATATTTGTATATATATATATATATAGATATATGTAATATATATATATATGTGTGTGTGTGTGTGTGTGTGTGTGTGTGTGTGTGTGTGTGTGTGTATATACGCGTTATATATATATTACATATTTTAAGTATTATATATATATTACATTTTTTAAATATTATATATTTACGCGTTACTCCATAGAAATGAATTGAATTCTCTCGGTGACTGGCGTGTGTATACACCGCATATGTATATATACATATATATATATATATATATATATATATATATATATATATATATATATATCATAATGATGATTCACGTATACTGTCTTAATATGTATAAGGAAAAATTACTGAAAAGTTGTAAGTTTAAAAATGTATTTTTTTTACAGTATTTATTTATTTCTATTATTATATATATATATTTGATATTTCAGACAGGCCTCAGCCTTTCATCAGAAACAAATGATTTTAAAATTTAAACTAGGAACGTTCGTCGTGAGGAGCGTCTTTCACGAGATGTTTACATCACGTGATGTAGAAAGCAATAGAGTTGTTGGATATTTTTAAAAACGTAAAACTAACTGTAATAATACTTTTAAATGTTGTTTTAAAGAAAAAAATTTTAAGTGTATCTAAAAAATGTTTAACTATTGAAATATTTGTAAAGATTCAAAACACCTAAATCCCTATTTAACCCCAGCCTATATGTATTTAATTTTAAAATCCAGTATTTTTAAACTTACAACTTTTCAGTAGTTTTTCCTATATATATATATATGTGTGTATGTGTGTGTGTGTGTGCGTGTGTGTAATATATATACATATAATATGTCATATATATTTGTATATATATATGTGTGTATGTGTATGTGTGTAATATATATATATATATAATATATGTAATATATATTTGTATATATATGTGTATGTGTGTGTGTGTGTGTGTGTGTGTGTGTGTGTGTGTGTGTTTACGCGTTATTTATATATTTTACATATTTTAAGTATTATATATTTACGCGTTACTCTCTAGCAATGAAGTGAGTTCTCTCGGTGACTGGTGTGTGTATACACCGCATATATATAGCACGCTAAAATTTAATTCCATGGCTTAGGGAGTAGGGACTTAGACTGACACTAAATCGTTCGAGTTTCGATATCGGCTGGAAGCAATTAGATGTCTAGCCAAACTGATGAGATATGATACAGTGAAACAGACTTGTATGTGGATGACTAATATATATTTGTGTATATATGGCTTAACACTCTGTGTCTTTTACTGAATATTTTCTGTATCGCGAAATATTGGAGAAAATTATGATTCTTCTTCTATGTAGCGTGTCCCTTCAAGACGTAGGTGATCATGGACTTCCACATCCCCCTTTCCAGATGGGTTCTTAACACGGCTCTAAAAGCGAAAGTGCTTTCTTTTAATCATCTGAGAGAAACTTTTTGCCTTTCATCAGTATGACTGATGCTAACCTCCAGGAGAGTGAGTCATTGAGGCTTCTCTGGATAACGTTTTCTGCTGACATGACGCTGTAAGATTATAATGCGTCAATTCATGACGGTAAAAAAGGTTGGTTCACTCTGTCATACTAGACAATTGTTTTTGCCAGAATCTATCTTACACATTTTATAGGTTTATATAGATTGACTATTTCTATTACATCTGATTTTTGCTTCTGTTATGTATTTATCGATTCTTGGTAAAATACCAATAATCTGCAACGTTATTGGTCCTGAATCTGGCATCTCGGCTTCGGTCCCTTTTCTACAGCCGTAATGTTGTTTTACTGTATGTATTCTATAAATATGTTTTGGTAATTGTTCTGATGAGCTTTCTGCTTTTGGACATAGACTTTACGAAACTTATTGGCGGCAACGTCTCATCATTATACAATTGAAGTGGCTAGATGTAACCGTAAGTTCTTTGCTAACAGTTTCTTTTCTTGCACTTCCGGTTTCTTGCTTTTTGGTGAACTTTGTTTTTCAAAAATTTAAAAGCAATATCAATCGTTATCTTTTGTCCTCTTAATTCCTGTACTTTTATTGTTCCCTCTCCTTAATTATGTTTTCTTCTTCTCATATTATTATAAGTCCTATGCTAACAGTTTCTTCTCTCGCTTGTGGAACTCTCTTCCGGCTTCTTGCTTTCCACTCAACTTTGATTTTCAAAATTTAAATGCAATATCAATCGTTATCCCACGTCTTCTTAATTCTTGTTCTTTTATTGTTCTCTCTCCTTAATTGTTTTCTTCATCTCATATTATTATAAGTCCTATGCTAACAGTTTCTTCTCTTGCTTGTGGAACTCTCTTCCGGCTTCTTGCTTCCCGTTCCACTTTGATCTTCAAAAATTTAAAAGCAATATCAATCGTCATCATCTGTCTTCTTAATTCATGTACTTTTATTGTTCTCTCTCTTTAATTTCCAATCTTTTCACACTTTTCTTTTTTCTTTTCTTTTTCTTTTTTTTTTCTTCTCAATTGGAGTAGATAGACTAAACTATCGCCCGGTTTACACTCCACCCATGTCTACTGAACAGGTGAAGAGGTTCATGTTTAGCATGTGGTTTCCGGCTTTCTCTGCATACTGCAAATTGCTACAAAACTTAATCCTGTTTTAAAATAACCTTCTGTACTTCTATTGCTCTCTCTCTCTCTCTCTCTGTGTGTGTGTGTGTGTGTGTGTGTGTGTGATGTGCGTTGTGGTGCAGTGCACGACACGGAACGAAAAATCGGTGAGCCGAGTTCGAGTTATAGTTAAATTTGTTGCATTCACCCTCGCGCTAATACCCTTGGGAAAGGTATTAATCCGTCTCTTCTCCCTCAAGCTATGGGTCAAATAGCAGAAAAAAATGGATTTTATAGCTTTGGTTTAGCAACCAGTCTGCCGTAGAAAGAAATGGCAACCTACAGCGGAAAAATCGTCTACCCGATCAGTGATGTCTTTTTCGAGACATGATCGCTCAAGCGTATAGGACACTTAACTGATTGACTCCTTAATGATGTTTTCTTTTTCTCGTATTCTTTTACAGTAACCTCTTGCATCTTAGTGACTTTATTACTTGAATTATCCACTTTTTGTTTTGACTCTGTTATGGGACGCTAGTATGTTTTGATAGAAACATGCCTCTTAGCATACTTATTGTTGCAGTTCCCTCCTTCGAGGAATGAACTCTGCCTATGGCTATATATAAATTACCTGGGTGATTTCTAGACAGCAGTTAAAGATCAGTAACTACCTTTGTCACTGTCAGCTCTCTGCCTTCGGGTGGAGGGCGCTCTCTGCTTCCAAGCAGAGAGCAATAACCCAGTCGTGGTTCCGCCGAAGGGTAGAAGCACGACTGGGCAAAAATAGACAGACATTTTTTGGCCGGGCCATATAGCCCGGAAAGCCCAGTTATAAACTGACCATGTGTCATATGTTGCCCTTACTGGGAGGGACAGCTAAATAATGCAGTTAAAGATCAGTTACGTGCAGGTAGTTATGGGCAGTAACAGAGCAGTAACTGCCTTTGTCACTGTCAGCTCTCTACCTTCGGGCGGAGAGCATTAACTCAATAGTGGCTCGACCGAAGGGTAGAGTCACGACTGGGGAACAATAGACAGATATTTTTAGCAGGGCTATATGGCCCGGAAGACCCACATAAAAATGGCCTTGTGCCACATGTTGCCTTAAGTGGGAAGGCCAACTAAATACTGCAGTTAAAGATCAGTTACGAGCAGTTATAGGTAATAACAGAGCAGTTACGAGCAGTAATTGCCATTCGGGCGGAAAGCATTAACCCAGTCGTGTCTCCGCCGAAGGGTAGAGTCACGACTGAGGAATATTAAACAGATATTTTTAGCCGGGATATATGACCCGGAGAACCCACATTAAAAAGGCCTTGTACCACATGCTACCCTAGTGGGTGGGGGATAACTGAATACTGCCGTTAAAGATCAGTCAAGTACGGCAGTTAACGAGAGCAGTCAAGTACACCTACCAGTCAGACAGCGTAATAATACCTTCGGACTTATTGATTTCTATATTACGAGTGTCATTCAATAAATAAGGTGAATTTTTCAGTATAAGGACTTCTAATACAGATAGAAGCTTACTTTTCTTTTTGTTTTTTTTTTGTTTGTTTTTTTTGTTTTTTTTTTCAACGTAGTCTCCCAGCAGTGTCACACATTTTTTTCATCTATGCACAAGCTTCTGTATTCCCTCAGAGTAAAAACCTTCCGACTGATCGCTCACAGCACTTTTGACTTCATCGTCACTTTCAAACTTCGTGCCTCTCGTGAACGCTTTCAAGGCACCAAACAGATGAAAGTCTGAAGAGGCAAGGTCTGGGCTGTACGGGGGATGAGGGAGCAGTTCCTATCCCAGCTCGTTGATGGTCTGCACCATTTAGGCTGCTGTGTGAGGCAGTAAGAATCTTTGGCACCCACCGGCAGCTGACCTTCGAGTAGGCAAGGTCATCAGGGACAATTTCGTGTGCTGTCCCAACAGATAGGCTCAAAGTCACCCTTCTGTTAGACTGAATGAGGTCATTGACTGATTCGATCACCTCAGGAGACCTCACTTCTGTAGGCCTCCCAGGCCAGCCTTCATCCTCAACACTGTTTCGTCCTACTTTAAACAATTTAGCCCACTTGTAGATATTTTTTGGTTGAAACATGTGGTACCATACACAGTTGACATTCTCCTATGAATTTCGACTGGTTTGCACCCTTCAGCAACCAAAAACTTGATAACTGACCTCTGTTAAATCCTGGAGCATGCTTCTTAGTCGGCCATCTTTGTTAATCTCTAAAACTTTCATAGTTTTTACAAACTGCAAAAAAATTAAATCCCTTTGAAAAAGAAGTAAAGCTTCAATCGTATTAGAAGTCCTTATACCGAAAAATCCACCTTATTTATTGAACGGCCCTCGTATTATTAACACTTCCTTTGAATATCTTGTTTCTTGTTATACTAATACACTGTTTTGAACCTAGCTTCTTGTTCCATGTCTTACTTCCGGTACAAACCGGTCACTACAACTTTGCGGCGAAGTTTCACCACAACTCCACAACAAATTAACAATAAAGATCCACAACAGTTATTCGCAACAATTAACGTAACGTAAAACAATATCAAACAAACAACAACTAATTGCATGTATTGATCAAAAGGGATTCCATGAATATACAATTACGATAAAAGAAGAAAACATTTAAAATAATTATAAGAGAACGTGCATTGGGATGCAGTGGATATCGGCACGGAACGAGAAATTGAAGAACTGAATCTGAATTTCTGCTGGATTCGTTGTATTCATTTGTGCACAAATACCCTTGGGAAAAGGTATTAATCCGTCTCTTTTCCATCCAGCTATGGGTTAATCGATGAAGCATTCTCTCATGAGTCTGTTCCACAATGACACGGCTCTAAGAAGAACCTCTCCGAATGGAACAACTTTCTCAATATTGGAATGCGAAGGGAATGAGGAGGAATCGACGTCTAATCGACATAGCGTGGTGACGTCTGAACTGGCATAAAGAAAGAAGGTACTTTGCAGTTGATATCGGATAGAAACGAGAAATCATTGAATTGAATTTGAATTCCAGTTGAATTCGTTTCATTCACTTATGCGCAAATACCCTTAGGAAAGGTATTAATCCATCTCTTGTCCCTCCAGCTGTTGGTTAAATAGCAGGACAGATTGGGTTCTGTAGCATTGTTTGGTAACCAGTCTACCGTGGAAAATAATCGCAACCTACTGCCGGAAAATCTTTTGCCCAGTCAGTCATGTCTCTTTCGAGACATGATCGCCCAAGCGTGTATCACGTATGGCACTTAACTGACTGATAAGAAAACGTGCGATTTTGTCTGTTAAATTTGTGCACGTGATAAACACGTGTGTATATATGAGTGTTTTCTAGAATACAACGTGTGCGATAGAGACGTGTGTGAGGGTGTTCAACTATCAAAAGGGAGAGTACCATAAAAATGAACGTGTCACAGTGTGTTAAGCTTACCCACGTTCGACTACACCTTAAAAACAGAGCTGAAAAGAGGCTAGAGAGATAAATGCACTAATCTTTATAGGCTTAAGGAGCGCCTCTTAACGACGCTTTTTGTTTTATCAAAGTCAAGGTAGATAACCAACAAAATTCTTTTAAACACCTTCCTCCTGAGATCAGCTTTATTTTTTTCAATTTTCCGTTGCCTTCGTTATGAAGTTTATTATTTGTCTTGAGACTTTTTAACATCCTCACATATTATATTATTTAGCCTTATGGGATCATGTCGTAAGCATTTGAATCGTCTGTACATGTTCCATCTTGAGTCTTTGTTCTCATTTAAATATGCTTCTGGCTGGAATAAAATCAAAATATTAGCGTTATAGTGACTTAGTGTTGCTTGCAAAGAAAATGCCAGGTTTTATTATTAATAATATTTCGATTTCGAATTCCAGTTGTATTTCTTGCATTCACTTACGCGCAAATACACTTGGGAAAGGCATTAATCGGTCTATTTCTTCCAGTCATAGGTTAAATAACAGAACAGATTGGGTTCTATAGCCTTGGCTGGCAACCAGTTTAACGCAGAATAATGCAATGGCAACCTGCTGCGGGATAATCTTCTAGCCAGACAGCCATGTCTCTTTCGAGACATAATTGCCCAAAACGTATGGTACTTAACTAACTGACTGTTAATTTTTCGTTGTTTTTTTTTCTTTCGAATCCTGTCTGTTTCTTAACTTATTTCTCTTTTTAAAAGTCTCTCTGATTTGTCTCTCCCTTTGCCGACATCACTTTTTCTATTCTTCACTCTTCAGTATTTTCTTCAGCCTCATTTTCAGGTGCTTATTTTCATAAAATGCAAAATAAAGCAGTGTTTAAAAACAACTCCAAATAATCACAACAGTAGGTCATGTGACTGCATATGGCTGCTCGTCCTTGTTTACTGACCGATTCAAAATGGCGGCGCCAGAACGCAAATTTTAGACGCAACAGGAAGAAGAATTATTGTTCAAGAAAAAACCATTAGGCTGTGTGAAAGATGCTGGGATATCTTTGAGCAGACGGAATAGCTTAAATTGGATGAATTTATAGCAATGCTTTTTATTCGGTTGTTTACAATCTCGACTGCTTTACTTATCAAATTGCTGGCTGAATGTGGTCTGTTTATTGTTATTTTTCTGTCTGCCATGACAGTTTCATTCATGCTTAAAAACCGTCAACAATGGTATTTTTGAGGAGTGTTTTTGAAGGCTACATTTTTTGTAATTATACATGAAATAGAACATTAATTGCAATAAATAAAATTAAATGTTCATTTATCTTGTTCTTCCTCTGAGTTCGTGAAGATTACATTTACTTACAGAAAACTTTATTGTAAAAGTGAATTTACAATTAGAAATCATACTTTTCTTAAAGGACGTTCGGTCATTTAAAATTTAGAATTCATTTTAGATTTTAGAAAACGTTACATAAAATTCAAACTAGTGAATGTAATCTCCGTGAAATTCAGAGCAGCTCTAAAATATATGAGTGTTTAATTTTACGTATTACTATATATATATATATATATATATATATATATATATATATATATATATATATTGGGCTGTGTGGACGATACTGCGTATATACTAGATATATATAGTACTTAATTGTGATAATGTTCAGCGCTAACGTTGTTGTTTTTCAGTGGTTTTATTGATAGAATGTATTTTGTCAAGCAAAATTTTTATCGTAAAGTGCTCGAAATCTGAGTGTAGACAAAGCATTGATAACTACAATGAGTTTGTCTCTTTAACAGAGCAAATTGGTTCTGACTTCAAAGTTTCGCAAGAACATCATTATGATGTTCTCACTCATCAAAGCTGTTTGGGTGCTGAGCCTATTAATACCCACTCTATCTGTGGGTTTAGGCCTTCTTCTTTCAGTTCCCAATATTTTCAAGAAACAGCTAGCTGAAATTTTAATTTAGGGTTAGTAAAAGTGTGCTTGTGAGAATAAAATCTATTACCTAATCCCCGCCGAAATTTCGATGTACTCGTTATAATTGATGGGTTGGAAATTTATTGGCTGTATGTACTCATAATAGCCTGAATGATAAATGTAATCTTTGCTTAGTAGAAAAAATTAGGATATTAAAACAAGAATCTCAGAATTTACTTCTTAACCAGCGTAACGAATTAATTAGCAAGTGTCGTCATCGGAGTAGAGTTAAACTCCCTTAAAAAAGGTTTAACTATTCCAATTTAATCATTATATTTTAGCCTATTTTTATATGGGTTAGAATTTAAATACTCTTAAGTTTATTTTTACCATCTATCCTTGGAACTGCTGCTTTCTACACCCAAAAAAGGGTGCTACTATTATCTCCTTTTCTCTTATTCTCGGCATTTTCTTGGCCAACCTTCCTTAATACTTCCTTTTCTTTCTTCTTCTATGTGCCCTGTCCCTTCAGGACGTAGGCGATCCTAGCTTTCCACGTTTTCCCTATCCCTGGTGGCTCTGAACACGCCTTCTTCTGTTGCACCGTGTCGCACTTTCCGTCTTGTTATAACGCTTCCCAGGTATTTAAATTTTTGTACCTGCTTGATTCTGGTATCCCCGACCTGTATTTGGCATTTTGGGCTGCCCTTTTTACTGATGACCATGCATTCAGTTTTCATGCAGTTTATTTCTGGTCCTTTCTTGTTACTTTCTCCTGCTACCTCTGGAAGAGGTCTTGTAGTTTCCTTTCTGTGTCTGCTATCAGCACTGTATCATCTGCGTACGCGTACCTTAGGTTGTTTAAACTGTGGCTTCCGATTACGAATCCAGGCATAACTTCTAGGGTCCTCAAAATATTCTCGCTGTACAATTTGAACAGATCTGGTGAAAAGACACATCCTTTTCTTACGCCCCTTTCTATCTTTGTATATCTACTCAATTTATTACCTGTCCATATGCAAGCGGTTTGCTGCCAGCAAAGATTCTTGATTACTCTCAAGTCTTTTCAAAATATATCCAGGCTGCCAAGCATCTCCATCAGTTCCTTTGTGTCGTATTTTGTCAAACGCCTTCACATAATCAATGAAGCATAGGTATAAGTCCTTCTTCATTTGTATTGCCCTTTCGGAGAGCATCCTAATAATAAATATTGCATTCCTTGTTCCCGTGTCTTTAACGAAACCACACTGTTCTTGTCCTATCTCTGGCCTGATTCTGCTTCTCGCTCTATTCATCAGGATTCGGACGATCCGTTTTGTTATATGGCTCATTAAACTGATGTTTCTGTGGAGTTCGCACTCGTTTGCTCCTGGCTTATTAGGTAGTGCTATGAAGACAGACTTGCTAAGATTATCTCGTATTACCCCCACTATTATATATTTCATTTATTATTTCAGTAATTTTTTCTATACCAAATACTTCCAGGGCTATCAGCAGCTCTATGACTATGCCATCTGGTCCAGTTGCTTTGTTTCTATTCAGTTTGGCTACTGCAGATTCCACTTCAGACTTTAATATATCCGGTCCGTCCTTATCTTTGCGTATTATTTGTTGCTCTCTCTTGTAGTGGAAAAGATCTTTTATATATTCTTCCCATCGTTGGAGTATTTCCTCTTTCTCTAAAATGATTGTTCCATCCTTAGATTTTATGCATCCTGTTGAAGAGCAGGTTTTTGTCCTGTCAGTTCTTTTATTTCATTATGCATGTCTGCTTTATTATTTCCTGCTCAATCTCTCTACTTCCGCACATTTGTCATTGAGCCATTTCTCTTTAGCCTGTCTACATTTTCTTCTTATTTACTTGTGTAGTTCCTGTGCTCCATTCCATGTCTTGATATCATGTCCAGAATCTCTTCAGCCATCCACTCGTTTTTTTTTTCTGCTTCTATTTTCCTTTGGGGCAATGTTGTTTGTTGTTTGTTGATGTCACGATTGCTTCCTTCAGCGAGTCCCATTTTGAGTGTCCTTTTTCTTTACTAACCTTTATTTCTGGTACACTAGAAATTTTTCATTTTATGTCCGACTGGGGTTAAACAATACAGGACCATAGTAGACACGTTGAAATGTAGAATTTGAATTTACATATGACTTTAATGAATATCTGCTCTGCTCTGTAAATTAAATTTACATCGAGCTCTCTGTTCGATCAAATTTAACATTTAACCTAAAATTACTGGGACCCATTGGGATTATTTACCAATCTTTTCTTGGATTTATTACTGATATATATATATATATATATATATAGTCATCCACGGATAAGCCTGTTTCGCAGTATCACAGCTCATCCGTGTGGCTAGACATCTACTTACTTCCGATTTGGTCTCAATCGGAGTGCTTACCCCTAAGCTATCGGCGCATGGTTGAGAGAGGAGAAAATTTTAGCGTGTTATATATACGCGGCGTATACACGTGACAGCATCCGGGAGAATTCAATTCATGATTGAAAGTAATGCGTAAATTGCAGAATTGTTTACTGTTTTAAAATTTTCCCCTCCAGTGAACTCAGTCGTAACGTGAGCATAATTATATATATATATATATGAAACTGTCATGGCGGACAGAAAAAATGACAATAAACAGACCTCTTTTTGCCAGCGCTTTGATAAGTACAGCAATCGAGATTGAAAACAACCGAATGAAAAGCATTGCTATAAATTCATCCAATTCCGTCTGCTCAAAGACATCCCAATACCATTCACACAACCTAATTGCTTTTTCTTGAACACTAATGCTTCTTCCTGTTGTCGCTAAAATTCGGTATCTCCAATTTTTAATTTGAATGTTTGGCTGCCCCTTTTACTAACGACTATTTTTCAAATCAGTCGGTCAATCTGAGTCTTTTCTACTCATTTGTCTTCTATCTCCTTTTTTTGTCGCATTCACTCGCTCTGTCTGTTCATTTATGTTTTCCTCGCTTTCTCTCTCTCTCTCTCTCTCTCTCTGTCTCTCTCTGTCTCTCTCTCTTACAGACACACACACTCAGACTTTACCTCTATTTCTCTTGTCTATTTCTCACTCAACTTTTTTCTAACCCGCTTCTTTATTCTCTCCTACTATTTCTGTGAGAAGAGAGGACGGAGTGATGTACGACTCTGAAATCCGAAGACGCATTGGGGTGGCCAAAGTGGCATCCCAAAAGCTAAGCTGCGTATCAAGAAACAAGAGAATGACGTTAGAAACAAAGAAAAAAGTTCCTGAACTGTTATGTGATATTTGCCCTCCTATATGACAGTGAATGCTGAACAATTTCCTCAAAGATGAAGATGTTTGAAGCAATAAGTATTTGGTTCTACAGAAGGATGCTGAGAATACCATCTGGCATATAATCAACGATGAAATATTAGAAAAAAGGAAACAAAAATAGAACTTGTAATTAACATCAGGAAAAGATTTCTAGGTCATAATGAGGAAAAATAGCCTGGAAAATCTGATACTCACAAGTCAGATTGAGGGAAAGTTGAACAGAGAAAAACAACGAATAACTTAGTGTTCTTGGGAAAATGGATAGTGTCACAAGTTTTAAGAGACATAAAAATACAACCTTTATTTAAGAGTTGCTACAGACAGGAAATTGTGGAGAGCCATTATCCCCTACATCCTAAAGGTGACCAGATACATAGAAGAATTCTTATCCTTCACACTTACGGATTCTCTTTCGCTCTACCTCTCTATCTTTCTCTCCTTCAGTGTCCCTCCATCCGCTTTCTGTCTTTTTCTTTACTCTTTCACTCTCTAATATTTCTTTTATTTTATCTGATTATGTGCGTTGTGGTGCAGTGGATATCGGCTCGGAACGAAAAATCGGGGAGCCGAGTTCAAATTCCAGTTGAATTCCTTGCATTCACTTATGCACAAATACACTTGGGAAAGGTATTAATACGTATCTTCGCTACAGTTATTGGTTAAATAATACGACAGATTGGGTTCTATAGCCTTGGCTGGCAACCAGTCTACCGCAGAAAGCAAAGGCAACCTACTGCGGGATAATCTTCTGCCCAGTCAGTCATGTCCCTTTCGAGACATGATCGCCCAAAGCGTGTATTACGAATGGCACTCAACTGACTGAGATATATATATAAATCCAGGTAAAGAGAACCAACAGTTTTACAATCCTAAGTTTTCTGGCATTTTTTTTAAGTGCTCAATGCAATAAATAAATTAGAGCATAATATAATCATACAATTAAATTTGTTTTTTAATTAAAAATACATTGCGGAACGTAAATTTTATGTTTCGAGATTTCTATTTCATCATCAGACAATGTTAGATCATAGTTGTGAAAATGATTTTCATTTAAATATAAGAAACAATACGTTTGTTATTTATAGATATGGGAAGGCATACATTTTTATGTCGTCCTATATCTATAAATAATTTTTTATGTCTTCCTATATTTATAAATAACAAACGTATTTTTCCTTTATTTTAAATGAAAATCATTTTCACAACTATGATCTAACATTGCCTGAAGACGAGATAGATATCTCGAAACATACAAATTTTCATGTCGCGATGTATTTTAGTTAAAAAACAAATTTAATTATATATATATATATATATATATATGTGTGTGTGTGTGTGTGTGTGTGTATAACACTAAAAACACCCAGCACCAATGAGTGAAGACACTATAACGGTGTCCTTCACGAAACGTCGAAGTCAGCATGAACCTGCTCAGTTAAAGTGACACAGTCTTTGCACTAAAACTATCAACACAATATATCCATCCCGATATCAATCACTTTACGATAAAAACCTGCTTGCCAAAGTTTCTTTTATCAGAAAAACTACTGAAAATGCAATAATATCGGCACCCAAATTGTCACAACTAAACAGCATATATCTGAACTTATTTATAAATGGAACTTTGTCTGTGTGTGTGTATGTGTGTCTGTGTTTATGTGTCCGTTACTTATAGACTCCGAAACGGCTGAACCGATTTTCTTGAAAATTTACGCAGTTGTACTATAAGCGTCTGTGAGTGTTCTTAGCTAGGTTTTGTGTCGAGGTACCCCCAATAAATATCGAAAATCGATAATCGAAAAAATCGGGTTATAGAAGGAGTGGTCCAATTTTAATCAAATTTGATACACTCATAGACAAAGACATAAGAAACGATATTCAGAAGTTTCATGGTTGCAGTTCTTACAATCGTGCAGAAAATTGATAATATATATATATATATAAAAGGCAAGATGTTTTTGTGTGTGTCTGTTTATCTGCATGTATGTCTGTATTTTTTCAATCCTTTTATTTTAGTTTTTGCTTCGGGTTTGGCTCTAAGTAGGTATAATTGTAGTTCTTAGTCTCAGCCATGATACCATTTACTCGGAGGATTTATTTAGCCTTCAAAATTCAGTTTACGACGAAAAAAACTTATTTGATATCGATACCAGGAAATCAAAATTTGACTTACATCCATTCATTTTTCTTTCAGTCTACGGTTTCGCTTTAACTGGAAACAACTATTTTTTTTTTTTAGTCTTTCGTGCCAACGTCCAAACAGTCTGAGCTTCATGACCATGGACTAGTTTTAAAGCTTTCATTACACCCGAACAACACCGGGCTATACTGCTAGTATATATCTAAACTTATTTATAAATGGAACTTTGTCTGTGTGTGTGTGTGTGTGTGTGTGTGTGTGTGTGTGTGTGTGTGTGTGTTACCTATAGACTCCGAAACGGCTGAACCGATTTTCATGAAAATTTACACAGTTGTACTATAAGCGTCTGCGAGTGTTCTTAGCTAGGTTTTGTGTCGAGGTATCCCCGATAAGTATAGAAAATCGATAATCGAAAAAATCGGGTTATAGAAGGAGTGGTCCAATTTTAATCAAATTTGATACACTCATAGACAAAGACATAAGAAACGATAGTCAGAAGTTTCAAGGTTGCAGTTCTTACAATAGTGCATAAAATCGGTAATATATATATATATATATATATATATATATATATATATATATATATATATATAAAAGGCAAGATGTTTGTGTGTGTGGTGTCTGTTTATCTGTCTGTATGTCCTTTATACAAATCCACAATTTTTATCCGATTCTCACCAAACTTCAAAATTTGACTTACATCCATTCATTTTTCTTTCAGTCTACGGTTTCGCTTTAACTGGAAACAATTATTTCTTTTTAGTCTCTAGTGCCAACGTCCAAAGAGTCTGAGCTCCAGGAACCCTGGATTAGTTTTAAAGCTTTCATTACACCCGAGCAACGCCGGGCTATACTGCTAGTATATATATATATATATATTGAAGTCAACACCCAGAAGCGAGTCTGTTTCATGCTAAACGCAATCGTCATGGTCTAACGATTGCATCGTTTAGCAGGAAACACCTTCGCCTGTGATTGTTGACTTCAATGCCCACTTTTATATTTCGATTCTCTCTATCTATGATATAGTAAATATCAGTCAGTTAGTTAAGTACTATACGTGATACACTCTTGGGCGATCATGTCTCGAAAGATACATGACTAATTGGGCAGATTTCCGCGCAGTAGGTTGCCAACTAAGGCTATAGAACCTAATCCGTCCTGTTATTTGCCCCATAGCTGGAGGGAAGCGACGGATTAATACCTTTCTTAAAGGTATTTGCGTGTAAGTGAATGCAACGAATGCAACTGGTATTCGAACTCGGTTCTCCGATTTCTCATTCAATCCACTGCACCACAACGCACATAAAGGTATTAATAATAAAATAAGCTTATATAAATGAAATTTTTTGTAAGATAAGCAACGTATACTCGTTAAACTAAGCTAAGAGTGACCATAATAATGGTGACCATAATAATAGTGATTAGCTATGAGTGACCATAATAATGTATGGCTGGGCACCTCGATGGTTAACAGGCTGGTCTCGCTATAATCATTATAATTAAGACGTGAGTTTAATCTCACTGGGTACCCCGTGCTTTCAGCCTTGGGCCACATCTAAGCTGCGCTTAGAAAATCACCTTTGGGCATCTCGACGTCGTGTAATGGTTAACAAGCCTGTCACGCCAGAACCTACTGCAAATGAGTAGTGAGTTCGATCCTTAGTGGTTACCCAATACTTTAGGTCTTGTGCGGCATCAAAGCGGCGCTTAAAAACAACTCTTATTTTATGTTTCTCCTCTTACTAATCTACGTACGTACGTCTGTCTGTCTGTCTTGCTTCGTTTTGCTTGTCCAGTACAAAAATGGTGTAAAATCTTCAATGTTCAAAAATCAGATAGTGTACAATTTGTTTAGACATTGTGACACAAACCATTCATTTCTGTACATAATGCCAATAGTTCATTGCTTAAGAATTTCTTTTCTGTCTTGTTTGTTTATTTTTTGTATATTCAAACGACTCTTTCTCGACCGTTAAATTAAACTCGGTAATTCGGAACGAAAAATAGCCTCGAGCGAGACACGTATTTCAAATATATTTTTTTAAAAATTACAAATACAGTGGAACCTTGGTTCATGAATTTAATCCGTTCTTGAAAACCATTCATGACAGGAAATTTTCGTAAACTAAAACTATTTTCCCCATAGGAGTCAATATAAAATAGATTAATCCCTTCCTAGGCCACCAGATGATTACTTATTAAATTTTTTTTCCAGGAAAGTTTCAATATAATATTAAGCTCAGACTTCCTAAAAAGAGAAATACCGAGAAGGCTTGAGCAATGTTTCCCTGGTATTGCCATTAAACCCACTTAAACCCACTATACAATATCAATGTTAGTTTTCTTTGTAGCCATGACTAAGAGCAAATGAAGAGAGAGAAAATGTCTTAGTATAAATAAAATTGGAAAAGAAAAGCACAACACAACACACGAATGTATAAAAAACGGCGGTCGACTCTGAAATTATTCAGTTCGGTTTAACTCGGTTCGGCAATGTTGTTCGAGAACTGAAATTTTGTTCGATAACCGAGGTATTTTCATCTCGAATTTTCTGTTCGAAAACTGATTTATTCGACAATAAGATGTTCGAGAATAGAAGTTTATCTGTATTGATGACGTAAAGGTTATTTGCCGTGAAACGAAACTTGAAATCGTTGAACTAAAAAACCGGTAGCCTGTCGAGTGCGTTAGGTCTCATCCGTCTAACTTAACGCACCGTCACCGGCTTCTGTCATTCGCTGCTGCACGTCGTCCGCCGTTGGCGTTGCCGAATAAACTGACAACGACTTCGACGACGACGACGCCGTCGCGAAGCAGAGTCGAAACAACGATACCTGGTTGATCCTTCTAGTAGTCATATGCGTGTCTCAAAGCTTAAGCCATGCATGTGCAAGTTCACGCCACGCACTAAAACGGGCGAAACCGCGAATGGCTCAGGAACTGGATCTAATCTTCGGGACCGTAATCTTCCTCGGAGGCAATGGATGACTGTAGCAATTCTAGAGCTAATAGATGTGACACATGCCGCAATCAGCCGGCGCTGTGGTCGCCTTCGTGCTGCCAAGCGTGTGGGCAACCGTGTCAAACGTTACGGGTTGCGGCGCTAAATATTAGAGACCGATGCGCGTCATTCCATCATCTCGTAATCGTCTGTCTGCCGTCGTCATCATAGTCTTTGTGCGGCGTGCGGTGGTGGTTTGAGCGGTAGGGCCAAAGGGCAGCGGGCTCCGCTTTGGTGCCTCTGGATAACTAAGTGGTCGATCGCACTGGCTATAACGCCTGGCGACGAGTCCGCCCGATCAACTGTCGACGGTAGGTTAAGAGCCTACCGTGGTTACTACGGGTAACGGAAAATCTAGTTTCGATTCTGAAGACCGAGCATTCGAAAACGACTACTACATCAAAGGAAAGCAGCAGGCACGCAAATTACCCACTACCGGCACGGGAAGGTAGTGACGAAAAATAACGACGTGGGGCTTCGCGATCGGAATGAGTACACTTCAAATCCGTTAACGAGGACCAACTGGAAGGCGAGTCTGATACCAGAAGCCGCAGTAATTCCAGCTTCGGTAACGTATATTAAAGTTGTTGCAGTTAAAAAGATTGTAGTCCGAAGTCAGGTTTGTGGACACGTTCGCGGTCCAGAGGTGGCGGTATCGTCCGTCCCATTACCGGCCCTTTCCACGAGGTCCTGCCGGCGAAGTCGCGCGGTGGTGTTGCGAGTATCCGCTACATCGGAAGAGTGGAAGGGGGTTTCTTCTCCAAAGGTACTCTTGACCGAGTGTCCGCGGCGGCGGTTACGTTCACTTTGAAGTGCTCAGAGCGGGCTGCTCAAGCTTGCATACGATAAGCATGGAATGATGGAAAAGGGCCTCGTCTACGTCTGTCGGTCTCCGTCTACGGCGAGGTAATGATCGAAGGGAGCGGTCGGGGCCACTCGTATTGCGACGTTAATGGTGAAATTCTTGGACCGTCGCAAGACGAATTGCAGTGATGGCGTGTGGCAAACACGTTTCCCTCGATCAAGAACGTGGTCCAAACTCGATTTGGTTGTTGTCTTCGGGAAGCGGCGCCCACCACAAGCCGGTGCAGACATTGTTCCCCGGGGGTCACCGACGGGGCTCAGACAAGAGGGAAAAGCTCTCTCTCTCTCTCTCTCTCTCTCTCTCTCTCTCTCTCTCACTCACTCACTCACACACACACACAAGTCTAATCGCGAAGACATCGGAATCAAAACTACAATAACAGAATGTGCTTTCTTATTGACATGGCAGATCTTTCAGATTATAATGTAACTTTGAATATCAATTTAAAAATATTATCAAAATACAAGGATATTGACGCAAAAATAAATCTCAAAAGCAGACATCAATAATTCCAGTTGTAGTTAGAACTCTCAGAATAATTGGTAAAAGAGGTTCTGATACACTCATTGAAGATATTCCTTGTAGCCCATGCCTTAAAGAAACAAAAAAATGTGTTCACAATTACAGCTCACACATTTACGAAGGGCTTAAGCATCATTTTAACCCAAAACAGAAACTGGTTAAGTAAGGACATGCTTTAAATAAAATTAACTATTTTTACTTTGAATTAAATTGTTTTAAATTTTGTTAAGTTAGAAAGAATATGCCTTATTATGTGGTATGAGTAGAACACCTTTTTGGGCTGGAGAGGGGTCATACTACCGCTGGACAACGAGAATATTCACACGGCGTGTGTCCACCGATTCTTTTCGACTATTTTACTACACCACACAAGCGTCGCCAAGGAAGAATAAAAATATAAAATCATATTATTATATTATTGTTCGTCGGCGACGTTTGTGTGCAGCAATAAAGCAATCAAAAAACTTCAATCACACGAAAAGTCCGTCGGGAATCGGAAGCCAGAGAAGTTTTTTTTGTTTGTTTTTTTCAACCGAAATTCTAGATTTTATATAATTTTAAAACTCCGACACAATGCTTGCTTTTTTCCCCTTACACGGCTGTATATACACTCCTGATCAAAATTTTAAGACCACTTAAAAATCTTTAAAAAGAAATATTTTTTACAGATAGATTTTAAACTCCTCCCACTTAAGGTTACCAATACTACAATCTAAAAGGTTATGGAAACAAAAAGCTACATTCCAAACATTTTATTTAGAAATTTACATTTTTATAAAATGAGGCGATTTACACATGATCAAAATTATAAAACCAGAGACAAAAATTCTACGAAATTGTACAAAAAGTGTATGAAAAGTGTATGAAAACATTCAACAACCAAATTTAATAATGAGTTCTACCTCCACTGCTTTTGATGACTTCAAAAATTCTGTCGGGCATGCTAGAAATAAGCGTTTCCATTAAGGTGCGGGGGATGTTGCTCCAGTTTCTGAAGATGGCTTCACGAAGTTCAGTTTTTGTTGAATATTGTTTGCCATTTCGATAAACATCTCTTGTCATCCATCCTCAAACATTTTCAATTGGGTTCAAGTCTGGTGAGCATGCAGGATGTCCCAAGAGATGAACCCCATTTTCTTGTAGAAAGGTCAAGGTCCGTCTTGCAGCGTGAATTGCAGCATTATGGTGTTGAAATGACCATCCATCCCCACACACAAACAATGGCCCTCCATCATCAATGATGCTTTTTGTAGCATGCTAACATAACCAGCCGCTGTTTGACAACCCTGCACCACCTGGAGCTCCATCGTCCCTCTGTAAGAAAAGGCACCCCATACCATTAGGGACCCTCCACCACTATGACGTGTGTTGAAAATTTCAGGAGGCATGTTTTTGTTATGCCAATATCGTTGGAAGCCATCAGGACCATCTAGATTGATTTTTTTCTCATCAGAAAACAGGACTTTCTTCCACTTCTCAACATCCCATGTTTGCTATTCACAACCAAACTTTAAGCGGTCCACCTTGTGAAGTGGAAGCAGCCGAGGAATTTATTAACGCTTTTTATTTACCATGCCTTTTTGTCGTAAGTGTCGTCTGATGGTTACTGGACTACAATCAGCATCTGTAACTGCCTTAATTTGACTAGAAGAAAGTCCTCCCCGTCTTTCATAACAACCCGTCTTATTCTCTTACTCAATGCAGGAGAAATTTTGGGGGGGCCTACCAGAGAATTTTGCTTTTCCATAATTCTCACTGTTCTTTAGAAAGTTGCAAATCACAGTTTTACTGCGATTTACCTTAGCTGTGATCGCCCGCTGTGACAAACCTTGCTTATGGAATTCTAGAATTCGAGAACGCTCAACTTTGGTAAGTTTGCTTGCTTTAGGCATGGTAACACCTTTACACAGTGATTGCTAATCTCTAACTGAACTAAAAACATTGGAATTACCATAGATCTAACAATTTATACCCCTGGTCTTATAATTTTGATCATGTGTAAATCGCCTCATTTTATAAAAATGTAAATTTCTAAATAAAATGTTTGGAATGTAGCTTTTTGTTTTCATAACCTTTTAGATTGTAGTATTGGTAAGCTTAAGTAGTAAGGAGTTTAAAATCTATCTGTAAAAAAAAATTATTTTTAAAGATTTTTAAGTGGTCTTAAATTTTTGATCAGGAGTGTATTTGTCAACGACCGTTGTCCTCTGTTGACTCCTATCTATGGCCGGATCTATCTGTCAATCACATACTTGCCAGGCCATCGCCTTTCAAGCCGGTTGTCACTTTTGTTGGCCTTACCTACGGCTGGATGTACTTGTCAGTTACATCCTTGCCGGGCCATCGCCTTTCAAGACTGTTGCCACTTTTGTTGATGTTATCTACAGCCGGATATACCTGTCAATTATATCCACCGATCAAGGTAATATATTAAATTAGCTAACTGATCATCCTCGTAAAATTTAGAAAATTAAAAATCAAAATTTGATATTCATGTGGGTCGCTTAATGAAAAATATGTAAAAGTACCTAAAAATGTATATTTGAAAACGCAATACTAGATTGGCCGTTATGTCTCATCGTTTTACTGTTGAAGTGTGTTCCTAAGTTCTATGCTAACAGTTTCGTCCTTTCCACTTCTCGTTTATGAAATTTTCTTCCAACTTCTTCCAACATCGATCCTCAAAAAGTTGAAAGTAACGTCAATCGTTATCTACCTTTTGGAAACTTGTTGTTTAATGTCCTCATTTTTTTCTCTATTTCTATTTCTACGTCTTAATGGATTTACTCCCTTGCTAAGTAAAATGACTAAAAACGTTATTCGTACTCGGCCGACCTATCCTTTGTAGTTTCCCCGACTTCTACAGATAGACTTCTATATGATGGTCATGTAATGCTAAGCAAGGATTTTTAAGTGAATTTCCAAAATCTTTTATAATATCTCCAAGTTTCATATTCTCAGTATGGTTTTATGATACATTGATTCCTATATAATGATCATGCCAAACCAAACAAAGATTTTTAAGTAGATTCTCATAGTTTTTAATCACATCTCCAATGTTTTGATTCTCATTATAGTTTATATGGAACATTGACTCCTATATAATGGTCATGTAGTGCCAAACAAGGATCTTAAGTAGTTTCTCACAGTCTTTAATCACATTTCAATGGTTCTGATTTTCAATATCATCTATGGCATATTAACATCAGTCAGTTAAAGTGCCATACGTGAAACACGCTTAGGCGATCATGTCTCGAAAGAGACATGACTGACTGGGCAGAAGATTATCCCGCAGTAGGTTGCCATTGCTTTCTGCGGTAGACTGGTTGCCAACCAAGGCTATAGAACCCAATCTGCCCTGTTATTTAACCCATAACTGGAAGGAAAAGACGGATTAATACCTTTACAAAGGGTATTTGCGCGTAAGTGAATGCAATGAATTCAACTGGAATTCGAACTCAGCTCTCCGATTTCTCGTTCCGAGCCGATATCCACTGCACCACAACGCACGTATTTTTTTTGTAGATTATGTTTGCCTTAAGTCACATTTACCAGATTTAGATATTGAATATCGTTTTTTGGACACTGACTTCTATATAATGGTCATTTTGTTCCAAACAAGCATCTTCAAATAGAATTCTTTGGTTTTTAATTCCATTTTTTACGTTGTGGTTTTGACACACTAACTTTTTATATAATGTAAAACAGTTTTTTAAAGAAGAATTTACTTATACTTAAACAGATCCCCAATTTTCTTATTCTGATATTGAATGTTGTTAATATCATTGGTCGGTTTCTTTCATCGGGCGTTGAATGAAGAAATTTCTTCCATGGAAAGGAGAGACGAGTGAAAATGTCGAATGGCTGAATTGATATTACACTATCTTCTACTTAATTGGAAGCTGCCATTGTTACGGCCGCCGTCGATAGGTCACTCGTTGACTGGAGATCTAGCACGTACACTTGTGTGCAGACAATGAATCAACGTTGGGTTTATATATTGACGCACGGCTGTTATGTGGGTTAACACACGGGTGGGCATGAAGGTACAGAATGGCTGAACAGTTAGGATTAACTAAAAATACATACGTACGGTAGAAGGAAGGAAGGAAGGAAGGAAGGAAGGAAGGAAGGAAGGAAGGAAGGAAAAAAGGAAGGAATTTAAAAAAGGAAGAAATGAAAAAAAAAGAAAAGCAAGAACGAGTGAAAGAAAGACTGAAATGAAGAATCTAAGAAAGAATGAAATTATTTAAATATGGAATAAAAGAATAGAAGGATAGCGAAAAAAAAGGAACAAAAGGGGAATTGAAGAATGAAGGAATAGTGGAATAACATAAAAAGAAAGCATCTATCACAACTATCTAACGTTAATCTCGCTGTCTTTTGCGAGCCCAACTGTAGCGGCCTACTTTCAAACTAAGTTTTCTAAGCGGCAGTACAAAACCTTACTCCAACAGCTTCTTTTCTCGCACTTCCCGCCCGTGGAATTCCCTTCCACATACTTGCTTCCCCGACAGCTACAACCTCCAGTAGTTTAAATGCAAGCTCAATAGACACCTCCTAACACACTAACTCGCATCCATTCTCTGAAACACTCTTCCCATCTAACCAAACCTCATCCTCGGTATCCTTACCCGTCTATCACCCTCCTTCTGACATTTTCTATATATAACTACTCGTTCTCATCACTTTCCACTATGTAACCCCCTGCGCAATAGTGGCAGTGGAATGCCTTGCTTGAGATTAAATGATTTTTAAAAAAAACTTCGACGTCGTGTAATAGGTAGCATGCTTGCCTCTCTAGAACCTATTACAACTGAGTGATCAGTTGGATCCTCACTGGTGCCCCATACTTTCGGCCTTGCGCTACATCTGAGCGGCGCTAAGAAAATCAATTTAATGCAAATTTGTCTATATTTCTGGGATGAGGTGGTATTTACAGTATTTACACTATTCGGACTATTATCCTCATCTTTGTTGCCATTTGTACGACGTTTAATAATAGATCATTCTATCTGTCTATATTTCTGAGATAAGATAGTATTTACAGTATTTACACTATTCGGACTATTATCCTCATGTTTGTTGCCATTTGTACGACGTTTAATAATATATCATTCTATCTGTCTATATTTCTGAGATGAGGTGGTATTTACAGTATTTACATTATTCGGACTATTATCCTCATCTTTGTTGCCATTTGTACGACGTTTAATAATATATCATTCTATCTGTCTATATTTCTGAGATGAGGTGGTATTTACATTATTCGGACTATTATCCTCATCTTTGTTGCCATTTGTACGACGTTTAATAATATATCATTCTATCTGTCTATATTTCTGAGATGAGGTGGTATTTACATTATTCGGACTATTATCCTCATCTTTGTTGCCATTTGTACGACGTTTAATAATATATCATTCTATCTGTCTATATTTCTGAGATGAGGTGGTATTTACAGTATTTACATTATTCGGACTATTATCCTCATCTTTGTTGCCATTTGTACGACGTTTAATAATATATCATTCTATCTGTCTATATTTCTGAGATGAGGTGGTATTTACATTATTCGGACTATTATCCTCATCTTTGTTACCAATTGTACAACGTTTAATAATATATCATTCTATCTGTCTATATTTCTGAGATGAGGTGGTATTTACAGTATTTACATTATTCGGACTATTATCCTCATCTTTGTTGCCATTTGTACGACGTTTAATAATATATCATTCTATCTGTCTATATTTCTGAGATAAGATAGTATTTACATTATTCGGACTATTATCCTCATCTTTGTTACCAATTGTACAACGTTTAATAATATATCATTCTATTTGTCTATATTTCTGAGATAAGATAGTATTTACAGTATTTACATTATTCGGACTATTATCCTCATCTTTGTTGCCATTTGTACGACGTTTAATAATATATCATTCTATCTGTCTATATTTCTGAGATAAGATAGTATTTACATTATTCGGACTATTATCCTCATCTTTGTTACCAATTGTACGACGTTTAATAATATATCATTCTATTTGTCTATATTTCTGAGATAAGATAGTATTTACAGTATTTACACTATTAGGACTATTGTCCTCATTTTGTTGCTATTTGTACGACGTTTAATAATATATCATTCTATCTGTCTATATTTCTGAGATGAGGTGGTATTTACAGTATTTACATTATTCGGACCATTGTCCTCATCTTTGTTACGCACATCTATTTTTGTATATTTACTGAATTCATTTTCAATCTTTATGCAGGTGATTGGCGTTCAATATTGACTATGGATTGTTCTAAGTTCCTTTTTAAATATATCAAGACTGCCTAGCGCTTCCAACAGTTATTTGTAACATTTACCTTTGTATCTTATATTCCTTTATTCTTTATTTTTGAACCATACTGCTTACGACTGTTTACTGGATTTGCGCTGTGGTGCAGTGGATAACGGCTTGGAATGAGAAATCAGGGAGCCCAGTTCGAATTCCAGTTGAATTCCTCACAGTCACTTACGCGCAAATACCCTTGGGAAAGATATTAATCCATCTCTTCCATTCAGTTATGAGTTAAATAACAGAACAGATTGTGTTCTATAGCCAATGGCAACCTACTGCGGGATAATCTTCTGCCCAGTGAGTCATGTCTCGAAAGAGACATGACTCACTGGGCGTGTATCACGTATGGCATTTAACTTACTGACCTAAATGAGTGGTTGAGTCTAACAATGCAAAACCAGTCTACCACAGAAAGTAATGGGATAATTTTCTGCCCAGTCAGTCATGTCTCTTTCGAGATATGATCGCTCAAGCGTGTATCACGTATGAAACTTAACTGACTGACTGTTTAGATCGACGGTCTGTGTTCTTGGGACGTGAGACAACTACAGTGAAAATAATTATATATTTTTCTGTACTAACGTTCACTCAATACAAGGCCCAAGAGACATCCAATGTAGGGGCTTGCTACGTGGTGTTGCATGAGCATAAGAAAATGCAAGAAATGAAGATCATTGGGTTTATGCATAAAAGATAAGATTGTTTAGATTTGTTTTGTTTTGTTTTGTTTTTGTTCTTTTTTTTATCATTTCGCCCCGAGCGAAGGAGTTATAGTAAGAAAAAATTCTGGGTACTGGGGGTGTTGAAGAAAGAATGAAAGATGGATGGGGTTCAATGAGATAAAAGATGGCAATTGACGTTGCATTTACATTTTTGGATATTGTAACTGACAAGGAAAGCAAGAAAATGGAAAGAAACTCCACAGGCGAAAGTGCGAGATAGAAACTACTAGAGTAGAAGAGGAAGTCACATTTAACTCCTTCAACGGTAAAAAGGTTAGACCTAGATGCCAATCTAGTAGTACATGTGGTTGGGTCAACAGGAAAAATAAAACTCTTTAGTGGGAGACTATCCTGCCAGAAGTCTGTTCCCCAAAAAGGCAGTTATTGGTAAGAAGCTGTTCGAGTTGAACTTGTGTAGCAGTGACTTACCTCGGTGACCCAAACGAGCCAGAGCCGGGTGTTTGTAAGGGAGTGTGGCAACGGTGAATTGGCGACCGTTGGTCAGATGGAGAATCGGACAGCACTTCGTGGTAAACAGAATTGGTGTCGCTTGTAGCCGTTTATATTTACTGTGCTGAGCGCTCATTGGCTGAGTGGTAGACAGGTCGAGTGGATAAAACGTGGTATGCTCATTTTGAGAGGGTCTTCGTTATATTCGATCCGTCGTTCGCGTGAGAATAGTGTTTCGGAGATTAAGACAAGATGTGTTGATTGTGTTTGCTTGTTTGAAATACTTTCCTGTGGTTGCTTCCTGCCAATACATCATTTTTTTTTCTTTTTGCAACAACTTACTAATGAAATATGAAGGAAGTGGCTTACTATGTGGTCTTGCATGAGTATAAGAAAAGGCAATAAGTTAAACTGGAAGGGGGTTAAGCAAAAACGATAATGGTTAACCTTAGACTTGGCGAGTCAAGATTGAAGTGATACAAAAAATATTCTGCCGGGTGTCTGTTCCACAAAGCAGCCATTCTTAAGAAGCTATCCGAGTGGAATTTATTCTTTACGAAAGAATTCACACAAGTGTATTAGACATGGTGAGTACCATTTGTAATGGTATGAACTGGTGGGACAAAGGAATATAGCTTGTCGAAACAAATGCCATCGAAATAACGATAGAACAGTGATAGGTTCTCGTCATTTCGTCTGTTGGAAATGGGTTGTTTGGTAGAAAATAATTATTCACCTACTTTTAGATGCTTTTAAACTCTATCAAATGGATGACAGCAACACTCCATTAATGGTTGAAATTTCGGGTTTCATCCATTATCATCATCGGGGTTCTCGTTCCATGAGTCATATCACTTCCGGATGCGTTATTTACCTCCCTTTAACTCAACTCTAAGTTTTTGTTCACTATTGCTCTGGCCAGTTAATGAATTCACACCTCTAGATCAAGTCCCTGGCACTAACCAACGCTTTTATCCACTAGGCTATGTGTCTACACCTGAAGAAGATCGGTGCATATAACGGTCGAAACGTTGCGAATATTGCAATAAATATGAGAACAACAGTAAATAATGTAAATACTAACTCGTCTCAGAAGTATATATCTATGAGATGAGGTATTGTAATTATTTACATTGTTCGGATTCTTGTCCTCATCTTTATTGCCATATTCACAACGTTTCAACCGTTGTTCACTCCGGCCTTCTTCAGAGAACTGGAATTTCGAATCGAAAACTTTATTTTGTTCACTGGGGTATGTTGTTCTCGTTCTATAAGCCATTCTACTTTCGGTTGTCTTATCATTGAGAAAACATAATCCAGTAAATAAAAGCGTTGGTTAGATCAAGTAACTGGACCCAAACAGTTGTGAGTTCAATACCTTACTACAGCTGTGGTAACAGATAACTTAGAGAGTTGAGTTAAAGAGAGATAACTAAGACATCCGGAAGTGGCATGGCTCATGGAAGGAGAACGATATACCCCAGTAATTGAAATAAAGAGTTTGGTTTGAAATTCCAATCACCTAAAAAGGCTTGAGCGTACCACGGCCGAAACATCTTGAATATAGCAATAAAGAGGAGGACAACAGTCCGAACAATGTAAATAATATAAATACCTCATCTCAGAAGTATAAAAAAACTTGAGTTAGATTTTAGGTAGCTTCAAATATCCCAGTTAATTATAATGAAAATAAAATGTCACGGTCAGCTATTTCAAAAAGTCACCTTTAAAAAACGCCAATTTTCATGTAGATCTTGGACTAATTTTGACACTTTAAAAAATTTTATTTACTGCAATGATTCCAATTTTCGAACTATACTATACAGTTTGTCCTTCTTAACTCTCTCAATTCCAACCTGTTCAAAGGTCTGAGCACTGATTTAAAGTCGTTCTTTTGTATGAATCGCTAAATGGCTTTAGTTTATCTTACCTTCGAGGAGACAAGTTCTTTTCCTTTGCTTATATCTCTTTACTTAGATACATTTTCAAGAGCATTCTTTAGCGTTTGATGATTTCGACAAAAAACTCATTTGACCCTCTTTGGTAATTAAAATGTGGACATTTCCGAACTCAATAACTTTCTCTTTTTCTTTTTCTTTTTCTTTCCCTTACCCTTGTTTCTCTTTTTCTTTTTCTTTTTTCTTTCCCTTACCCTTGTTTCTCTTTTTCTTTTTCTTTTTTCTTTCCCTTACCCTTGTTTCTCTTTTTCTTTTTCTTTTTTCTTTCCCTTACCCTTGTTTCTCTTTTTCTTTTTCTTTTTTCTTTCCCTTACCCTTGTTTCTCTTTTTCTTTTTCTTTTTTCTTTCCCTTACCCTTGTTTCTCTTTTTCTTTTTCTTTTTTCTTTCCCTTACCCTTGTTTCTCTTTTTCTTTTTCTTTTTTCTTTCCCTTACCCTTGTTTCTCTTTTTCTTTTTCTTTTTTCTTTCCCTTACCCTTGTTTCTCTTTTTCTTTTTCTTTTTTCTTTCCCTTACCCTTGTTTCTCTTTTTCTTTTTTCTTTCCCTTACCCTTGTTTCTCTTTTTCTTTTTCTTTTTTCTTTCCCTTACCCTTGTTTCTCTTTTTCTTTTTCTTTTTTCTTTCCCTTACCCTTGTTTCTCTTTTTCTTTTTCTTTTTTCTTTCCCTTACCCTTGTTTCTCTTTTTCTTTTTCTTTTTTCTTTCCCTTACCCTTGTTTCTCTTTTTCTTTTTCTTTTTTCTTTCCCTTACCCTTGTTTCTCTTTTTCTTTTTCTTTTTTCTTTCCCTTACCCTTGTTTCTCTTTTTCTTTTTCTTTTTTCTTTCCCTTACCCTTGTTTCTCTTTTTCTTTTTCTTTTTTCTTTCCCTTACCCTTGTTTCTCTTTTTCTTTTTCTTTTTTCTTTCCCTTACCCTTGTTTCTCTTTTTCTTTTTCTTTTTTCTTTCCCTTACCCTTGTTTCTCTTTTTCTTTTTCTTTTTTCTTTCCCTTACCCTTGTTTCTCTTTTTCTTTTTCTTTTTTCTTTCCCTTACCCTTGTTTCTCTTTTTCTTTTTCTTTTTTCTTTCCCTTACCCTTGTTTCTCTTTTTCTTTTTCTTTTTTCTTTCCCTTACCCTTGTTTCTCTTTTACTTTTTCTTTTTTCTTTCCCTTACCCTTGTTTCTCTTTTTCTTTTTCTTTTTTCTTTCCCTTACCCTTGTTTCTCTTTTTCTTTTTCTTTTTTCTTTCCCTTACCCTTGTTTCTCTTTTTCTTTTTCTTTTTTCTTTCCCTTACCCTTGTTTCTCTTTTTCTTTTTCTTTTTTCTTTCCCTTACCCTTGTTTCTCTTTTTCTTTTTCTTTTTTCTTTCCCTTACCCTTGTTTCTCTTTTTCTTTTTCTTTTTTCTTTCCCTTACCCTTGTTTCTCTTTTTCTTTTTCTTTTTTCTTTCCCTTACCCTTGTTTCTCTTTTTCTTTTTCTTTTTTCTTTCCCTTACCCTTGTTTCTCTCTTTCTTTTTCTTTTTTCTTTCCCTTACCCTTGTTTCTCTTTTTCTTTTTCTTTTTTCTTTCCATTACCCTTGTTTCCATTTACATTGCTGGCCAAAATATTAGGGCCAATGAAAATAAAGAAAATATACCTTGTTAGACTCGTCCACTTATTTGACTAAAGCTTCGCAAAAGGAAAATTAAAAAAATTAAAATTAAACATTTTTAGCATTTAATAGAGAAAATTTGAGTACTGGGGAATTAAGCTAAATACTGGCTGGTAGGATGTGTGTTGTGGCCTAATGAATATCGTTCAGAATGAGAAATCAAAGAGCCAAGTTCGAATTCCAGTCGAATTCACTTGCGCATAAGTGCTCTTGGGAAAAATTATGTGCGTTGTGGTGCAGTGGATATTGGCTCGAAACGAGAAATCGAGGAGCCGAGTTCGAATTCCAGTTGAATTCATTGCATTCACTTTCGCGGAAATACCCTTGGGAAAGGTATCGCTGGTGAGATTTGTTGTAGTAAAACCGCTGTTGCGAATTTCTTAAAAGACCCTGAGAAATACGAAACAAAATTTTTTAAGTGGTTGACCCAAGAAAATTTCGTCGGGGTTTAGGGGAAAGATTCGAAATGTTATTCGACAAGACGCTATCCGATCATTAAACCAGATTAAGGCCCTTAAGGACACAGGATGCAGGTCAAAAACAATAAAACGGCATATCCGAGAGAAAGGTTTTAAAAAACCGTAAGCGTCTTACAATACCACGTCTCTTTCCACACCTCAAAGAATCTCGCTAAACATTGCTGAGATGAGCCAAATATAAGATGTTGGAAGAAGATGTTGTTCTTTGATAAGAAAAAATTTAAACTGGATGGTCCAGATGGCTTCTAACGTTAATGGCATGATAAGGGCATTCCAGCGGAGACATTTTCTACACAACACATCTTGATCTGTGCTATTTCCTTCCAATTAACAATGGAACTTCAGGTGAGACAGAGGGATCAAACCGCGGCAGGTTACATTGGCATGTTGGAGAAACCATCCTTATTGAGTGAAGACCCTTGCTTGTATAGTAATGATTGGACCTTTCAGTAAGTCAACGCTTGAATCCATAATACCCGTGCAACAAAAGATTTAAAAGCGATTCTTTTGAACTGTTATGGTTTATAAAATGGCGAGTGTTCTAAAAATAAAAAAAGATAGACACACTGACGCCAAGAATTCAAAATTGGGCGGCAAAATAAGGAACCGTTTCTTTTGGTAGGAGTAGGAGTAAGAGTAGAAGTTAAGGACAGTAGTTTTGTGTCAGTCAGTCAGTTAAGTGCCATACGTGATACACGCTTGGGCGATCATGTCTCGAAAGAGACATGACTGACTGGGCAGAAGATTTTCCCGCAGTAGGTTGCCATTGCTTTCTGCGATATACTGGTTGTCGGCCAAGGCTATAGAACCCAATCTGTCCTGTTATTTAACTCATAACTGGAGGGAAGAGATCAAGGGTATTTGCTCGTAAGTGAATACAATGAATTCAACTGGAAGTGAATGCAATGAATTCAACTGGAATTCGAACTCGGTTCCCCGATTTCTCGTTCCGAGCCGATATCCACTGGACCACAACGCACTAGAGTCCAGCAGGGATAGGCTCGTTTACTACTAGCATCCCACAGTGAAGAGAATTTAGCTAGTCTACTCCTGTATCCACATAAAATTTAAAGGTTGTAACTTGATGTAAAAACCTAGTTTTATACCAAAAATAAACATCATTAATTCAAGTTTGTGTTATCTTCTAATTATACCAAAACGAAGCAAGCAACACAACAGGACCGTCCAGAACCTAAAGCGCATTGAAAAGGCTGAAACGAGTAGCTAGATGGCAAAATAAATCTGTAGAATTGGAGGTCATTTTTAAAAAGATTCATAAACTTCGTGAAGCCATGTTCACCGCTTGAAATAACATTCCAGCCAGTTTCCTGCGGACGTTTATATTGTCCATATCAAAGCGAATTTATTCATAATAATGGCTCTGCAGCTCTCTACTGAGAGGTCTTGTTGGGCAATTCTTAGTCTGTTTAGTACTTCATTTAGATATTGTATCAAAGTTTTTGACCAGCTAGTATTTAGCCGAATTTTCCAGTATTCAAATTTCCTGTATTGATAGCTAAAAATGTTTTTAATTTTTATCTTTCTTTTTCTTACTAGCAGCATAGCCCGACGTTGCTCGGGTATAATGAAAGTTTTAAAACTAATCCATGGTCCTGGAGCTCAGACTCAGCCTAAAGAATATTTGTGTGAAGTTTGGTGAGAATCGGATTAAAATTGTGGATTTGTATACAGGACATACAGACACACACACAAACATCTTGCCTTTTATATATATATATATATTATCGATTTTCTACACTATTGTAACAACTGCAATCTTGAAATTTCTGAATATCGTTTCTTATGTCTTTGTCTATGTGTGTATCAAATTTTATTAAAATCGGACCACTCCTTCTATAACCCGATCTTTTCGATTATCGATTTTCGATATTTATCGGGGGTACCTCGACACAAAACCTAGCTAAGAACACTCACAGACGCTTATACTACAACTGTAAATTTTCAAGGTAGGCAACGGACACACACACACACACACACACACACACACACACACACACACACACACACACACACACACACAAAGTTCCATTTATAAATAAGTTTAGATTTAAATGTTCAAATTTTGAAGCTGCGTTGTGGTGCAGTGGATATCGGCTTAGAACGAAAGTTCGGCTAGCCGAGTTCGAATTCCAGTTGAATTCCTTGCGTTCTTTTACGCGCAAATACCCTTGGGAAAGGTATTAATCCGTCTCTACCCTCCAGTTATGGGTTAAATAACAGGACAAATTGTGTTCCATAACCATGACTGGCAGCCAGTCTACCGCAGAACGTAATGGCAACCTACTGCGAGATAATCTTCTGCCCAGTGAGTCATATCTCTTTCGAGACATGATCGCCCAAGCGTGTATCACGTATGGCATTTAACTGACTGACCTAAATGAGTGGTTGAGTCTAACAATGCAAAAGGTTTTTTTTCTTTGTTTTCATTGGTCTTATGATTTTTAACCAGTAGTGCATATTCTGTAAAAAGTTCTATTAGATTCCACTGGCCTTAAACGGATTAGTTTAATTTAAAAAAAGAAATTGAGTTATATGTATACCAAATTTTCCGCCTTACAAAACGCACTTTATTTTCTAAACAATACCCTAAAAAATACATATGCATCTTTCAAGACGAATGCATCAGTTACCTCCATGGTTACCACCAATGACATGGATGGTAATGAGGATCATTTACTGTGCATAGCTGACAGTAGTGATGATTCTACAGATGATAATTTAGAGCTTTTACATGAACCCAGCAGTGACGAGTTTTTTGGATTTGATGATCAAAAAATCTATTCGATTGTTTTATATTTTCACATACATATTTTTAAAAGTTTTAATTAATTTTTATGAAAACAAAACCACTCTTGGACAATGAAAGATTTATAGTATACTAGCAGTATAGCCCGGCGTTGCTTGGGTGTAATGAGCTTTAAAACTAATCCATGATCCTGGAGCTCAGACTCAGCCTAACGAATATTTGTGTGAATATTTGATGAGAGTCGCATAAAAATTGTGGATTTGTATAAAGGACATACAGACAGATAAACAGACACACACACAAACAGCTTGCCTTATATATATATATATATATATATATATATATATATATATATATATATATATATATTATCGATTTTCTGCACTATTGTAAGAACTGCAACCTTGAAACTTCTGAATATCGTTTCTTATGTTTTTGTCTGTGAGTTAATCAAATTTTATTAAAATCGGACCACTGTTTCTATAAACCGATTTTTTTTATTATCGATTTTCGATATTTATCGGGGGTACCTCGACACAAAACATAGCTAAGAACACTCACAGGCGCTTATACTACAACTGTGTAAATTTTCAAGAAAATCAGTTCAGCTGTTTCGCAGTCTATAGGTAACGGACACACACACACAGACACACACACACACACACACACACACAGACAAAGTTCCATTTATAAATAAGTTTAGATTTCTTTACCCCTATCATTGCCTTACAAACCCAATCAGACGAGTGATTGATGTAAACAATACGTGGTGCCAGTATGTGAGGGACGCTTGGCGAATGTGTTGAATGAGAATGACTTTTGTTTACTTGGAAATTTCTACCCAATATTAGGGGGCGTCTTCCAAGCTGCATCGTCTTGTAAGCCGAAAAATGAGTTTTATATAACAAATAGCGGCATCCCAGCCTCATTATACGTAGAATATTTATTTACTTATACCCTAATAAAAGAAAATATAGACATGGTTCTACAGAACATAGACAATCGACCTTCGTTTCCAAATTTTAAAATTTTATTTCAATTTTTTGTTGTGGCTAATTTTAAAAGTTTCATAGTTATTTGAACTAGTGCTTTTTTTTTCTGTATTTTTTTTTTCAAAGAAATTTTTTTTACTGGACTTTAACTATGTTAAAACTTAGATAACTCAACGCCCCTACTTTTTATTTTATTTTATTTTTTATTTATTCATTTTTTTTTTTCAATTGGAGTAGATAGACCAAACTATCGCCCGGTTCACAATCCACCCACGTCTATTGTACAGGTGTAGAGGCTCATCCCTTGTTCCCTGTTTAGAATGTGGTTTCCCGCTTTCTCTTTTCCAATCTTTTCCCTTTTCTTTTTCTTTTTCTTTTCTTTTTTCTTTTTTTTTTTTAATTGGAGTAGATAGACTAAACTATCGCCCTGTTCACACTCCACCCACGTCTATTGTACAGGTGTAGAGGCTCATCCCTTGTTCCCTGTTTAGGATGTGGTTTCCGGCTTTCTCTTTTCCAATCTTTTCACTTTTCTTTTTTCTTCTTCTTTTTCTTTTTTTTTTTTTCAATTGGAGTAGATAGACTAAACTATCGCCCGGTTCACACTCCACCCACGTCTATTGTACAGGTGTAGAGGCTCATCCATTGTTTCGTGTTTAGGATGTGGTTTCCGGCTTTCTCTTTTCCAATCTTTTCACTCTCACGTAGCCCCCTGCACATCAGTGGCGTTACTGCCATGCTCGGGGTGATATGATTAAAAAAAAAAAAGACGAACTATTCTATGAAAAATACTTCCAGTTGGCACAACACAAGTACTATTTTACAACCACAGTGCATTTATACGCAAACTTTTGGTGTAGCGGTTGGTTCTACCCTTGGACAGACTTTGCTTAATTTCTACGTGTCATATAGAAAACAAATTCTTCAATAAATCTCCTAATCCTTCCCATATCAATCAGTTAAGGACCATTCGTGATACACGCTTGGGTCATCATGTTTCGAAAGAAACATGATTCACAGAGACAATTTTCCCGGAGTAGCTTGCCATTACTTTCTGTAGTAGACCGGTTGCAAACCAAGGCTATAGAACCAAATCTGTCCTGCTATTTAACCCACAGTTGGAGGGAGAAGAAACGGATTATAGTACGTAATGTGTGCGTAAATGAATGCAACAAATTCAACACACACACAATATTGCTGTTATATTCATATTAGAAATCAGCTTAGAAAAATATTATTTACACTGTTCGGACTGTTGTCCTCATCTTTATTGCCATGTTTGTGACGTTTTGGCCGTTGTACGCTCCTAGCACCTGAAGAAGGCCAGAAACATCGTAAAAATGACAATTATGATGAGGACAACAGTCCGAACAGTGTAAATAGTGTAATACATCTCAGAAGTATAGACAAATACTGAAACTTAGAAGAAATTACAAATCTGAAAGAAACCTTTGAGAATAGCTGTTCTATACTTTACTTACGGACACAATATTGATAATAAAATCTATTTTATTGACCTATAGTCGTAAATTCATCACTTCCAAAATCGCTAGCAGAAACTCGTGTTTCCTTAACAACATAAGTGAATATCCTCTGATACAAAATAACATTTATAAAAACACATGATTTATCGAACCAAAATAATCGTTTCTTCGGACATCTTATTCTATGAGGAACTTAACAAAATTAAACAAAGCCATTCAACAACAAGATTCTTAACCCTGTTGTCGTGGAACAAATAAAATTAGCCTTAATGAAATTTATAAAAAATGATGCCACACACCTCACTAAAACAAAGATCGACTCGTACAATGTTTGAATTGTTTCTAGGGAAATTTTTATCCATTCTTTAGCGAAAACAGTCTCCAATTCTTTCAATGATGATTATGGAGGATATCGACTTCTCACTTTTTTTTCTAAAATAAACCATAAATGTTACATGATGTTGAAATCTGAGGGTTGTTGTGACCACATAAGATGTTCTACTTCACTAGAATGTTCCTCATGCCATTGAGCAACAATTTTAGCAGTATGAACGTGTGCATTATCATTCTGAAATATGACATATCCATTCTTCTTCTTCTTCTTCTTCTTCTTCTTCTTCTTCTTGTGTTGTGTTCCTTCAGAAAGTGTGCAATTATGGACTTCCACTTGCGTCTGTCCCTTGTCCTTCTTTACATTTTTCTTCTTGGTATCTCTTCAAAACCCCGCTCCGCCATCCATTTGCTCAAGCCCATCAAATATGTCTCGCTATGCTTCCATCCCCCCCTCTCTCTCTCTCTCTCTCTCTCTCTCTCTCTCTCTCTCTCTCTCTCTGTTTTTTTCTCCATCCGTTCTGTGAGTATTAGATTCTCCAGATCCTCCTACATCATTACGTGTCCTAGGAACTGCAGCTGTCTCTTCCTGATGTTAAGCTTGAGTTTTCTTCTCGTTTTCGTCCTCTCCAACACCTCATCGTTGCTCATGTGCTCGGTTCATGATACCCTCAGCATCCTGCTGCCTCGAGTCTCTCATTCATTCTTGAAGAGATCGTCCAATATTCGCTGCCACACAGGAGGACAGATATCACATAACAGTCTAGTACTTTTTTCTTTGTTTCCTATGAGATTTTTCTGTCTCTCAATACTCTGGTTAGCTTTTGAAAATGCGTCCTTGTCCATGTCAATGTGTGTTTGGATCTCATTATCGTACTTTCCATCCTCTGTCAACACGTTTCCCAGGTATTTAGATTTCTTTACTTGTTTTATTTTAGATTATCCGACTTGTAGTTGGCATTTTGGGGTCTTTTTGCTACTGATGAGCAAACATTCATTTTCCTTGAAGTTTATGGTCAGTCCCTTCTCGATTTCTCTTGCTACCTTCTGTGGGAGGTCCTGAATTTTCCTTTCTGTATCTGCTATCAGCACTGTGTCATCCTCCTATCTTCTAGTGTTGAGATTGTAACTGCCAATGACGAGTCCAGGCAAAGATTGTAACTCTCTGAGAATTGTTTCTTGTAGATCCGGTGAGAAAACATATCCTTGTCTTACGCCACTTTTTATTTTTGCATACTTGCTGAATTCATTTCCTGTCTATCTGCAAGCGGTTTGCTGTCAACATAGGTTCTTGAATATCCTAATGTTTTTCCCGAAAATGTCGAGGTTGTCGAGCACCTCTAAACACATCTTTGTGACGTACTTTGTCAAATGCCTTTGCGTAGTTTATGAAGCACAGATGCAGGTTCTTCTAAATTTGTGTTGCTCTTTCAGATTTCCTTGTTCCGGTATCTTTAACGAACGCGCACTGTTCTTGTCCTATCTCTGGCCCGATTCTGCTGCGCGCTCTGTACACCAGAATCCGGACGATGAGTTTTTTGTTTTGCTTTGTGTGTGTGTGTGTGTGTGTGTGTGTGTGTGTGTGTGTGTGTGTGTGTGTGTGTGTGGCTCATTAAGTTGATTGTTCGGTGGAGTTCACATTCCTTTGCAGCTGGATTTCTAGGCAGTGCTATGAAAATTGACCTGCTTAAATCCTCCGGTATATAACCACTGTTGGAGATTTCGTTTATTATTTCTGTGATCCTAAAGGCTAAATAATCCTGATTGTTGATTTTAATAAACTTATTTAAATAATATCTGTAAAAAAAGAAAAAATAGCAAAAAATGGAGTACTACTAATATTAAATCAACAAACAAAAATAGACAAGCTTTTGACAGTTTAATCAAATTTTCCAAATCGTGCAATTATGGTACTAAATGTTTCTATTATTTTGTCCAACCCCTGTAAATATATCAATTAACTATACAAAGTGCTATTATTATAACTATAGTAACATTAGACAGCTCCTTGCAAACAACGAAATAACATATGAAACCAATGGCAAAAAAAGACTAAAAATCTATTAAGTTATTCCTGTCAAAGAAAATCAATGAAGCACTAATAAAAATAATCTTAGTCTCTAATCTAGATTCCCCGATGCATATATAATAATAATAATAATAATAAAATCCCATTCATGACGGATGCAAGTTATTGTCTCACGTGGATAAAAAGACTGCATTTTTAATTTCTTTGATGCGATTTAAAATTTAACGACGCATTAAATATATCACTTATTTTACTTATTGTTGATAATAGGTACCGTCACCCAGTTTTAATAACTAACTTTTAAATTGAATTTTCGAAAATAAAAAAGTTTTCTTGAAATTTTTATTTTAGTTTGAATTGAAAGCTAAACGATTAAATTTACTATTTCCAATAAACAAAACACTCTGGTGTATTTCAAACATAAATTATATTGATTGGAATATAACATTTTGAGATTTTTCGGCCATTTTTGAGCGGTCGACACATTTGTAAACAAAAGTTAATTCTCGAGATTAAAAACTTTGAAAAATAAAATATTCATCTGTGACACATTATTTTCGGAAAAATTGCAAATATAATGTTAAATTTATCTTATTTACACAAATATTACTTATTTATAGCATGAAATTTAGAATAAAACTATTTTAAAACCCAGAGTTGATCTTTCTAACCTTTCCACCGTAATTGAAATGTGTTGAGAGATGCGAGATAAGTGTATGGTGACAAGTGACATAATTGTACAATTAAAAAACCCGGGAGCACATGACTTTTTAATGTACACATAAAAATTACTATTCAAAAAACTTCAAATACACAAAAGAAAATTGAAAACTATTTTAAAAATAGGTTGGCTAGATGATTTGTATTAAACTTTTCAATTTTCGATTAATAAATATAGTCGTCACTATATAACCTTATGAGCCTAACGTCCCCAAGTCTTGGAAATATTTTTTAAATAGTTTTGAAATTTTATAAATTATTATAATTAAAAAATAAAAATGAAAATGAATTCTTTAAAATTTCATTGTTGAATCGAATTTTTTCCTTCAGACTATAATGTCTGATATATATATATATATATATATATATATATGTATGTATGTATGTATTATTTATTGAAGCAATTAAATGTTATCTAATTAAATAATGTCATAGTTTTATTGCATTTTTATTTTCCAGATTCGGAGCAGATTTTCGATAAAAGGGACTCAATGGTTTTTAAAAAATAATACATGATTTACATTCCCCAATGAATCCTGCGTTTAACTCATAAAACCATTTTTGCCTACAGAGTTTAATTTTTTGAAATTTCAGGAATTTACGTGGAGGGGGTAATAGATGGAAAAAAATATTTTTATAAAGATTTTTTTTTTAAATAATAATTTCAAAAATAATTTTATTCATTTGTGAATAAGTCCTGAAATTTTCCTGAAAATCCGACAATTATTTGATTTTGCAAGAATTCCCAAATTAATGTGTTTTTCACCGGAAAAAACTGATTTATGTAATATTACGTTTTCCATTGTAAACTCTCGTAACGATTTGGCTCCCCGCTAACGAAAATAAAAACAAGATTTTTACCAAAATTTCAAACGTGTTAGAAAGGAGTAAATTTTGAAAAATAATTAAAACTAATTTGATTTTTCCTCTTAAGAATAACATAAACATTTTGATGGAAAAAGTTCGTTTTTTATTAAGTTTAGGGCCCTTTTTCTTAACACTATGCTGCCCTTTTTAGGGCCCTTTTTCTTAACACTATGCTGTTTTCTCAGCGATTTAGTGGAGGTACCTAGTTTGAATGACCATAAATTTCCTACCGCCACACGCCTGATGAGAATTCATGTGAGACGTAAACTAGGGCAAGGCATTTAGATAAATTTTGAAATTTCGTACATCTGCAGCAGCCATTTCTGCAAAAAATCATCCGCAATTAAAAAAAAAGATGGTTAAAATTAATTACATTATTTTTATTGTTTGGATTGTTGTCCTCATCTTACTTGCCATATTCACGATATTTCGGCCATTGTACGCCCCGGCCTTCCTCATGATCTTTTTATGTGTCTGAGATTATGTATTGTAACTATTTTCACTACTTATATTGTTCGGACTGTTGTCATCATCTTTATTGCAATATTCACAACGTTTCGACTGTCGTACGCTCTGGACTTCTTCAGGATCTGTTTGTATTTCTGAGATAATGTATTGTAACTATTTGCTCTATTTATATTGTTCAGACTGTTGTCCTCATCTTTTATGTCATATTCGCATATTATTTGTTCCCATATTCACATATTGCTGGTTCTAATATTGTATTCATTTCTATGCTTAGCAGATTTAAGAGATTTTTGTGACCTAGCATATACACTAATTTCTTAAATTTTGTATTTTCCAGTGGTTTTCTCTATTATTTCAACTTCATCTCACAGTGTGCGGTGATCTCCGTTTTTCCTCTCTATATGGTCAGCTATGCCTGATTTTTCTATTTACCCTCGTGTTATGGCTTTGCGGTGTTCGTGCTGCCTGGTCTTAAGAGGGTGGTCCGTTTCTCTTTATATTTTTGATATAAGTATAAACAGTACCCTACAACGTAACAACTATCCGGGGTACATGACAGCAGCTGTAACAAACTTGGATAGAAAGGTGCAAGAGTATAACAACACTCAGAAAACAGCTTCGGTCTTCCTACTCTATGTGAAGAGATTATCAAATATATATATATATATATATATATATATAACATCAGAATAACCTTCAAAAATAGTTCAACACTTAATAGATACCTCTTCCGAGTCAGACCTTCCATAGAGGAGAACATAAGCACTGCGTGTCGCCATCCCATGCAGCTGTATAAGAAATATGAAGAAGAAACGAGTCACTCCTTTAAAATAAAGCTTCATTAAGGAAACATTATGATTATAAGCCCCAAACATTTATACACTGATGTCTTCAAGGATAAAAGCGTTGATTAGATCTAGTGACTTGACTCAATTTGTTAGTTGTGAGTTTAATACCTAGCTACTACAGAGGTGAACAAAAACATGGAGATTTGAGTTAAAGAAAGATAACTGATACTGAGACATCTGGAAGAGGCGTCACTCATGGAACTAGAACAATCTACCCCGGTGAGCAAAATAAAAGGTTCAGTCCTAAATTCCAAGAACTGAAGAAGGTTAGAGTGTACAACGGCCGGAATGTCGTGAATATGGCACAATAGATGAGAACAACAGTCAAATAATTGCAATAACTAAGATAAGATTAAAGTTCATTCACATAAAATTGCCTATACTTTGCAATAATGTTTTTTTTTTCAAGACGGAAGTGTAACAGAAGGCCATACTTCTGAAGAGTAAGAATATACATGGCCTAAGTTGTGGTGCAATAAATATCGCCTTGCAACGAGAAATCAAAGAGCCGAGCTCGAATTCCAGTTGAATTCACTAAAGCAAAAATATTCTTAGAAAAAGGTAATAATCTGCCTCTTCCCTCTAGCTATGGGTCAAATAACAGAACAGATTGTATTCTATATCCTTGGTTGTCGACAGCAGAGAGTAATGGCAATCTATAGCGGGAAAATCTTCTGCCCATGTCTATAGCGGGAAAATCTTCTGCATCATGTCTCTCTCGAAGCATGATCGCCCAAGCGTGTATCACGTATGGAACTTATCTGACTGACTGATCATCTCTATAGATATTGACAAAAAATCCTAATTATATACGTTCACTGTCGGACAGTAAAACACCATCGTCTTGTGAGTGTTAGCAACCCAGTAGGACGAAAAATAAGACCGATAAAAAGAGCGAAAGAACTCTCAACGAGTTAACGGCCAGTTAACTAGAGGCGGTGTGTCGATAAATCACCGTGGAGAAGGCAACGAGAAATCACTCTACTTTTATTTCCAAGAACAATCATGGCATTAAAAAATCAATGTATAAAAGACAAAGCCGTAGAGGGGGTTAAGTCCAAATGAATTAACTCCTCGCCCGGTAAGAATCGACATGCGCAACAGGTGCCACCTGGCGGTCATCCAATGACTGTTAGCACCATCGGCATAAAGAAGGCTCAATTACTCGGAACTGATCGCTAGCTCGGAAAGGAACGTCCTGAGCAAAACGTGTCAACGGACCGTTATCCTGCAACTGTTAGCACCGAACCAAAATTACTCCAGGGCCGTAGAACATCAAAACTCTAAACAACTGTGGACAGCTGAGCAGGGTTTGTGTGGGGTAACAACAGGAGTGTTAAGAGCTACATAAGATAGGGAGGTGTGGAGGGCTAGGATACCCCACGTTCTGAAGAGACACGGTAGATAAAAGAATACACACACACACACACACATATCTGCGGATGACTATATATATATATGAAATGATTTGTTTGAACATTATTTATAACCAAGTTTGGTTCTTCGTTAATTTCCGTAATATATAGTCATCCGCAGACAGATCTGTTAAGCTGTATCACAGCTCATCAGTACGGTTAGACAGCCGATTGCTTTTTACCCAGGATTGAAACCCGACCGAATTGGCGTCAGTCGGCGATTCTACCTCTGAGCTATGGGCGCTCGGTAGAAGAAAGCAGACTTTTTAGCGTGTATATTATCATTATACACGCCCAATAGCTGAGATCACTCTAATTCATTGCTGAATGAACGATGCGTAGATGCCAGAGTAACTACTGTTTTTTCAAAGTCTACCATTCTTCCAGAGTGTGAGAGCGTAAATAGTCATCCGCAGACAGATCTGTTTCGCTGTATCATAGCTCATCAGTACGGTTAGACAGCCGATTGCTTTTTACCCAGGATTGAAACCAGACCGAATCGGCAATTCTACCTCTGAGCTACGGGTATATATAAGTCAAGAGAAAAACGTGTTTCATCCTCTGACGGTCATTATGAAAGCAATGATCGTCAGAGGACTAAACTCCGTCGGCTAAAATATGTTTTCTTTATTCTTATTGTCTTTGTTTAGATATATTTGAATTATATATATATATATATATATATATATATATATATATATATATATATATATTCAAATGAATAAGAACAAAGAAAATAATTGCGACGTTTAAAACATCAATTTAAAACAGTTCTCAATATAAAAACGTAGCAATGAATATTTATTATTTATTAATACATCAGAACATGTGAAAACTAGCAGCTACTACAAAATTGTACATTTTGTTTCGATATTGAAAGAACAATGCCTTATCAAGTACTTAACAATGATGATAATAACCATTTTTACTTTTTTTAAATTTGTTTTAAGAACAACAATTCCCTTTATTTTGGAAATTAATTTTTTTTTACGTACGAGCTAAAAATAAGTTAAAAAAGAAAAAGGAAAGAAAAAAAGGAGAAAATAAGATGAAAAATCAAGAAAAGGAAAAGCATCTTTTTTTAATGATATCGCTTAAAACACAATTGAAACAAAAAAAAAGAAAATTTTTAAAAAAATCAAAAGATCCGCTTAAAAAAAAAGATAAGGAAAACCCGAGGCAAGCCTTTCGTTTGACAGAACTAGTCATGTGTATATGTCGGAAGAAAATGTAAAATTCCAGGATGAAAAATAGGTAATGTTCAGAAAAGGGGAGAGAAAAATTCCTCATCATAAACCTTCACCAAGAAACCCGAATAAATTCAATTGGAGCTTGAAATCTATTTGCTTGCACAGAGAAGGAGGGTTTGACAGTATCGTCAGAGCCTCCATAACAATGAGGTGGAATGAAGAACGACCTCTGTGCAAAACTGAATGGCAGATTCGGACATCTGTGAACACTAAGAGGTAGGGCGCACGAATAGAGCAGGCTACATGCTGTGACACGCGAACCTCCAATCTTTGAATCGTCCGGCCTATATCGACGCCATTTAAATTTATAAACATTACTCGACTGTAAGATAAGCAGGACGTTCTTACGAAATGAAGGAAAAGCATGTCATGTAGAGAAAATTTCACGTGGCGTCAGAGACCCGAAATTACAAAAAATAATTGATGATACCTTGTCAACAATAGAATGGCCATTAGGACCAATCGATGGTACATTCAAATAGACGGGGTATTTAAATGGCCCTGACCTCTAATTCTCATTCTCCTTCAGAAAAGATTTAATGTTAGAATTGATTATCCTCGTGACAACCGGTGGGGGATAACCGTTTCTTATAAAAATACTCCTGATGTTGTCATCCTCGCAATCAAAAGTTACACTGAAACAAATCGTAAGTGCTTCCGGGTCCTACGAGCAATAAATTCCCAATCTGAAAAAGTAGGTTTCCTATACACCAAAGCAACGAAAAAATGATAATTTTTGGAAAACAAAACATGAAGGAAGAGAAATTGGTTGTTCTTTTCAACTTCCATAATGAATTTAAGTGCAGGGTGCAAATCATTAAGGAAGTGAAAGAACAACAAAGCTTCACTGTGTGACAAAAACATGCAAAAGTATAATCTTCGTAGCGAACACAAAATGCCAGTTTAGGGTGCTTATCAAATAATATTGTTTTCAAAGAAACCCACAAAAGTATTTGCCAAAGTGGAGCCAAGAGGAGAGCCCATAGAAATACCGTCAATTTGGCCGTACATTATATTGTTGAAACTAAATGAAACCGACTTAGTCTCTAATTCCATTAATTCAACAAAAACCTTTTCGGGGGAAAAAGGAATCTTAACAGGACCTCTTTATAAATGAATAGCTTATATATTGATAATCTTCGTCAAAGGGACATTAGTATTAGTATCTTTTGATTTTTTAAATTTTCTTTTTTCTATAGTGTATATATATATATATATGTGTGTGTGTGTGTGTGTGTGTGTGTGTGTGTGTACACTAGTTTATCGTTTCATTTAAGTTTATCGTGTCGTTTTTATTATGACGTTTTAGCGAGTCTTTTATACATTTAGAAATGAACGCTAGAGAGATACCTAATTTACAGATAATATAAAAAATACTTGATATATTAGCTATACATTAAAAGAAAGAAAGAACAAAGTCCTTTTGTCATTTGTAGATGATTTGCTCCGCTATACCATTGTTGTTGTTTTTTCTTCGAGTATCAATTATGTCCGGTAACTTTCACTCAATGTTGAGCGGAAGTTTTTATTTCTTCTCGCGTGGATGGATTTCTGTTTCTCTCATCCTTTATAACATCCGGTGTCTTTTTCTGTGCATTTCAGACATTGTAAGTGTCCACTTTCTTGCATTACTGTTCTGGTTTATCTATAGAACAGAAGTACCTGAGCGGTGATTGAACTCAGGACTTCTTCCCCTAGAAGTACAGTAACAAGCTCCGTGTACGAATGCAGGACATCATTACAAAGAGAAAGGCGACAACGCGTTCAGAAATCGATAAATAAGATAACACCGGTGTCAAAAGTAGTGAATAAAAAGAAAATCATAGTAGGATTTGCAATGTAATCGGTCCTGACTTGGCATCTCGACTTCAGTCACTTTCTCAACGGCGTAACGTGACTTTCCTTTGTCTTATCTACAAATATTTTCATGGCAACTGCTCTGACAAGTTTTTTTCCCTGTTGTCTGTTTACGTAAATCTAGCGCACTACAAGATTGGTAGCTAAGTCCCACACTTTTACCGTTGAAATAGTTCAATGTAACCGCTGCTTCTACTCGAACAGTTTATTTTCTCGCACTTCCCGCCTGTGGAACTCTCTTCCTTTTACTTGTTTCCCTGATAGCTACAATCTTCCAAAATGTATGTTACGTTAATTGCTATCTTCTATCTTCTTGAATCCCATTCATGTTTTATCCTTTCTTCTATAGCCCTTGTACCCGGTCTTTTCTCTCGCTGTAACCCTCTGCGTACTAGCGGTGGTCCCGCTTTGCTTGGGGTGAAATGATTTAAAAAAATAAAGGTCCGTTTGCCATTCTTGAAAGTTCATTGAAACCGACAGAAACTTGAGAAATAAAGCGGCCGAAACTTTGTAGTAAAAACAAATATGATGAGGATTATAATCCAGAAAAGTCATCGTCGGTACATAAAAAGGAACAGTTTTGTTTTTTGTTTTTTTCTGTTTCATTTATTTATTTTATCTATTAACAACAGACTTTATTTTGGAGTAATGATTAACCACTAATAACTCACTAATTTTAATGAGAATATTAGTTACCTGAATACAAGGTATGTTCTGCACCGTTCTAAGAGGCAAAACGCCGTGTTACCGTAACATTTTTATTTTCAATGTTAAAATTTATATATATATATATTTGTTTATATTAGGATACGAACCGGAGAAGATATGGTTGTTTAGAGAAATCGGGAACTTATTTATTTACTGTCTAATTCGACTTTGTTATATGAAATCTTCCGTAGTCGAGTAGTAAGAAATGTCAGATTTATTGACAGCTTTTCCTAGATATATGGGAGTCGCAGGTTTGAATCCTATCGGAAGATGCATATTTTTCTAATTAGAGTTCTCGAATATTCAGGCCGGTGGATATATATATATATATATATATATATATATATATATATATATATATATATATATATATCTGTACTGTTTAACTACAGAAAAACAGAGTAGCCACTCAAATGCAAGTATCCATTAATGATAATGACCAAACAAATAAATTTAAATATAATATGTCGGTTAATACCATTTCGTAACTTTACATAAGATTTCGTAATATCGCATAAAAAATTCAAGGACAACTTTTACTAACTTAAGTTTACTATACATTTCATTTAGCGTCTTCCAAGACTTAACTAGACTATTCAATTAACCTATTGAATATTTATATTTATAAGCGTTTCTCTATTTAAAAGGTTTGAAAGACTAACATTTATACTGTTATGTATAACGCATCACTCAATAGATCCCGGGCCTAACTAATAAAACAACAACTTTTAGGCAAAATTCAACTTTATTCATCAACATAGTCTCTTTCTAGGGTGATCAACTGATTCCAACGCTTCTCTAGCAATTCGATTATTTTGTAAAACGATTTGTCTTCGGCCTCAAAATACACCTCCGTTTCTGATATCACTTCTTCATTGGAGCCAAATCTCTTTCGCTGAAGCATTCTTCTGGGAGGCAGGGCAGGAAAATAGCTGGATGCGGAAGCAATTCGAAGTATAATTCATGTTGTTTTGCCATCGTTGCGATCAACTTGTTACACAGTGCGTTGTTTTGGTGAAGGGTCACTTTTTTCTTCTTTAATTGTGGTCGTTTTGGGGGGGGTGAAATTTCTTCCTTCAAACGCACCAATAATGCTATATAATATTCGCTATTGATGGTTCTTCCTTTCACAAGGTAATCGATGAACAATATATCATGCGCATCCCAAAATACAGAGGCCAAAATCTTGCCTGTTGATGTTTGCGTCTTTGGTCGTTTTTGACGGCTTTCAACTACTGCTGTCTACTCAGCTGACTGCCGATTTTTCCAGATTGAAGTGGTGGATCCGTGATTCATCCATTGTCATATATTTCATAAAATCTTCTTGTTGCGTCAAAATAGTTGCAGACAACACTCTGGATCGTCGACGCGTTGTTGTTTTTGATCGACTGTAAGCAAACGCGTCACCCACTTTGAACACAGCTTTCTCATCGACAAATGTTCATGCAAAATACACTACTTTCTAATATATTCAACTCCTCTGCTATCTCACGCAATTTCAATTTACGATCGGCCAAAATGAGTTTGGGGAATTGGGGGGTGTTTTCCGGGACAACTGCCGATTTTGGGCGACCTGAGCGTTCAGCATCATTTGTGTCCGTACGACCACGTCTAAAGTCTGCATACCACCTCTTAACCGTTGTTTCCGACGAGGCAGAGTCCAAATAATATTTATCAAGCCATTTTTTTGCTTGAACAATATTTTTTCCATCGGAAAGCAATCCATTATCAGCACAAAAAATTCAGATTTTTTTCATTGTTTTGAAAATTTGCAACAGTAGCTTCACTTAGCTGTAATTTGTAAACTAATAATCCGACTTGGCCCAAATTTTGTCACTTACCATTTGAGGATTAGTACTTTATAAAAATCATATGGATTTTTTATTAGTAGTGTCATTTATATGCCATGCCCGGAACTTATCGAGTGTTACAAAATAAAATCAAGGCTTTTGTTTTGATAAAGTCTTTCAGAGGACGAAAGAATTCGGGTAAGATAAGTTCTCATTTTGTCTTTATTCATATATATATATAAGAACGAAGAAAATAATTGTAACGTCTAAAACATTAATTTAAAACAGTGCTCAATATAAAAATACAGCAATGAATATTTATTATTAATTATTACATTAAAACATGTGAAAACTACAAACTACATATAAACTTTAGTAACCCTTGAATTTTCTACTGATGAGACAGAGCATATATAAACAAGGGATTTAGTTAAACACTTGTTAGATATAAGGGCATTGGTCGGGATTTCTACAATTGCATTAGTTTTTACTACGGGGAAAATTAAGATGTGCAGTAGAATTACTGTTATTATTGTTATATAATTTCAATATTTTATTGTTATGTAATTTAATTATTTTTCATAAAGTATTAGTACAACTATAACTCAGTTTTACTGTTCCAATTGAAAATTTTACTTAAAAAATAACTTTAGAAAAATGTTTATCAATTAATTTAAAGAATTTATGTCCCTGTTTAATATTAACTAATTGATTAAACGGAGAATTATACAATATGATTTTTCTGTTTCTATTTTTCTTTCTAGAACAACTATATTTTTCCACAAAATAAATCACAGAAGCCCTAAGCCCACTATCCCTAAAAACTTTATCGTAAATAGTTTTTTTTTTAATATTTCTTAAAACTATAATTAATCTACACTATTTACATTATTCGGACTATTGTCCTGTTCTTCATTGCCATTTTCACGGCATTTCGGCTGTTCTACGCTCCGGCCTTCTTCTAGTGCTAGGAATCATCAGCGTCGATAAGATTACAATATGAGCTCTGGTCAAAAATACTAGAGAAAATCATTAACATCAAAAGAGTGCAATATAAACTCTGGTAAAAAAATGATTACTGAAACATTAGGTTTATAAGTCCTCAAAATTCACTTGCTGTTGTCCTCAAGGGCACATTGCCTAGTAGATATAGATGTTGGTTAGTTCCAGTGACTTGACCCAAAGAGTCCAATACTAGGCTACAGAGTTAAGTTAAAGGGAGATAAGTCATGATTATAGAAGTGGCTTCGCACAAGAAATGAGAATGATATACCCCAATGATTGTAATAAAGGGTTAGGTTCGAAATTCCTAGCACCTAAAGAAGGCGGAAGCGTCGTGAAAATGGCAACGAAAATGAGGACAATAGTCCGAATAATGTAAATAGAGTAAATACAAACTCATCGCAAAAATATAGACAAATATAAATAACCAAACGTAATAGTTAATATATATAAACAAAAATGGGGTCGCCTAATAATTATGGCTGGTAGTATATATATATATATATATATATACCACCATAATTATTAGGCCACCCCATTTTTTTTAAAGAAATTATGTATTTCATACTATTTTAGTGGATAATTTTAATATGAAAATTGAATGTTTTTGTTTTTGTTTTTGTTTTTGTTTTTGATTTGTTTTGTTTTGTTTTGTTTTTTTGTTTGTTTGTTTTTTTTTTGTCTTTATTACATTGCAAAATTTTACAAGGCATAGATGCAAAGATGAACTCTTCCGACTCAGCCTACATTTTCGTCATTCTTTCATTGATGAAACTGCAATATAGGTAATTATTAAATATTTATGAATTCATTTGATGCAAATGTTATTGTGCAATATTAACAAAAGAACCATTCTATTTTCATTCACAATTATTCACTTGGCAATAAATACTAAAAAATAGTTTGAAGTACATAATTTTTTAAAAAACACTGGGTGGCCTAATAATTATGGCCGGTATTGTATATATATTATACAGTTATGAATTAATTGTACACGAAAATTACTATGTTTCGTGATAAATTCTCATCATCAGGCAATATTGCGGTTGGTTGTGCAAATGATTTACATTTAAATGACAAAATCCTTTGGTTTGCTGTGTATGTATGTGGGAAGATATAAAAATTTACATGTGTGTTTCTTTTGGCTACTTAGAGTGGAGATTCATTTTGGGATTGGCCCCAAAGAATACATACTAGCCAACTTTTTCTCTTTTTTCTTTTTTTCCTCTCTCATCCTACCCTTTTTCCTTGTTTCTTTTCCCTCCTTAACGGTCAAGATGTTAACCTGCCTTTAACCTGATCTTATTATTTTCCCTTCTTTCTCTTCAGTTTTATTACTTTTGATGTGATATTCTCATTCAGCGCCAATTCTATATTTTTTCACTTACTTATCATTTTTAGTTTATTTATTTATTTATTGTAAAGTTTGTTTGTTTTTTAAAGGAAAGATTTTTTATAAAATATATTTTTTTGGTCTATCTATTTTTTTTTTGTTGTAAAGCTTTTTTATATAAAAGGAAAGATTTATTTTAAAAAATAATTCTATGTTCCAATTTATTTTTATATAGTTCGTCAGTAATTATTTTCCTTAAGTACTTGTTGGTTATATGCATGTTATTTAATTTGGATTTTATCCATTTTCTAATGTGACTAATTTACAATGTCTGCATATGACATTTATTTCGTTACGTTTATTTGATAGATTTTTATTCTTAAGGGTTTTGATAATAAATAGTTTTTCGGATAAACATAATGAACATGGTTCATTTAAGGACTTACATGTTTTAGCTTCTTTTAGAATTTTCTACTTTACTGTGAGTGTTTTTTTTTGTTTTGTTTTGTTTTTTTACCTTTATGTATAAATCATATTTTGATAAGGATGTTCTATTTTCTTATTACTAAATGAAGAGGTGTGCTGGTAAATTCGCTGCTTTAGAGTGTTTTTAGTACTACCGGTATCAATTTTATATTATTTGGGTTTTCCTTTGAGAATATTTCACATTGATAGATTATTGATTCCGTTAAGCACCTGTTTTCTAACGGACAGTCTATGGGGTTTTTACAATTACACTTTTTCTTGTCTAAATTGTTATTTTCTGTTATCCGGTTGTTTTTATTGATTTTGTTGAAGTTTTTTAAAATATTATTATTGTGGTTTTTTATATTTTTTTCTAGATGGTTCATACAGCTGTAACTTAATTTAATAGTGTTTTTATTAAAGGTCTTACTTAGCGGATTTTTTCTGAAAAGTGTTTATTAATTAAAGCGAGGAATTTTTCCCCAATTTACTACTAGTCATCTGGTTAAAAGGGGCGTGTACCAGCCTACCAGTGTGATAATGAGAATCTATCTCGAAACATAGAAATGTCCGTGTCACAATGTACAATTAATTCATAACTATATAATTATATTAAGTTCTATTGAGCATTGTTCATAATAAAATAAATGCCAGAGCACTCAAAATAAAAAACCTTGAAACCTCTTCACCTGAAATTATATATATATATATATATATATATATATATATAACAAACCAAAATATTGGTAAAATATACCAAGTGACCGAAGAATGTGAAGATAGAAACCAAAACCAATAAATAAAACAAAAATGGAAAGATAAATTGAAAATGAAATTACCAAAGGCAGACACCTACCTAAACAGTAACAGACAGTGTTCTTTGACTAAATAAATGTCCCGGAAAAGAATATATATATCATTCGAAGTAGCTAAGTGGTTTTGGCTAATGTAACCAGGTAGGACAATCTATCGCGTAGCCGTATGCAGTATGCTTAGGCGTAGGCTTATGCAATAGGCGTAGTCCTAGTCGTCCTCGTCTTCGTCTGTATTTATGGCTGATCATATTACTGTGAGGGGGAACCAAGGTGTATGCATATTCATTACATCAATAAGAAAATACGTTGCCCAACGACACGACTTAAGTTCAGACTGTGATAATTAACCCATTTGTTTTGGTACTAATGCCATCATAGTTTTATCTTTAATTTAATTTCCCAATAATAATTAATCTAACTTACTTTAGATAGTGGCTTTATACTTTTTTTATTAGCAATATTTAATAAAAAATTTTATATTTTTTTATTTATTGCATAATTTCTTTTTTTGTTTCGTCTAATTTTAAGTTTATTAATACCCCAGGGTACAACTTAAGTATTAATGCCATCTTAGATTTATTTTTAATTTAATTTCCTAATAATTAATCTAAAATTAAAATTCCATAAATTAGTTGCTTTTTCTTATTATTAGCCATATAATTTAATTATATTACATAATAACTTCTCGTTTTTAAATCTCTTTTCATTCCTCAGGTAAATTTTTAACGTAATTTGTTTTGATATTAACATTATTCGAGCACTGTTAAATTGTAAGTTTAATAAAGTGAAAGGCCGGTGTGGCATGTGATCTATTTCTTTATTTTATATATATACTAGCAGTATAGCCCGCCGTTGCTCGGGTGTAATGAAAGCTTTAAAACTAATCCATGGTCCTGGAGCACAAACTCTTTGGGCGTTGGCACGAAAGACTAAAAAGCAATAGTTGTTTCCAGTTAAAGCGAAACCGTAGACTAAAAGAAAAATGAATGAATGTAAGTCAAATTTTGATTCCTGCTATCGATATCAAATAAGTTTTTTTCATCGTAAATTGAATTTTGAAGGCTAAATAAGTCCTCTGAGTAAATGGTATCATGGCTTAGACTAAGAACTACAATTATACCCACTTAAAGCCAAACCTGAAGTAAAAACTAAAATAAAAGGCTGAAAAAAATAGACATAGAGGCAGATAAAGAGACACACACATAAACATCTTACCTTTTATTTATATATATATATATATATATATATATATATATATATATATATATATTATCGATTTTCTGCACTATTGTAAGAAGTGCAACCTTGAAACTTCTGAATATCGTTTCTTATGTCTTTGTCTATGAACGTATCAAATTTGTTTAAAATCGGACCACTCCTTCTATAACCCGATTTTTTCGATTAACGATTTTCGATATTTATCGGTGGTACCTCGACAAAAAATCTAGCTAAGCAGCTTTGCAACTGTGTAAATTTTCAAGAAAATCAGTTCAGCCGTTTCGGAGTGTATAGGTAACGGACACACACAGACACAGACACACACACACATACACACACATACACACACACACAGAGACAAAGTTCCATTTATGAATAAGTTTAGATATTTTCTGTTTTAATGTATCTATTTCAACTTCCCTCACCAAGTGGTAACTTTACCTTTTCCGTCAGTTTAACTCTGGCACGTTTTTTTTCATTTTTCTTACTTGTTTCTTTTTTTCTTTTTCCTTTTCTTTTTCGCTACCCTTACTTCCGATTTCTTTACACACACACACACAATGGCAGTTAAGAATAAGTTTGGTGTTTCACTAACACTGTGGTATGAGAAAGACAAAGTAGCAAGTTTTGAGAGAGATGATTTCATCGTACAAAAGGAACATAACACGATCACTATATCAAAGAAGGGGAAAAGCCTAATGGCTCATTCTGACCAGTTAAGACCCAAAATTGAAAAGGAAGACGTCATGATGGAAAAGACTTTGACAAAGAAGAGAGGATGAGTTCTTCAGATCAGGACAATGCAATAGAAGACGATCCCGTGGATTATAGCGTGAGTGAATCGGACCCGGAAAAAGATGAAATGATACCAAAATCTCCATTAAACAGAACAGGAGATAAACTTCAAGGTGGGGAGAGACGAAAAGAAGTTGTAGAAGTTCGAGAATAACCAGACATTAAAACTCTTCGGTTCAGTGAGGTTTAGTGGATGGGTTAAAAGGACTGTACCTATTTGCATATGCTAAGTAGATGAGATATAAATTGTATAGTAAACTAGTAGACAGGCAAGAATTAACTACTTTTGGGCACCTCGATGCGGTATAATGGTTAGTAAGCTTGAGACAAGCTGGTACATATGGTAATAGGAAGAAATAAATTATTTTTGTATGGGAAGGCTATCACAATGCGTTTAGTAAAATAAAGGAAGGTAAAGAAGGTGTAGGGTATTATCTATTTATAATTTATTAATATTTCGAGATCAGAATCTCATCTTCAGAGAAGAGCTTGATTTCAAGTCCGCTGATGGACCTTGCTTTTAAACGAATGGACTTCTTTCGCTGCTTTTGCTGTCGTTAATTGTAGTGAGTATGTGTGTGTGTACCTGTTAGCGCATGTATGTGCGTGTGTGTGTTTATGGTTTATATATGTCTCCGCGATAGTAGGATTTTGCTTTTTCGCATCTTTGTTAAATTGATAGTGGGCGCCATTTTACGATTTGATGATATATCTGTCTGCTTTAATTTATGGCTTAATATGTGCACGTCGGCCATTGGCAGGGTTTGGCATTTTCGCATCCCTGTCAGAATGGTAGTGGGCACCGTTTTACGACCAGATACTATGCATATCTGCTTTAATTGGAGGCGTCTTTATTGCTACATTTTTTTTTTATCCCTCCGGAAATTATTTTTTTTTTTTTTTTTTTTTACAAAGTTCCCTCTGTAAAAAGCCCGAGGGCCACTCGATGTAGCGGGTTAAGATAAGGGTAGATTATACAAATAGGAGGAAAAGATTACGGTTATCTTGAACAGGTTAATTATGGTCAGTCAGTTAAGTACCATACGTGATACGCCTATGGGCGATCATGTCTTGAATAAAACATAACTGACTGTGCAGAAGATTTTCCCATAGTAGGCTGCCATTACTTTTTGTGGGAGACTGGTTGCCAACCAAGGCTACAGAACCCAATCTGTCCTGCTGTTTAATCCATAGCTGGAGGAAGAAGAGACGGATTAACACCTTTCCCAAAAACATTTGCACGAAAGTGAATGCAACGTATTCAACTGGAATTCAAAATCGGCTCTCCAATTTCTCATTTTGAACCGATATCAACTGCGCCACAACTTGTTGGTAAATGAGTTCCATACTATACATGCAGAAAAGCCAATACCTGTATATAAAAACACACACATACAGCCAGGAGGGATATACCAGTCAAAGCAAATATTTCTGTAAAGTATGACATTTCTACAAAACAAGCAGTAAAATATTACACAATTCCATAAACTTCTAATTTCTTTTTCCTTGGTGATTTTTTTCGGAAATATCTTTATTGATATCATGTTTGTTCACTTCCAGGAATCCTAGTTTCAGAGCTAAGCTCTACATAAACTAATTCCTGGTGATCCCCACTTTGATTCTTAGTTTTCATGTCCTTCTCATTACATGATACTGATGTATTAGACGCATTCTTTTCGGTGCATTTAAAAAAAAATCCCAATCCAATAGGCCGGCAAGTACGGTAATTGAATTTTATTTTTTGAAGATTAAAATTGGTAAAAACGAAAATTACTTAACGCATTTTTCAACCAGTAACAACTAACTAGAGTTTGGTCCAAGCCAGGAACTCTTGGTAAGAATCGATCTCACTACTCAGTTGTAAGCATTAATCAGTCTAAGTTTGTTAACCATTGCCCAACGAGTCTTATTTGACCGAAACTATGCCCCACATTTTATAAACACAGCTGAAGTTATTGATTCTCAGCGAAAACAAACATTATTATTATTAGAAGAAAATATTCACGGTGTATTATACGCACTTATCTCTATCGCTGTGGACGAAAAGGTGGATGTTTCGGAGCATTTCTTCACCTCCCTGTATTTTCTGCTTCTTGTCACCACCACCTCCATTCCCAGCTTGGCTCTCTCCCCTTTCCCTGCTCCACTCCAACTGGCTGGGCGTCTCACATGAATGTGCGGTCAATCGATCTGGGACCAATCCCGAGCACTAACGTCACAGACGCCCACGCAATTCCGATTGGTGTACTTGTTGAATATCATAAAATAAGGAGAGAAAAAAATAAACGTCCAGGGAAGGTGGAGAATGGTGACAATGTAGTGGGTAGTATGGGATCAAGGTTTTGGTGATGGGTGGGAAGGATCAGTTCCGCATAGAAAAGTGTAGTGGGGGCGTAATGTATTTGCTTCGTTTAACTTTCTTTTATTGGTTTTCTTTCTCGAATTATTTTCTGACATTAAATTCTTTCTGTGATTATTTTTGTTTATTTTCGACGTCTTTCCTTCCTTCCTTCCTTCATTCCTTCCTTCCTTCCTTCCTTCCTTCCTTCCTTCCTTCCTTTCTTCTTTCCTTCTTTCCTTCCTTCTAAATTTATCTTTTTACCTTCCTTCATGTCTGTTAATTGTCTTCTTTCTTTTTTACTCTCCCCAACCTCTTTCGTTCTTTCTTTTTAGCTTTTCTTCCTTCATTCTTTCACCTGTCTATCTTTAGTTCTTTTTCTTTTCTTTTTCTTTCTATCTCTTCCGCCATCCTTCCTTCCTCTCTTTTCTCATCTTTTATTTTACTTTTCCCATCCACCTTCGTTTTTTTTTTTTTTTTTAGCTTTCCTTCTAACTTTCTTTCACTTTTCTATCAGGTCTTACTTCATTCTTTCTGTCTCTTTCCCACTTCCTTCCTTTAGTCTCGTCTCTTTCTTCGTTCTTTCATTTTTATCATTTCTTCGCAGCTAACTTCGTTCTGTCATTTTACTTTTCTTTCCTTCCTTCACGTTTTTATCTTTAGTCTTTCAGTCTTCTTCTTCATCCTCTTTCTATCTCTTTCACTCTTTCTTTCTTTCGTATTTATCAATCCGTCATTTTTCTTCATTCATTCATGCATTCATTCATATTTTTTTACCTTCAGTCGTTTTCTTCTATCTTTCTATCGTTTTCTTTCGTTTTTTCTCGTCCTTTTTCTCGTATGTATCACTACGTTTTTTATTTCTTTTTCTTTCTTTCCTTTTTTTCATTCATTCATTCATTCATTCATCTCTCTTTAATCCTTTAGTCTTTTCCTTCCGCCTTCGTTTTTCCTCGTCCTTTCTCCCGTATTTATCAAATCGTTTTTATTTCCTTTTCTTTCTTTCTTTCTTTCTTTCTTTCTTTCTTTCTTTCATACACTTTTTATCTTTAATCCTTTAGTATCTCCCACCCTCCCTCCCTGCCTCTATCTATCTATCTATCTATCTATCTATCTATCTATCTATCTATCTATCTATCTATCTATCTCATCCGTTCATACTTTTATTACTTCCTTCACTCCAATCTTTGTTCAGTCTCTTACCCTATTCTTATATTTTTTGCTTTTATGCTCTTCTTTCTCTTTGCTCTTACAGTATTTTTCTTCTTCGTTTCTTACTTTTTTCTTTTCCTCTTCTTTTCTTCCTTTTGTTTTTTCCTCTTCGTTCCTTCCTTTTGTCTTTTCCTCTTCTTTCCTTCTTTTTGTCTTTTCCTCTTCGTTCCTTCCTTTTGTCTTTTCCTCTTCTTTCCTTACTTTTGTCTTTTTCTCTACGTTCCTTCCTTTTGTCTTTTCTTCTTCTTTCCTTACTTTTGTCTTTTTCTCTTCGTTCCTTCCTTTTGTCTTTTCCTCTTCTTTCCTTACTTTTGTCTTTTTCTCTTCGTTCCTTCCTTTTGTCTTTTCCTCTTTGTTCCTTACTTTTGTCTTTTCCTCTTTCTTCCTTCCTTTTGTCTTTTCCTCTTCTTTCCTTACTTTTGTCTTTTTCTCTTCGTTCCTTCCTTTTGTCTTTTCCTCTTCTTTCCTTACTTTTGTCTTTTTCTCTTCGTTCCTTCCTTTTGTCTTTTCCTCTTCTTTCCTTACTTTTGTCTTTTCCTCTTCGTTCCTTCTTTTTGTCTTTTCCTCTTCGTTCCTTCCTTTTGTCTTTTCCTCTTCGTTCCTTACTTTTGTCTTTTCCTCTTTGTTCCTTCCTTTTGTCTTTTCCTCTTCTTGCCTTCCTTTTGTTTTTTCCTCTTAGTTCCTTCCTTTTGTCTTTTCCTCTTCTTTCCTTCCTTTTGTCTTTTTCTCTTCGTTCTTTCCTTTTGTCTTTTCCTCTTCTTTCCTTACTTTTGTTTTTTCCTCTTCGTTCCTTCCTTTTGTCTTTTCCTCTTCTTTTCTTCCTTTTGTTTTTTCCTCTTAGTTCCTTCCTTTTGTCTTTTCCTCTTCGTTCCTTCCTTTTGTCTTTTCCTCTTCTTTCCTTACTTTTGGCTTTTCCTCTTCGTTCCTTCCTTTTGTCTTTTCCTCTTCTTTCCTTCCTTTTGTCTTTTTCTCTTCGTTCTTTCCTTTTGTCTTTTCCTCTTCTTTCCTTACTTTTGTCTTTTTCTCTTCGTTCCTTACTTTTGTCTTTTTCTCTTCGTTCCTTCCTTTTGTCTTTTCCTCTTCTTTCCTTACTTTTGTCTTTTTCTCTTCGTTCCTTCCTTTTGTCTTTTCCTCTTCTTTCCTTACTTTTGTCTTTTCCTCTTCGTTCCTTCCTTTTGTCTTTTCCTCTTCGTTCCTTCCTTTTGTCTTTTCCTCTTTGTTCCTTCCTTTTGTCTTTTCCTCTTCGTTCCTTCCTTTTGTCTTTTCCTCTTCGTTCCTTCCTTTTGTCTTTTCCTCTTCTTTCCTTACTTTTGTCTTTTCCTCTTCGTTCCTTCCTTTTGTCTTTTCCTCTTCGTTCCTTCCTTTTGTCTTTTCCTCTTCTTTCCTTCCTTTTGTCTTTTTCTCTTCGTTCCTTCCTTTTGTCTTTTCCTCTTCTTTCCTTCCTTTTGTCTTTTCCTCTTCGTTCCTTCCTTTTGTCTTTTCCTCTTCTTTCCTTACTTTTGTCTTTTCCTCTTCGTTCCTTCCTTTTGTCTTTTCCTCTTTCCCACGACCAACGTTCCGGGATTTTACTAGCCTTCCATTCTTTCCTTCTCTTTTATCACTCTTTCTTCCTTCCGACTTTTTCTTCTCCCTTCTTTCTTTCAGTCTTTTTTTCTTTAATAATTCCTTATGAATTTTCCTCTTCCTTCCATTGTAGGTATCTTTTTCCTCTTCATTTTTAATAACGTACTTCATATTGCATCTTTTTTTTTTTTTATTTATTTATTTATTTGATATTTCCCTTATCGGTTTGTCTCTTTGTTTGTCTTTACATCTTTCTTTCTTTCGTCTTCTTTTTTTTTTTTTTTTTTTTTTTCTTTGCTATTTCTCTTATTGGTTTTTCTCTTTCATTTTTCTTTCTCTCTTTTTTGCTATTTCCCGTATTGGTTTTTTAGTTTGTTTTTTTTTTCTTTCTTTGCCATTTACTTATCAGTTTGGCTCTTCATTCGACTTTACACCTTCTTTTTACTTTCTTTCTTTCTTTGCTACTTCCCTTGTCAGTTTTGGGCTTGCTTTTTCTTTCTTTCTTTCTTTTTTTCTTTCTTTCTTTGATATTTCCCTTTATCGGTTTTTCCCTTCATCCGACTTTATATCTTTCTTTCTTTCTTTCTTTCTTTCTTTCTTTCTTTCTTTCTTGCTATTTCTATTATCAGTTCATCTCTTTAACTCTATTTTCTTTCTTTTTTCTTTTTTACTCTTTTTCTTATACATTTGTCTTTTCACGCGTCTTTACTTCTTTGTTTGTCTTTTTTTCTATATTTCTTTCTTTGCTATTTTCCTTGTCAGTTTCCTTTATTTTTCGTCTTTATTTATTTTTTAGTCTGTCTTTTTCTTCCTCTCTTTCTTTCTTTTCCTTTTCCCTTATTAACTTGTTTCTTCACGCGTCTTTCCTTATTTTTGTCTTTCTTTTTTTCTTCTTTTCTTCTTTCTTTGCCATTTATCTTCTCAGCTTGTCTTTTCACCCGTCTTTACATTTTTAATTTCCTCTTTCTTTCTTTCTTTCTTTCTTTCTTTCTTTCTTTTCTATTTTCCCTATCAGTTTGTCTCCTCACTTCTTTCTTTTTGCCTTTCTTTCGTTGGTATTTTCTTCATCGGTTGTCTATTCATTCTTTTTTTCTTTTTGTCTTTCTTTCTTTAGTTGATAGTTCACCTGTCTTTACGTCTTTCTGTTCTTCTTTCTTTTTTCTTTCTTTCTTTGTTATTCTCCCTAGCAGTTTGTTTCTTTACTCGTTTTTACTTTCTTCTTTTTGTCTTTTTCATTTATTTATTTATTTGCTATTTTCCTCATCTGTTCGTCATTTCTCTCGTCTTTCTTTCTGTATGTATTTAAATTTAAAGAAAGAATCTATATTTGTCTCGACAACTTTTTTCTTTTTTTCTGTTCGTATTTACTTTCATGTTTTCTTTCTTTTCTTCTTTATTTTTGTTTTTCTTTATTTTCCTTTCTTTCTTTCTTTTCTATTTTCCCGATCAGCTTATCTCTACCCACTCGTCTTTCTTTCCTTATATTTCTGTCCTTCTTCCTCTTTTTTTTAATTTCTGACACTTTACAGTCTTCGATAACCAATCCAAGATTCTATTTTAGACGTAATCAATAAATTCTTTAGACCCACAGCATCCATTGCTACTCCCTCCCCTCAAACTCATGACATCGCCTGCGTTTATTTCAAGGAAATCATTGACTTATATATTAGCTTGATGCCTGGAATGTCCTATCGCCTAAGCACAATTTGGAAACGGGGAAAAAGTGCGGCGCTTTTGCTATCGAATTGCTGATCGGAAATATCGTTTCGTTTGTGGCCGGACAATTCACCGAAAGACAATTCACCGACGAACAGTTCTCTGACAGACAATTCACAGACAGAACAATTGGTTGACGATTTAAGTCTTTTCTAGTTCATGCTCTTATCTAGTTTTTTTTTTTTAGAAACTGTCGGCGAACTGTCCAGGTGTTGGTGGATGTGAGTGTTTTATCGATGGTTGTCAGTTTTTGTCGCACCTCCAGTAACTTTTAGATTATCCAGTTTTGAAGAGTGCCAAACTCCAGGGGACCATCCGCTCAGGCTTTACCTCTCCTTCGGGAAGGGGCTAAGTGTATTGCTCGGCGCCTGAGGCCTCCCCAAAAGGGGAAGTACAAGGGGGTTTCGGAAATTTTTCTACGGCACTGACGATAAAGCCACCTAAATACTGACCTTGTATCGCATCTTTTGCATGGTGAATGCAAAAATAAATACCAACAGTTGAATTGATTGAACGCTGGACAACGGACACACGCATGAGTCGTGTAATACGCTTTTGTTGTATTTACTGTTAAACTAGCAGTGTAGCCCGGCATTGCTCGGGTGTAATGAAAGCTTTAAAACTAATCCATGGTCCTGGAGCTCAGACTCTTTCGACGTTGGCACGAAAGACTAAAAGGCAATAGTTGTTTCTAGTTAAAGCAAAACCGTAGACTAAAAGAAAAACGAATGAATGTAAGTCAAATTTTGATTTCCTGGTATCGATATCAAATAAGTTTTTTTCATCGTAAACTGAATTTTGAAGGCTAAATAAGTCCTCTGAGTAAATGGTATCATGGCTGAGACTAAGAACTACAATTATACCTACTTAAAGCCAAACCCGAAGCAAAACCTAAAATAAAAGGGCTGAAAAACTGATTTTGATCAGACCCGGTATTTTGCCTTATATATATATATTAGCGATTTTCTGCACTATTGTAAGAAGTGCAACCTTGAAACTTCTGAATATCGTTTCTTATGTCTTTGTCTATGAGTGTATGAAATTTGATTAAAATCGGACCACTCCTTCTATAACCCGATTTTTTCGATTATCGATTTTCGATATTTATGGGGTGTAGCTCGACACAAAATCTAGCTAAGAACTCTCGCAGGAAATCGGTTCAGCCGTTTTGAAGTCTATAGGTAACGGATACACACACACACAGACAAACACAGAGAGACAAAGTTTCATTTATAAATAAGTTTGGATATACAATATTTCTATAACAAATGTTTTATTTCTTAAACTATTCATTTGGTCACAACAGAAGTAAAGACTATCACGCAATGAACTTATAAGAAAAATAGCAAAGAAAGAAAGAAAGGCAAAAACAAAAATGTAACGACGATTGAAGATACAAACTAACAGGGTAAATAGCAAAGAAAGAAGGAAAGAAAAAAGAAAACACTTCTGAAAAATCAAACTAAGGGAAATAGCAATCGACTTTACTTTTTTCTTTTTGTCGTTGTTTTTACTTTCTTTCTTTACTATTTCCGTTACCAGGTTGTTTCTTCACTTGTATTTTCGACGTCCTTCCTTCCTTCCTTCTTTCCTTCCTTCCTTCCTTCCTTCCTTTCTTTCTTCTTTCCTTCTTTCCTTCCTTCTGAATTTATCTTTTTACCTTCCTTCATGTCTGTTAATTGTCTTCTTTCTTTTTTACTCTCCCCAACCTCTTTCGTTCTTTCTTTTTAGCTTTTCTTCCTTCATTCTTTCACCTGTCTATCTTTAGTTCTTTTTCTTTTCTTTTTCTTTCTATCTCTTCCGCCATCCTTCCTTCCTCTCTTTTCTCATCTTTTATTTTACTTTTCCCATCCACCTTTGTTTTTTGCTTTTTTAGCTTTCCTTCTAACTTTCTTTCACTTTTCTATCAGGTCTTACTTCATTCTTTCTGTCTCTTTCCCACTTCCTTCCTTTAGTCTCGTCTCTTCCTTCGTTCTTTCATTTTTATCATTTCTTCGCAGCTAACTTCGTTCTGTCATCTTACTTTTCTTTCCTTCCTTCCCGTTTTTATCTTTAGTCTTTCAGTCTTCTTCTTCTTCATCCTCTTTCTATCTCTTTCACTCTTTCTTTCTTTCGTATTTATCAATCAGTCTTTCTTTTCTATTTTCCTATTAGTTTATCGCTTCACTTCTTTCTTTTTTTCTTTTCCAATCTGTCATGCTATTTAACACACAGTTAGAGGGAGAAGAGATGGATTAATACCTTCCCCAATGGTATTTGTGCGTAAGTGAACGCAATGAATTCAACTGAAATTCGAACTTGGCTATTCGGATTTGTTGTTTCGAGTCGATATCAACTGTGCCACAATGCACATCGACAGCGTCAACTACATTTACGAATTACTCTTTAATCCCCCCCACCACCACCCCTTACTTAAATTATTCTGGTTGAGCTGCAAAAATTCAAAAGTGCTAAAAAAGTGACGGGGCGTAAAAATCTCAGAAACAAAACAAAAAACTTTATTAAGGAAATAAATCAACAAACTTATGAATAATCAAGAATGGTCTCCTCTTGTTTTGTCACTCTTCTCTTCAAGACAGGCATTTCTGCTTCAGTTCAGTTAAGTGTCATACGTGATACACGCTTTGGGCGATCATGTCTCGAAAGAGACATGACTGACTGGGCAGAAGATTATCCCGCAGTAGGTTACCATTGCTTTCTGCAGTAGACTGGTTGCCAGCCAAGGCTATAGAACCCAATCTGTCTTATTATTTAACCGATAACTGGAGAGAAGAGACAAATTAATAACTTTACCCAAGGGTATTTTTGCGTAAATGAATGCGAGGAATTCAACTGGAATTCAAACAGGGCTACTCGACTTGTCGTTCTGAGTCGATATCCGCTATACCACAACGCACATCACATTTCTGCTTACTGAGACTATAAAAGGACACTATATGCAAACCCTGCATTCTCAGTTGAACAAAGCTTTCTTAAAGCCTACAACTGCGTATGTTTGTTATTACACAAACGTTGATGTCTTGTTTTTATATAAATCCCTAAAGTTGAAATCTATGAATATATATTTCTGTTTCAATTTTCCTTAATTCACATTCTCTACCAACAAGCAAGTCAATCATACCTTGACTGATAGCAAGTCGGACCCTGATGAAGTGATTGCCTTATATCAAATAAAAAATGCAATAAATGAGCACAGAAAATGTTTCGGTAAATAAAAGCAATAAGGACTTTATCAACTCATTTGCACGCTATCAGTTACTCAAGGTCAGTGTCAGATAACAAAGCTATAGATCAAGGTTAAAAGATCCGATGTCTGGGGAGACTTTGGAATCATTCATCTGATTACTCATAGAATAGGGATTGTTAGATAAATTGGATTCAGAAGCGATTATTGGTAGATTAGCGCAATCAATGAGGAAACACAAATGATTGCGCTTAATTTAGGGGACTGCATGCGATGCGATATTCTATTTACTTGTTTTGTTTTGTTTTACAGCGTATCAACCTTATTTAATGCTGACCATATTTTGAGGATAAGTTCGTATTAATAGAATATGTATTCTTTGTAAGAAACCAGTTTGTAGAACAGGATTTTTGTTTATTTGTTTTTACCGCATATCAATCTCAATGGGTTATTTAATGCTGACCATATTTTGAGGATAAGTTCGTATTAATAGAATATGTATTCTTTGTAAGAAACCAGTTTGTAGAACAGGATTTTTGTTTATTTGTTTTTACCGCATATCAATCTCAATGGGTTATTTAATGCGGACCATATTTTGAGGATAAGTTCGTATTAATAGAATATGTATTCTTTGTAAGAAACCAGTTTGTAGAACAGGATTTTCGTTTATTTGTTTTTACCGCATATCAATCTCAATGGGTTATTTAATGCTGACCATATTTTGAGGATAAGTTCGTATTAATATAATATGTATTCTTTGTAAGAAACCAGTTTGTAGAACAGGATTTTTGTTTATTTGTTTTTACCGCATATCAATGTCAATGGGTTATTTAATGCTGACCATATTTTGAGGATAAGTTCGTATTAATAGAATATGTATTCTTTGTAAGAAACCAGTTTGTAGAACAGGATTTTTGTTTATTTGTTTTTACCGCATATCAATCTCAATGGGTTATTTAATGCTGACCATATTTTGAGGATAAGTTCGTATTAATAGAATATGTATTCTTTGTAAGAAACCAGTTTGTAGAACAGGATTTTTGTTTATTTGTTTTTACCGCATATCAATCTCAATGGGTTATTTAATGCTGACCATATTTTGAGGATAAGTTCGTATTAATAGAATATGTATTCTTTGTAAGAAACCAGTTTGTAGAACAGGATTTTTGTTTATTTGTTTTTACCGCATATCAATCTCAATGGGTTATTTAATGCTGACCATATTTTGAGGATAAGTTCGTATTAATAGAATATGTATTCTTTGTAAGAAACCAGTTTGTAGAACAGGATTTTCGTTTATTTGTTTTTACCGCATATCAATCTCAATGGGTTATTTAATGCTGACCATATTTTGAGGATAAGTTCGTATTAATAGAATATGTATTCTTTGTGAGAAAACAGTTTGTAGAACAGGATTTTTGTTTATTTGTTTTTTACCGCTATCATCAACAAGGGTTGAATGCTGACCATATTTTGAGGATAAGTTCGTATTAATAGAATATGTATTCTTTGTAAGAAACCAGTTCATAGAACAGGATTTTTGTTTATTTGTTTTCACCGCATATCAATCTCATGGGTTATTTAATGCCGACCATATTTTGAGGATAAGTTCGTATTAATAGAATATGTATTCTTTGTAAGAAACCAGTTTGTAGAACAGGGATTTTTGTTTATTTGTTTTTACCGTACTTGTCAATGGGTTATTGAATGCTGACCATATTTTGAGGATAAGTTCGTATTAATAGAATATGTATTTCTTTTGTAAGAAACCAGTTTGTAGAACAGGATTTTTGTTTATTTGTTTTTACCGCATATCAATCTCAATGGGTTATTTAATGTATGACCATATTTTTTGAGGATAAGTTTTGTATTAATAGAATATGTATTCTCCTTGTAAGAAACCAGTTTGTAGAACAGGATTTTTGTTTATTTGTTTTTACCGTACATAACGTAATCTCACCAAGGTTATTTAATGCTGACCATATTTTGAGGATAAGTTCGTATTAATAGAATATGTATTCTTTGTAAGAAACCAGTTTGTAGAACAGGATTTTTAAGTCATTTGTTTTTACCTAATATCAATCTCAATGGTTGGTTTAATGCTGACCATATTTTGGAGGATAAGTTCGCATTAATAGTATATTACATTTTGTAAGAAACCAGTTTATAGAACAGGATTTTTGTTTATTTGTTTTTACCGCATATCAATTCATGTATTATTTAATGCTGACCATATTTTGAGGATAAGTTTCGTGTCAATAGAATATGTATTCTTTGTAAGAAACCAGTTTGTAGAACAGGATTTTTGTTTATTTGTTTTTACCGTATATCAATCTCAATGGGTTATTTAATGTCAGACCATATTTTGAGGATAAGTTCGTATTAATAGAATATGTATTCTTTGTAAGAAACCAGTTTGTAGAACAGGATTTTGTTTATTTGTTTTTACCTGCATATCAATCTCAATGGGTTATTTAATGCTGACCATATTTTGAGGATAAAGTCTGTATTAATAGAATATGTATTCTTTGTAAGAAACCAGTTTTGTAGAACAGATTTTTGTTTATTTGTTTTCACTGCATATCAATCTCAATGGTTATTTAATGCTGACCATATTTTGAGGATAAGTTCGTATTAATAGAATATGTACTTTGTAAGAAACCAGTTTATAGAACAGGATTTTCGTTTATTTGTTTTTACTCACAACAATCTCACCAAGGTCGACCGCCGACCATATTTTGAGGATAAGTTCGTATTAATAGAATATGTATTCTTTGTAAGAAACCAGTTTCATAGAACAGGATTTTTTGTTTGTTTGTTTTTACCGTATATCAATCTCAATGGGTTATTTAATGCCGACCATATTTTGAGGATAAAACCATTAATAGAATATGTATTCTTTGTAAGAAACCAGTTTGTAGAATAGGATTTTTGTTTATTTGTTTTTACCGCATATCAATCTCAATGGGTTATTTACCGACCATATTTTGAGGATAAGTTCGTATTAATAGAATATGTATTCTTTGTAAGAAACCAGTTTGTAGAACAGGATTTTTGTTTATTTGTTTTTACCGCATATCAATCTCAATGGGTTATTTAATGCTGACCATATTTTGAGGATAAGTTCGTATTAATAGAATATGTATTCTTTGTAAGAAACCAGTTTGTAGAACAGGATTTTGTTTATTTGTTTTTACCGCATATCAATCTCAATGGGTTATTTAATGCTGACCATATTTGAGGATAAGTTCGTATGAATAAAATATGCATTCTTTGTAAAAAAATCAGTTTGTAGATCAGAGGTTTTGCTTATTTGTTTTTACGGCATATCAATAATACGATCAGTTATAGACTCAAGGAAGTGACAGAGTGTAATCGATTTCTATTTTTTCCTCAGGTTAGGTCATTTGCAGTGGTTTGCAGCAATATGAATCTATTTTCAGTGTGCATGATGAAATTTGCTTAGCCTTGAAAAACATTGCATCATCCGTGATTGCATCGTATTTTTATCATGTCCAGACACTATTATCTCGACTGTCGATTAGTTGTCCTACGACCATTATCTGGGACGGACGTTACTCCAAGGAAGCGCACGAAAATTTTAACGCTGCACAAAGGTACATGACAAGCCTTACATAGGGATCGCGGATATTGTTGGTGTCAGCCTTTCAACTACCTGTTATGTCATCAAGGCGAAGAAACAAATTAGTTCCATCAGTTTAAAAGGTAATAGAAAATGCAGTCAGAAAAGAAAAACAACACCAAGAGACGACGTATATGTGATCAGGGAAAGTGTGAAAGATCGTAGGAGTACAATATTCGTTTTGTTTCAATTAATTTGAACAAGGGTGTAGCTATTTCAACAGTAAAACAGTGAGACCTAATTGTCATTCTAGTAGAAAGCTTAAATTCATGTAGTCGAGGCACCAATAAGGAAAGTAATATATATTTTGAAAATACAATAATGTGGCACAAGGACAAAAGAGGGGTGAAAGGAAGGCTGGTCTTCAAGCCGTAGCCACAGTTACTGACCCAAACATACCACAGTGTCCCTTACACCAAAACAACGCATTCTTACTTTCAATTCGTACTACAGTCCCCATAATACCCTAATCTCAATACGACACCACCATTTACTCCCGTCTCAATAGAAAATCTGCTCTTCTCCTCTGTAGAACTCCCTTCCGTTTACTTGCTTCCATGATAGCTTCAATCACCAAACATCTAAATGCAACATCAGTTGCCATCTTCTATCTTTTGTTCATCTTTTATCCTTTCCTCAGTACTTGCTGTACCCAGTCTTTTCTAGGCCCTACTCTTTTACCGTTGAAATAGTTAAATGTAACCCCTCTTCTACTCTAAAGTCTGTTTTCTCTCATTTCCCATTTGTAGAACTTCTTTCCGTTTGCTTGCTTCCCTAATAGCTACAATCTTCAAAAGTTAAATGCAACGCTAGTTGCCATTTTCTATCTCCTTGATTTTCATCCTTTTCTTATCCTTTCTTCGATACCCACTGTATTTGTTTTGTTTTGTTTTTTTGTTTTTTGTTTTTGTTTTTGTTTTTTTCTCTCTCACTATAACTCCCCTCCGCGCGAGTGAGGGTCTGCCTTGCTTTGGGTGAAATGATTAAAAAAATATTATATATATTTTTAATCATTAATAATAATACCTAAAACAAAAGCTCATCAGAACAATTTCCATGAAAGTATTTTTAGAAAAGGCAAGCTACGTTATGTTGGTGAGAAAGTGTCTGAAATCGAGATCAAAATTAGGAACGATTACATTACAGACATTTATTTGAATTTTGTCAAAAATGTCGAGATATATAGTAGGATCAACAGACCAAATATGGCAGTTATTCGAAAAAAGTTTTTTTTTGTTATTGTTGTTGTTGTTGTTGTTGTTGTTGAAAAGGAGTAATTAAGATTTTTTTAGTTTGTTTTTTATTTCTGATTTATTTTTTGCTTTCGAATTTCTCACAATTCAGTGATGTGTATAATAAAAAACATAAAATAAATTAGAAGAAAATATCGTGACATCACTTCAACGCTTCTGACTGGTGAAAGGAAAAAAGTTGCTCTGGTTTGGGACGCACATAGCGAACTTGTTAGAACTAATAAAAATATGATTTTTCAATGCAAGGCGCTTCCTTCTCTTTCCGTTTTGCTACGCATGCGCAAATATACTTTTTTTAAAGATAGACGTTCCTTGTAATTTGTGCATAGTTTCGTGGCAAATGGTTTTTTCTGGTTGTTTGATTCGATGTCATATTGAGCGTTTGAAAGACGACGCGGGATAGGCTAAATTGTGAAGGTGATAAGATGACGTGACCAAGAAAGAAGAAAGTAAAAAAAACATAAAACAGTATATATATATATATATATATATATATATATATATATAATGGAAGGGCGGAAGAAGGGAAAAGGCTTGTAATCGATAATACAGAAACTTTTATATATCAGAAACATCTTAAATGGATGCTTCCACATACTACTGTCGCTTAAAATTGATGTGAAAAATATGTTCTTGAAACTACGAACAATACTCGAATTTTCTCTTTTCTCCACGATTTCTGTTTTGTTTTTTGTTTGTTATTTTTTAGATTTTTTTTGTTTTTTTGTTTTTTTGTTTTTTGTTTTTTTTTTGCTTTTGTTTTTTAGACAGACAATTGTGTCTTGGTTATTAACATATATATATATGACTTCTTCCATATGTACCGTGTCCTTTCAGGACGTAGCCGATCATGAAATTCCACTTGGCCCTATTCTACTCCTGCAGCTTCCTCTCTCGCACTTCCCGCCTGTGGAACTCACTCCCGTATTCTTGCTTTCCTGACGGCTACGACCTCCAGAAATTTAAAAGCAAAGTTAATACTCACCTACTAACCACTGGACTCTAGCTCTCTCCCCTCCCCTGTATAATCTTCACGTTCTCTCCGCCCATGTATCTGTCATTGCACCTGCTTTCTCAGCTTTCTATTGTTCCGTTCTAACTAGCTTGTACTCCTCACTCTTTTCTAACTAATCTTTCTACATTTATGTAACCCCCTGCACATCAGTGGCGTTTCTGCCTTGCTCGGGGTGAAACGATTAAAAAAAAAAAAAAAAATCCCACGTCGTTCTAAATAGTTTTCCTCTTGGTATTTCTCCCAAAATTCGTTCAGCAATTCGATTAAGGCGCAATGTCCAACCCGGTTTGCAAGTCTCCATCGTCCAACCTTAACGGTCGTCCTGAACGAGACTTATCTTCAAGACTCATGTCGCCAGAATCGAAACGCTTGTACCACTTTGAGATCGCCGCATATGCAATTGTTCCTTCACCTTCGGCAGCACAAATCTCTTCTGCAGCTTTTCTGGTTGAAAGATTTGGCTTCCAGCAGTAACGAATCAAAACTCGCAGCTCAATTTTATCAACTGCCATCAGGAATACAAAGATGAAGACCACTATAACAATATAAACACAAAATTGCATTAAAATTCAATTTTTCGCAAGTGTTTACGAACTTTTGGGACAACCTAATAAATATATATATATATATATATATATATATATATATATATATATATCTCCAAATGAATAAGAACGAAAAAAATAATTGCAACGTTCAAAACATTAATTTGAAACAGTGTTACAGTGTTCAATATATAAATAGAGTAATGAATATCTATTATAAACTATTACTTTAGAGCATTTGCAAAGTAGAAACTACTGCAAAATTGCACATTTTGTTTCGACACCGAAAGAACAATGTCTCATCAGGTAGTTAATAATGATGGTAATAATAGATTAATAGATTAATGGTAATACTAGATTACTGTTCCGCCAGTTCTTTAGACCTTTTAAAAGGGGTTTGTTTTTAGGTGTTGTTAACTTCTCTTTATGTTGGCTGTAGAAGATGTGCTTTGTGTAGTTAAGAATACTAGTAGAAACCGTTTATTCCGAACTACGCTTCTTAAGCACGGCTGGGATTCAAATGGATACATTTCTATTGTTTTTTTAATATTTTCAGCATCCTATTCAGTCAGTTAAGTGCCATACGTGATACACGCTTGGGCGATCATGTCTCTTTCGAGACATGACTGACTGGGCAGAAGATTATACCGCAGTAGGTTGTCATTGCTTTCTGCGGTAGACTGGTTGCCGACCAAGGCTATAGAACCCAATCTGTTCTGTTATTTAACACATAACTGGAAGGAATAAACGGATTAATACCTTTCCCAAGAGTATTTGCGCGCAAAGAATTCAACTGGAATTCGAACTCGGCTCTCCGATTTCTCATTCCGAGCCGATATCCACTGCGCCACAACGCACATCCGATTACCACTGCATCCCATCCACTGCTGAATAACTTGAGGTTGATAGAAGAAGTGTGTCTGGTAATTTCATTTATCCAGAGTTTTTTTTTTTTTTTTTTTTACAAGGATTTTCCTTAAAGGATCTTGTAAATTGTAGGTGGCTAGATGTAGTACAAACTAAGAGGTTGGCAGTTCACAGTTTGTAGTGACTTATTTTGTTAAGAGTGCTTGATAATTTAGAGCATTATATATGGCAATATATTATTATATCAGGCAGACTGACGAAGTGCTAATAAGATAATACCGAAACACAACGGCTCTTGTGTTGCAGTAAACTATGTTTTTTATTATAAAATTATCATAAAAGTATTACCATATATATATATATATATATATATATATATATATATATTACTATAAGCGAAAACAGATAAGCAAAAACTCTCTCTCTCTCTCTCTCTCTCTCTCTCTCTCTCTCTCTCTCTCTCTCTCTCTCTATCTCTCTCTCTCTCTCCCATACACACATGTTATATTTTTTTTTTCTTGGGACGTTGAATCTTTCCTCCTCCGTGTATTTAATCAGAATCAGCTTTAGTTTAAAAGATAATATTTTATCCGCCATTTTTAATTTTTCTATTTTTTGATATCATCAGATACAAATTACAGACAAAAAGAATTTATATCATTTTCCCTTCTGTGAAATCAACAATCATTTTATGATGGCGTTGGCTTGTTCTAATTTCGGTAATTCACGATAATTTTTACTTTTCCAGGAAAAGTAAAAATAATTAAATCCATTTTTAAAAAAACAGAAAATAAACCATCTATTTTTTAAATTATTTTAAGTTAAAGTTTTTAATATTTTATCAAATAGATTTTCATTTTACAGAAATTTATTCTAAACCTTATTTAATAAACGCGTGTAAAGGCAATCTATGACTTCTAATATATTATTATTATTATTCGCTAACAATGTAATACTAAGGTACAAATATATAAGGCTTTCATGTGCCTATTATTAAACAATTATAACAGTCTGATAAGGGTTTACTGATACATGCACTACAGCCAAATGTGCGTGACATAGTAGTCTCTCCTTATTCCCTTTCTCTCTTCTGGTAGTGGAGAATATAGCTGAGAACGCCCAGCCTACTCCTGAAGAGTTGTCAAAAAGAGTTTGACGAGACCATTTGCGTGAATTTGATTTTGGTGGACAACTCTGTACAACGGCGAAGCTCAGACATTTCGACAGAAGCGCCTCACTCGCGTCTCAAAGTGGATTGAGACAGGCGACATCTCACAAACCTGGTTGCATTAGTCTGTTGGATGCTTGATCTGTCAAGGTCCCCTTTGGTTGCGCTAGCCACTTGTTTGGCCTTTAAGATCGTGTATATCCTTGCCTGAGTACTTGGGGTCGTCTTCAGACTGGTCCCTCCTCGTCCTTAACGCCATGATTGGCCCTACAGGAGTTAAAACTCAAGGCGGCTTCGCTGTTAGTATCACTGGGACACACAAGCCCGCATAAATATCTATATAAGGTTGCAAAGAATAGAACCAGAAACATAAGTATCTCATCGGCATCTGCTCGCATCTGTATCGTCATCATATCTCCTTATTCCATTTTTCCCTTTGGTGGTGGAGGATATAGCTGAGAAGGTCCCGGATACTCCTGAAGAGTAGTCAAAGTGAGTTTGACGAGGCCATTTCCGTGAATTTGGTTTTTGTTGGACAACTCTGTATGACGGAGAATCCATTTGGCCAGAAGCGCCTACCTTGCGTCACAAATGACACTGAAACAGGGAAGATTTGGTAAACACGGTTGCATCGGGCTGTCCTTTTACGTCAGTTTGGTTGCTGAGATCATGTAGATATTTTCCCATTTCGCCGTTGGGATCTTCGGTGGTTGATCCTCCTCGACCTTGGTAGCCCCTACAGGAGTTGACACTCCAGACAGCTTTGCTCTTAGGGCACGTAAGCCCTCATTAAAAAAATCCACCTTGAATAAAGTTATCCTTCAATGCAAAGTGCGCAATATGGTGATAGGTTAATAAAAGCATGTCATAACGTTTCAGGTTGGGTCCACTTAAAAATACTTTCAAGTCGGATAACCCACTCTGCCCAGATGACCTCCAATTGAAGGTGTTCCCAAGTATCTATATGTGACTCCCAAGTCACCTTGGGTGTCTCAGTTTTCATGACCCTCTCAACTATTCTTACTCATGAATATCTGAGTGTCATCCCTAAGGATAAGGTCAAGCAACTGATGAATTAATCTGTGATACATGACAGAATATTTCCTGTAGCTTGCTTCCATGATAGCTACAATCTCTAAAAGTTTACATGCAACACCAGTTGCATCCTCTATCTTGATTTTCATACATCTCTTATTCTTTCTTCAAAAAACTCTGTACCTTGCTTTATTCTCTTGCTGTAACACACTGCGCACTAGTAGCAGTCTTGCCTTGCTTGGGGTGAAATGATTAAAAAAACAACGATGAATTCAGACTTCATGCTTAGTCCTTTCTTCTCGCTTTCCTTCACCTCATTCTGTAGGAGATCTTGTAATTTCCATTCTGTCTCTGCTATCAGCACTGTGTCATGTGACGTGGCTTCTCTCTGTCTTCTCTACAAATATTGTCATGGCAGCTGCTCTGACGAACGTTGTTCTCTGGTATCCCGACCACATGAACTTAAGCGGTCTACTAGATTGGCATCTAAGTCCGACTCTTTTACCGTTAAAATAGTTAAATGTAGCCGATTCTTCTATTCTAACAATCTCTTTTCCCGTACTCTCCGCTTGTAGGTCTCCTTTCCGTATACTTACTCCCCTAATAGCTTCAATCTTTAAAAGTTTAAATGCAACGTTGCCATCTTCTGTCTCCTTGGTTCCAATCCAGTTTGGACGAATTCGCTCTATAAAAAAGTATTAAACACCATATTTCTGCCGTAAGTCCTCAAAAACATTCAAAATTTATAATACATTATAGAAAATGGAAGACTGCAAACCTTGTTTCTAATCAAAATAACCCCAGCAAATCTAAATTAACGATGACTAATATAGTGTATGAATTTCAATGCCCTGTACAAAACTGTGTTTCTTGTTTTAAATCTATTGCCTATATTGGCCATACTACCACTTCTTTATGTAGATGCCTTACATGTAATCTATCTAATAATAATAATAGGGCAATAAAAAAAAATTTATTAACCCATAATTTACAAAAGCCTTTAAGAAAAACTTTGGTTGAAAATATAAAAATACTATTTAAATCCCAATATCAAAGGAACCTCGCTGTAAGAAAGGCACTATATATCAAACAATTTCTCCTACCATCAACCTTACATTATTTAACAGTGAAAATAGAGTTTTTAAAGTTTTTTTTAATAGGCCGGCACTCACGCCACGCCCAGCCGCGCGCGTCATGTGATAACTTTAAAGGACTATCCTTTTTAAAAAATTATATATATATATATATATATATATATATATAGCGTTCTTTAAAGCTATCACGTGAAGCGTGTGGCTGAGCTGGGCGTGGCGTGAGCATCTATCTATTTTTTTAAAAAAAGAACTTTTAAAACTTCATTTTCACTGTTAATTAATGTAAGGTTGGTGGTAGGAGAAAATTGTTTGATATATAGTGCCTATTCATCTTGTCGAATTTTGATCCATATATTCTACGTCAAGCCTAATTAATACCGAGATCGTTAATCGCTTGGGAATATCAGCTGCTGTAAGCTTGGATGTGCAGGTGGTGTAATGAATAATGGCTTGGATTGTTAACCGGGAAGCAGAGTTCCAGTTCCCATTGCGTTCGTTAAAATCACAAATGCCATCGGGAAAAGGATTAATTCATCTTTTCTCACACCACCTTGTTCAATTAGACTTGTATCGGTAAATCTCTAAAGTCACCACAGACTATGTAACAATAAGGGGGTCTGGCTAGTTTTAAACCGCCCTACATGCACACAGACAGACAAGCGTTTTTACATAAACACATACATACACTATTACACACTTTATCGTCTAAAATATTACTAACACATAAATTTAAAATATTATGCCTTGCTTTAATACACGTGACACATATTTGAGCAATACGAATTAACTCCATATAATAACATACCAGTATACACAGTGGTTTTTTTCATTATATATAGAATGTGTCTCTAACAAACTAAATAATACCTACATTGGACATACTACTAACTCGCTTTCGCGGAGACTTACATTGCACTTAAATGAAAATTCTAACATATTCCGACATTTAAAACACCACGGCTATCAACACACACTTCTTAGCAAAACACTTGTTGAAAATACGCATATACTTAGACAAGAAAATAATACACGAAAACTTAAAATTCTAGAAGCTATCTACATCAAACAGTTTAAACCTAGCCTAAATAAAATAAATTTCGACACCTCTACTAACATACTCCAATGCCTATTATCGACGGGAGAGGTCATAGTTATTATACTTACCCCCTGCACCATAGTAGCAGCAGTTCCCAGACCAATCCCTCATGCCACTATACACTCAATTGAACAAAAAACCCACTACCACCATTCCTTCTCGGCCTACAGCCATGTGCGACACAAAAAATGGACCTGTCTAATTTTCTCTGTATAACTCCACTCTGTTAAAAATAATTTAAATGTTCTATGTTCACTGAACATTAAATGTTCATCCTTTGATAATGGCTTAGGTAAGCCGAAAGCTCAGACCTGATAAAAAAATCAACAATTATTGCGATTTCTTGTCGTCTTTCCATGACAACACTATCAAGCTAATCAGATCATACGAACGGATCTTACACAAAATAGACAGAACTTGTCTATATTGTTCAATGAAACATATATATATATATATATATATATATATATATATATATATATATATATATATATATTAGAAAAGGAAATAGGGTTGTTCCAACGAGAGAAATTGGTATAGAATAAGAAGTGTGAGAGGCTGTGAACGTTTTATTTAAAATGTATACTTATTGTTGTTTGAAAATATTATACAAGCAAAATGATATTTGTGACGCTACACGTGTTTCGAGTCTAAGATTGACTCTCTTCAGGCGAATAAATTTGTGGGTTTACAAATCGGGTTCCTTTTGTTTCTGATGGCCAAGTCCTTGTTTATATAGATAAGTTGACTCAATAGGAAGTCCATTTTTTCGTTTAATTTGAGTATTTCCTCTTTTTGTTTTTGGAGAAGCTCCAACGTTTCGTCTCCCGTTCGTGACATCGTATAGTAGTCGTATATTAGAAAAAGAAATAGGGTTGTTCCAACGAAAGAAATTGGTATAGAATAAAAAGTGTGAGAGGCCGTGAACGTTTTATTTTAAGTGTATATTTATTGGTGTTTAAAAATATTATACAAGCAAAATGATATTTATGAGGCTACACGTGTTTCGAGTAGAAAACTTGGCCATCAGAAACAAAAGGAACTCGATATGTAAAACCACAAATTTATTCGCCTGAAGAGTGTCAATCTTAGACAATAAATATACACTTTAAATAAAACGTACACGGCTTCTCACACTTTTTATTATATATATATATATATATATATATATATATATATATATATATATATATATATATATTTGGAACGAATAAAAACAGAAAAACCCGCTAACGTTTTTTTATTATTATGCGGATATCATTTTAATAAAACAAAATATAATAAAATGATAAATAAAGTTTTGTTTTCTCCTTTCGTTAAAATAACAACAAACTTGCCACTATATATATATATTAGTCATCCACATACAAGCCTGTTTCGCTGTATCACAGATCATCAGTGTGACTAGACACATCCACTTGCTTCTGGCCGGGATCGAATCTCGACCGATTTGGTGTCAGTCGGAGTCGCTACTCCCTAAGTCATAGGTGCATGGAACCAGTGAAGGGAAATTTGAACGTGTTGTATATAAGCAGTGTATACATTCGTCAGTCACCGAAAGAACGCAATTCATTTTCATTTCTGAAGAATCACAGTTATATGTTTAGAATATATATATATATATATATATATATATATATATATATATATATACTACCGACCATAAGTTTGGGACCACTTAAGATTTATTCTCTAAGAGAAAGAAATAACAAATTTTATGTCTTAGAAGAATAAATATTGATATATTTCATTCTCACAATTGTACAATAATTAAAACCAAAATTAACATAGAGTAATTTTATATTTAATTAAAGTTAATTCATTTTTTTTTTTCATCAAAGAAACCACCACAAGCCTTTATTACTGCACAGCAAATCCTTGGCATTCTTTCTAATAACTTATAAAAATAAGTTGGTGAAAGTGATTTCAAAGCATCCTGCAAGCATTTAAATAACATTTGTTTATTTTTAAAAAGTTCATTTCGGACTGTACGATCAATTTCATCCCTTATTCTACTTCTTTAATAGTGGTTTCTTAACTGCTACACAGCCTTTAAACCCAGCAGAATGAAGTCGTCTCTTAACAGTAGTAACAGATACTGGATGTTGCCGAGTAGAATTCATTTCAATTGTTAATTCCGGAACGGTTTTTCTTCTATTCCTCTTGCTAGATATAATCAAGTGCCTATCCTCTACAATAGATGTTACTCTAGGCCTACCATATCTTTTTCTGTCAATATTTTACTCAGTTTCACGAAGTCATTGAAAGCAATAATGCACACCATTTTTTGATAGTCTTAATTTTTTAGCGATAACCCTTGAGAATGTCCTTCTTTCGAAAGAATTTCAACCTGAGCTCTTTTTTCAATGTTTTTTCCTTGACATTTAGACCGTAGTAATATGGTCTACGGATGTGTGTTGTGGTCCAGTGGATATCGGCTCGGAACGAGAATCCGGGGAGCCGAGTTCGAATTCCAGTTGCAATCCATTGTATTCACTTACGCGCAAATACCCTTGGGAAAGCTATTAATCCGTCTCTTCCTTCCAGTTATGGGTTAAATAGCAGGACAGATTGGGTTCTATAGCCTTGGTCGGCAACCAGTCTACCGCAGAAAGCAATGGCAACCTACTACGGGATAATCTTCTGCCCAGTCAGTCATGTCTCTCTCTCTTTCGAGACATGATCGTCCAAGCGTGTATCGTGTATGGCACTTAACTGACTGAATATGGTCTACAAAAAAAATTATACCGTAATTATAATATCTGAATAAATCTGAATTTTCGGCAAAAACTTGATCACAATAAGAGGAGTCAAGTAGTAAACTTAGTAAATGTTTACTTTAATGTTGAAAAGATTACTTTTTTTTTTACTTGACATCAACATAAGAATAATAAAAATACAAACTCAGCGAATTTAATTCTGCTAAAAATGAAATTTTATAAACTTTGTGAAAAAAATTTGGGTGTTCCCAAACTTATGGTCGGTAGTGTATATTCTAGACATATACTGTTAAATATAACAGACAATGAATGTCTATTATGTTTAATCATGAGCTGTTCTAAACATCGTATTTTGGCTTTAATTTCAGGTGAAAATAAAGACAAAAATTCTTCAACATTTGGATATTTTTTTAGTATTCTGGTTCTACGCTTTCGGCTCACATAAGACATCTTCAGAATGGTTAGAAAGACGTTAGCATAAAGACATTCACCATCACAGATGATTTTATTTTGTGTTGACATAAAACATTGCTATGCAACGATAACAGTCACCGAATAGCAGACGCAGTTCGTGAATTTGTAATGCGGTTCTATGACGTCACACCGCTTGAGAGACCGAAATGTTAACAGAACCATATGTCTAAATGCAATGTAATGTGTTGTGGCCAGATTGACATGTGATTATATTTATATATAATGTCAAATCGATAAACGGAGAGGATTATCCAAAAAGACCGATTTAATATAGAATATTAAAGTGATAGATCTATATAGAGTGCTCAATTGATGTTATCTAGAGCAATATGATATACGTAAAGGAAATCTCAGCACATCTAAAGCGGTTATAAACTATAATTTATTTCGACGAGTAAAAATACAATTTAAAAATAAAAATATTTTCTTGAAACTTATATTTTAGTTTTAATTGAAAGTTAAATAATTAAATTTACTATTTCCAGTAAGCAAAATACTCTGGTGGATTTCAAACTGAAATTATATTGTTTGGAATTTAAGATTTTTGCTATTTTTAATTTTTTTTTTCAATTTTGTGGTCATTTTGGGGCGATCGACACATTTGTAAACAAAAGTAGGTAACATCCACTCATTTTTTATATCTAAATTTTAAATTGAATTTTTTAAAATAAAATTTTTTAAAGCTTTTATTTTAGTTTTAATTGAAAGCAAAATAATTACATTCACTGTCTCCAGTAAGCAAACCACTCTGGTAGATTTCAAACAGAAATTATATTAATTGGAATCTAAATTTAAAAAATTTTTTTTTTTAATCTTTCAGTTTTTCGCCTATTTTTAAGAGATCGATGCATATATAAACAAAAGTTGATTCTCGGTTTTAAAAATCTTGCAAAAATAAAATATGCATCTGTGACACATTGTTTTTCACAAATTAGCAAATTAATGTTAAATTAATCTGATTTACACAAGTATTACATATTTATAACATTAAATTTAGAATAAAACTATTTCTTAATCACGGAGATGAACTTTTCGACCTGTCCGCCGTATTTCAAATGTGTTGAAAGATGCAAGATAAGATAAGTGTATGGCGATCACAAGTGACATTATTGTACAAATGTTTTCTCTATAAGGAGAAGAAACCCTGAAATACTTGATCTTTTAATTTACACATAGAAATTACCATGCAAAAAATACTTCAAATACACCAAAAAAATTAATTATTTTAAAAATAGAAAGGCAAGACGATTTGCAATAAAGTTTAATTTTCGAGGCTCTAGGTGATGTCCATATAACAAGAAACGGGGGCGTACGGGTTCAGGTGACAACCCCGGCGTGCGCTGCACTGAAGATAGACCAAACCGACTTCAGTGTTAGGATTGATCAACAACAGAAGTACTGGATCGCTTCATGGAAGTGGGCGTACAACAGCGAACCGTCAAAGTTGCAAAATCTCGCCGCTGAATATCGTGCGCCGGAAAGCATCAGGTGTGCGTATGAGCAGGAGCTCAAAGGTGGGATCAATGACCGTACCCAGAGAAGAAACTTGGTCCCTTTGATGGCGGTTGTTCAACAGCACAAGGATAAAGTACGGCCGGTGCTGAACTACCAGAAACTTAACCAGCATGTAGAAGCATTTACCGCCGATGCCGGTGTGTGCGCCGCCAAGTTGCAGAAATGGCGTCAACAAAGGGTCAAATGTGTGTCTGTTGGACCTATGAAAAGCCTATCTGCAAATCAGAGTCGATGAATTGTTATGGCCATTTCAGACCGTAATATTCCACGGCAGAAGGTGCTGTTTGACAAGGCTGGGATTTGGGCTGAATGTGAATGAATGAGAAGATTGAAAAAGAGAAAACCGGAAACCGCATCCTAAACAGGAAACAAGGGGTGAGCCTCTTCACCTGTTCAATAGGTGTGGGTGGAGTGTGAACCGAGCGATAGTTTAGTCTATCTACTCCAATTGAAAAAAAAGTGAGAAGATTGGAAAAGAGAAAACCGGAAACCGCATCCTAAACAGGAAACAAGGGGTGAGCCTCTTCACCTGTTCAATAGATGTGGGTGGAGTGTGAACCGGGCGATAGTTTAGTCTATCTACTCCAATTGAAAAAAAAAAGTGAGAAGATTGGAAAAGAGAAAACCGGAAACCGCATCCTAAACAGGAAACAAGGGGTGAGCCTCTTCACCTGTTCAATAGATGTGGGTGGAGTGTGAACCGGGCGATAGTTTAGTCTATCTACTCCAATTGAAAAAAAAAGTGAGAAGATTGGAAAAGAGAAAACCGGAAACCGCATCCTAAACAGGAAACAAGGGGTGAGCCTCTTCACCTGTTCAATAGATGTGGGTGGAGTGTGAACCGGGCGATAGTTTAGTCTATCTACTCCAATTGAAAAAAAAAAGTGAGAAGATTGGAAAAGAGAAAACCGGAAACCGCATCCTAAACAGGAAACAAGGGATGAGCCTCTTCACCTGTATTTTCTGTGTTTGGATATTTGTGCGACATTATATAAAGCGTTGTGGATTATTATTTTCTTTTCGTTTCTTTTATTCCAAGTGTGAAACAATTTGTTACAGTATTATTTACAAAAATTCTTTTTTCCTATCTTTCTGGCAGTATTTGAATTCCACGTCGGATAAACGACACATCTTTTGAGGCTAACCACGAATCGACCCATTTTTGGCATCTTAACATGAATTAAACTGCTGCTCAGCCAGGCCATATGCTATCGATCGAGACAAATGATAATCAGCCTTGTGGATACGTCGTGTTAGGTAGGATTTCTCAAATAAGCGTTTTCCAGTAGGTTTCAACCCGTTTTTCAACAAGTAGCCTAACGTTGCCATGTTGCAAAATCACTTTGTCGTGTCTCTTTAACGGGAGTTTTTTCTTCAATGCTCGGCTCAAACGCATCAGTTGTAGTCGATATCGATCTCTCATGATGGTTTCGATCGGTTTGAACAGCTGATTCCGCCAAATGCAGAGCAGAAGCTTCGAATCATGGAAATTTGCTGCCAATGTTGATGTTCAGCCGGGCTTACCCCACGATCTTCTACGCTTAGGGTTGTCGTAGTGTATCCACTTTTCATCGTCAATCACGATACGATTCAAAAAACTGTTTTTTTTGTTTTTGTTTTTTTGTTTTTTTGCTATTAAAATAGCTGTTCACACGTGAAAATACCGTTCGACGTCTCTCAGCTTCAACTCGTACGGCACCCAATCTCATTGCTTTTGAATCATTCCTAATGCTTTCAAACGTTTCGAAACTGTTGTGTGATCAACTCCTAATGATTCTGCAAGTTCTGTTTGCGCTTGACATGAGTCTTCATGAAGTAATGCCTCTAATTCTTTGTCTTTAAACCTTTTCGGTGCGCCAGGGTGTTCTTTATCTTCAACACCAAAATCATTATTTTTGAAGCGTCTAAACCAATCTCTGCATGTTGTATCCGACATAGCATTGTCGCCATAAATCTCAGCAAGAATTATGTGTGCTTCAGTTGCAGATTTCTTTTGAATAAAGTAGCGCATTAAAATTCCTCGCAAACATACTTTCTTTGGCATGAAATCCGACATGCTTAACGCGATGAAAAACAAAAATTTTTACACCGGCGAAATGACAGACTGAATTTCAAGCTTGCTTATAGTACTTCCATGTAGATGGGTTACCATCTGAAGCTACACGCACGCATTTCTGGGAAAGCCATCTGTTGGAAAACAGTGAAAACACATTCAAGGTCCTAATATATATATATATATATATATATATATATATATATATATAATGTGATCGATCCCGACTTGGCAGCTAGGATACAGTCGCTTTCTCACCGACGCAGTGTGTCTTCCCTGTGTCTCTTCTACAAATACTTCCACGGCTTCTGCACCGATGAACTTAGCTCACTGGTACCCACTATATACGAATTTCCTCGAGCCACAAGATTAGCAACTAGGTCCCACCCTTTTACTGTGAAACCAATAAATTGTAAACGCAAATTCTATTCCATGTTATTTTTAAAGTATGCTATATTTACGGATAAAATTGTTCAATATCAAAGAAATTGCTACTTGCTTCCCAGTCAACATGGATCGCCAAAATTTCAAATGCAATATCAATCGTTATCTTCTGTATTCTTAAATCCTGTTCTTTTATTGTTCTCTCTCCTTAATTATGTTTTCTTCTTCTCATATTATCATAAGTCATATGTTAACAGTTATCTTCTCTTGCTTGTGGAACTCTTTTCAGGAATCTTGCTTTCCACTCAACTTTAATTTTGAAAAGTTTAAATGCATTTTCAATGACTCTCTTCTGTTATCTTAATTCCTGTCCTTTTATTGTTTTCTCTCCCCAGTTATGTTTTCTTTTCTGTCACACTCAGTAACTCCCCTGCGTGTCTAGGTAACTTTGTTGCCTTTCATGAGGTGAAATGATTCAAACAAATATTATATTTTTTAATGCTGTTGTCAAATGTTTATTTTCCTTGACACCGCTATTACTTTAACTACCATCACTCCTTTATTTATTGTTTTAAAAGACGGTCATTTCAATTTTAATGAAGCCCAAACATATGAAAGTTCATTTATCCATTTTCTATGTTCTTTGAGAATGCACAACAAAAGTATTAGACACTTTTATTTCCAAAAATAATTTTATATTTACATTATTCTAAAAGGTGAACCCGAAAAATGCAAACCAACTATAATACAATGCAAAGTTTATCATTTATCAATTTATACGTAAATAAATATGAAAATATATTTTATTCATAAATATATTAAAAAAATGTTTGTAAACAAGAAAACTTGTAATTATAAATTTTGAAAAAAAATACATGTTCCGGGTATTTATTTCATGAAGCAATTCATTGATATTTTTGTAAAACTATGAATAAAAAACTTGTTTTGTAGTTATTTATAAAAGGATAAATAATAAATATTGAAGTACTGATAGTTTAGATATTTGGTAATTTTTTTTATAAATGTTCCAATAAAAAATTTTCTTTTCAAATTCCTTTCCTTATATATTGGTAAATAATAAATCTATCTATATATAAAATTCTGTGACTTCCGTCCGTCTGTCCACCACACCATCTAAAATAGTCATGCATGGAACAGATCGAAACCAAATTTTGGAGAGATGTCCGAACAATTAAGGGGGTACAACCTACAGTTGGTTTTACTAGTACAATAATTTTTTATTATTTTTAAAAAACTTAAAAGTTTTAATATTTAACAGCAAAATACCCCCACTATTTTGAAAACAATTTGATAATTAGAATAACAAATACTTATTTAATAAAAATGCAGTATTGCTTTTCGCATATCTTTTCTTGAAGTTTTCATATCCAAGAATCCAGTTTCCTGTTCGCCCTGTTTTTGCGAGGACAATTAAGAAATCACAAGGCCAGAACGCTTCAAAAAGTTAGAACTCCCAAAAGGGATATTTACGCACATTTGTTGCATGCTCAAGAGTAAGAAATCTTAATTCTTCGCTTTTAAGAAATAGGAAAAAGTAAAAAAAAAATCTTAAAAAATATTCTTTACCGTTTTTGGGATTCGTAATAAGTTGTTGGTGTATGATCTAATTTACGTAGTTGTGATTACAAGTTATTCCGGGTGTTGTCCGGAATAAGACAATCTTCAATTTACGTACTTTAAAGAAAAAACTTAACACGGTAATGTTTATGCAGTACATTAAAATTAAAAAGAGGAATTTAGAATGAAACGCAAGACAATGTTCTTTTTTTTATATATAACAAATAACTATTGATGTTTCTACACCTTGTAGTGAGCTAAATAAAACACTTGAGAAGAAAGGAAAAGTTTACTTACATACATTGAGGTGCGTTTAATAAAACCTTTGAGAAGAAGAGAACAGGAGTTACCTAACTTTGTTAAAGAATCTAGACCGGCAAAGCGGGAAATGGCGATTCATTTGATGAATGATACAGGTCACAAAACGGAATCCTCTTCTGCAAACTCTCTTTACTTTGTTATAAATTGTATTTGTAGTTTCCAGTTAAAAGGTGCTAGCTAAAACATGAAAGCCTTTAAAAATGTGACGTAAACGCTGTCAATGGTCAAATCAATTTTATTTTCTGATTCTTTCAAAACGCTGACAGAAGTGCCACTCGGAGCCTATGCGTAGGTATTCGACCTTGGTCATTCGACTCCTGACGTTGAGACAAGAACTTCCGGTCAATTCAAAGCCATGAATTCCGATTAAATTAAATTAAAGAAATTATTGAGTTTAAGTTTTGTTTAATGGTATATCAACACCTCTGTGGGTTATTTAATACCAAAAAGGTGGGGTTTTAAGTTTGTTTTCTGGGGTATTTTTTTTTTTGGTTTTTTTGTTTTGTTTTTTTGTTTTTTGTTTTTTTTGGGGAGGGTTCGGTTATAGTGAGAAGGTTGATTTAGTCAATTTTTTCATGAAATTTTTTTAGTTTTTATTCTTATTTTTATTTTAGAAAACTGAAAATGTCTTCTAGTTTTGTATTCAAAAATGTTTTGCTAAGAATCATTTTTCTTTCAAAAATTGTCCTATGGTTATAATTCTTTTTTCAAAAATGCAGTTGGCAATATTTTTCCTTCAAAAATGTATATTTTTCTATAAAAGTCTATTTTTATGCATATATTTCTATAAAAGTGTATTTTTTACTTTCATATGTTTTAACCCTAGTGTGGGGGTTAACTATTTGCCCAAAGCTGGGACCCTAACAGGTGCAACCACTCCGGGTCAGGGTAGACAAGGGAACAACAGCAATTAAGAGGCGGTTCCATGCTCCTCACAACCTCCCAATGAGGAGCCTTGCTGCCGGATGCAGTTTACCGTCATGCCCAGGACCCAAAGAAATTATCAACTCACGAAGTAGGGTTTTTCTCACAGTATTTTCTCAACAAATCAACTTATTCAAATTTCATCGATTGGTTTGCGAAATTAAACCAAACGTAGAGTTTGTAAATCCCGATAAAAATGCTAGCGATAACTTTAACAATATTAAATACTGTGAAGAGATTTTAGTCTTTATAAAAGGCAAATAATAAATATCGGATTGTACTTAATTTTATATACTTTTATAATATTGTAAATAAACATTGCCAAGGGAATCAAAAGTGTATCCAATAATAGTGGTGTCAAGGGAATAACCAATATAAAATGATAAATAATAAATCTTTATAAAAGTTTAATAATAAATATCGCATTGTCCATGGATCACATATTTTTATAATTCTGTAAATAAACATTGCTGAGGAATTCAAAAGTATATCAAGTAATAGTGGTGTCAAGGGAATAACCAATATAAAATGGTAAATAATAAATCTTTATAAAAAGTAAATAATGAATATTGCATTGTACTTGGATCACATATTTTTATAATCTTGTAAATAAATATTGCCGAGGGAATCAAAAGTGTATCCAGTAAAAGCGGTGTCAAGGGAATAACTAATATAAAATGGGAAATAATAAATATAATAATCTTGTAAAAAACATTACTAAGGGAGTAAGGGTAGTACAAAATAATAGCGGTGACAAGGATAAAACCGTCCTTTTTGACTTGCTGTTTTTTATTTATTTATTTATTTATTTATTTATTTCTTGCGAAGGCAAGAAATTTAAAGTTGTTCCAAACAGCTTCATGTTAGCTTCTGAAATGCACCATTTCAGTGAAAAAAAAAACATAGAATTGTACTGTCAAATAACAGAATGATAATATAAAGAAAAAATAGAAAACGTTTATAAGTGTAACACATTTCACTTTTATTAGAGCTTCATGGAGGAATTAACATAAAAAAAGAGATTCTGGGATTTTTATTTTTGTTTGTTTGGTTTTCATTGGTTAATAAAACTTTACGTGCATTTGATTTGTGAAACAAGGTTAGTAAAATTAATGGCGTTCCGAATTCTAGGAGAGACGATTTGGAGTTTGTTCATTTCTTAAGGTTTCAAAAGGATGCGTCGTTTCTGTTTTAATTTGGAATGCTAAATGATACTAACGGTGTTTAACAAGTCAATCGCAGCTGAAGCCGGATTAACTAACAACAATCAAACAAGCCAAAAATTTCCTTCATTTTTTTTTTTCTGTCTATATCTCATTTTCTAGTGAAGATTTAATGAAATCTTAGATTGATGAATGTTTCTTTTGTGTTCTTTATCCCATCATTATTTAGACTCTAAACGTAATTCAAAAGCATGAAATAAATCTTTTGAATGTAATCAAAATTATCCTAAGTTTTATTTTTTCCTTATTTTTTTATGCTTCATTGATGAATATTTTTTGTAGAAATTAAAATCAATTAAATATATACGTTTTCTCTGCTTTTTCTTTATAAAAACGGAAGTAATCGATTAGTATTAGGAATACCTCACGTTATGTTCGTAATTTGTTCCAGGAGAGGCGACTTAAGTAGAAAACGACTTAAGTCGAATTTACTTGTCTCTGAAATTACTTGTCACTAGGCTAAACCATAAATAACCATTCACAGTTCTGTATTTTATTTATAAATGCATTTTTAATAATATATGATCGATAAGAATTTATTTTAAGCTTGCAAACAATTTTTTGTTTTTAATATAGTACAGAAAAAAGTAATCTAAATGTACGAATACATGTATGTACAGTTTGGCAATCTTTACAGTACATCGCGGACTCTATTTGTGAATGTGGTTTGCTCTAAGGCATTATAAAATAAAATTATTTTACAAGCTTGAATAACAAATAGAATTATTAAAATTATTTTGCGATAGTAGAGAATAAACTAATTTATGTTAAATTTACCAATATTTACATTCAATTCTACATGCTTATTTTAATATGATTTTAATATGATTTTAATATGATTTTAATATGATTTTATAGACTTTTATTCTTATTTATTGTTTTATGGTTTTATGTGCTTATAACACCTTTTTTTTGTGATATTATGACTTCAATATTTGTAGTGGACAGACGTAAAGTCAAATAAAATGACTTAACATTGATTTTTATTTTTTCATATATATATTTTGACAAACGACCTATAATCGAGAACGACTTAACTCGAAACGACGTGAACCGAGGTATAACCTGTATCAGGTATAGTTATTAAACATCTAATTATTGAAAATCAATAACAAGCCCGATACTAAGGCAATTTTTCTCGAAAATCGTAGTAATTTAAGTCTAACATTCTCGCTTCTAATCAGAAAAACAATCTGCACTGCAAAGATGCTAGAAAAGCTTTGACCTATACACAACCAATCAGGAACAGTTAATAGTTAAAGGGAAATAATACCTCTTTATATTTACAAAGTTATTTCCCTTCCGTGAACTCTGCTTTGTTGTCCAATATGTGCGTTGTTGTGCAATGGATATCGGCTCGGAACGAGAAATTATAAAGCCATGTTGAATTGGTTGCATTCACATACGCGCAATTAACCTTGGGAAAAGTATTAATCCGTCGCTTCTCCCTCCAGGACAAATTGGGTTCTATAGCCTTGGCTGGCAACCAGTCTACCGTAGTGCAAGAAAAACCTTCTGCCCATTTAGTCATGATTCTTTCGAGACATAATCGCCCAAGTGACTATCACGTATGGCTCTCAAATGACTTAATTTCCACCTGTTTATAGTCCCTAATAAATCTCCCTCGCCAAGCTACGTGACGCTTATACTTTCCTTCTCACTTTGTTCCTTACATCTTCTTTCTCACATACACAAGTTAATAAATCACATTTCTTTTCATCTTAACAAAAAACTACAAATAAGGACTTTAGGAACTTTGATACTCGTACGCACTAAAAAAAATCTAATTGAGAAAATATCACGAAAATAAAAATATCTTATATTTTTATATTTAAGCACACTTTTCGACTTTATCTTTATTGTGGGGTGATTCAAATCTGCAACAATATTAAATAAACGATTAAAAATTTATTGGCTATTGAGGCGTGTGTGAACTTTCATACTTGTTCGATTCAACAGTAGCAGCAATGGAGTCAGTAGGGAACAACAGGAAGTCTTAAAATTCATAAAAACGTTGACCTAGCCTGTCCATAGAGGGTAGGATAATTATTTCAAAAGGATAAATCGACACCTCTGGACTAGTAGCAGAATAGGACGGGAAAAAATGAACGCCACTGCGTAGGAATCATGCGTAACACGTAAAAAACCGTTAAGAGGCAATCTCCTATAGTTCCGCTCTGTTCAAAGCCGAGAAAACAGCAAATTGATATCAACGTATTTTTTACATTTCTACTATATCGCTAATGGTCTTACATCAAAACATCACTAATGGATCTTTCTCCAGACAGCGACCAATATTTACCCTGTTAAAGAATTTCTTTTTTGCTACGACGTATATCAAAGGAATCGTTCATCACGCTAAAGAAAATAAATAAAAGTATATTATTTATTTGATACTCTTGAGTCATTACCTTTTATTCCCAAAGTTTTCAATGAAAACGAGACTTCAACGTTCATGCATGTGTGGGGGATTTGGTATTTGCTGGGTTGTATGCGCTTCCGTATTTTACGGGTCTGGCTCTCAGATTATTTCCCCCACAAATACAACACTCTGTTTTACCATCGCGCAAAGTGAAAGGAACAATTTACAACGGACATTAAACAACAAACAATTTATTACGTGAAAAATAAAATGGTACGTGGAAACAAATAAAATACATGATGCGAAAATTGCCTTTGGGAAAGTAAAACTTGGCAAGAAGTTGAATTTTTTCAAAGATGTGTATAAGTTTACATTAGCAGAGTCCGTAATAAGCTTTTCCTACTTACATTTAGTTCATTGTCAGGTGGCGACAGCGTGTCGCGTTGCTGAATGAAAGTTCGCCAGTTTTTCCTTTTCAAGGTCCTCGGGGCTAGGTCATGAACTTTTGGCGTGGAAGAAATGACTTGGCCGGTCAAAGTATCGGTGTCATGCGGACTTAATGGCTAGCTTGGTGACTGACCTTTTTTTCTAACTGTGTGTATTATATACATTAATAGGGGATCAACTAATCTTCCTAACATTAGGGTGTGAAAACATTTACTGACCAATCAGATTTATTATTTTACATTTTTGTTTTGGGGCCTAAATATTTTTCTGTTAATTTACTTCCAAGCCTATTTTTCTAGAATGTTCTTATTCTAAGTTTTTAGCTGATTGGTTGAGAAATATAAAAATGTAATCTAAATTCTACTGCTGTTTTGATCCAATTTTTCTAGAATGCTCTATTGTGATTTCCTGTTGCTTATTTTAATAAAAAAATATGTATCCCATATACCCCCCCCCCCCCGCAGATTGATAAATATGGAAGTATTTATTAATATGTAATATAAGTTTTAAGATGTTTCGGCCAATGTACCTTTCTTCCAGCTTTTGTGGTGGTGTTTGTCGGTGTATTTGTCGACGTGGAGGTTGGTTTGGACAATGTGGTATTTTGTGTACTTGTAGAGTGTTCAGTCGTACTTTCCTTTATTGGTAAGTCTAAGTCCGCTGGTTTTAGTCTGTCTATGGAGACAGTATCAAATTTGCCTTTTATGGCGAGTTTAAAATATTTGTGATGTCTTTCAACTACCTGGAAAGGTCCGGAGTAGGTAGGACACAAAGGTTTTTTGACTGCATCATTTCGAATAAAAACGTATTTGCAGTCGTGAAGGTCTTTTGGTGTGTAAAGTTCTTTAGTTTGTGTTCTTGTGGGTGTGTAAACTAAATCGTTCATTTTGTGTTTAAAATCTTTTACAAAAGTTGTAGTTGGTTGTAAGGAAGTGTTTTTTTCACAAAATTGACCTGGAAGTGTTAAAGATGTTCCAAAAACCATTTCGGAAGCTGTACATCCCAAGTCTTCTTTGATAACATTCCTTATTGACAATAAAACAAGAGGCAAATTTTCAAACCATGTTCTGGAGTTGTTGTTAGCTGTTAAAGCTGTTTTAAGTTGTCTATGGAATCTTTCGATTAATCCATTTGCGCAGGGGTGATATGCTGTTGTTTTTATATGTTTGACTCCCAATAACTTTGTAAATTCATCGAAAAGCGTTGATTGAAATTGGGAGCCTCTGTCTGTTGTTATTACTGAAGGACAACCAAAGACTGCGATCCACTCTCGTAATATGGTTTTAGAGATAGTCTCTGCTGATATATCTCTGAGTGGGACGGCCACAGGCCATCTTGTAAATCTGTCAATGATAGTAAGTATATATTGACAGTCATTTGCTATTGGCAATGGCCCGACAATATCGATGTGTAGGTTTGTGAACCTACCGTCTGGTTTTTTTAATTGTCCTGGAGGAGACTTTGTGTGTCTGTTTGTTTTGCTCTTCTGACAATTCAAGCATGTTTGAGTCCAGTTTTTTATGTCAGTGTGCATATTAGGCCAAACAAAACGGTTGCTGATTAATTTTGCGGTTGCTCGGCGTCCAGGGTGTGAAAGGTTGTAGAAATGTGTAAATAACCTTTTTCTTAGTGATGGTGGTATATACGGTCTAGAGTGACCAGTTTTGACATCGCAAAGTATTGTTTTTGTTCCAAATGGAACAGGCTGTTCCTTCAGCTGTAGGGAAGTGTCGTTTAGTTTGTCTAGTGTGGCATCTTTTTTTGTTCATCTGCAATGAGCTCGAAGGTGAGATCTACCGACTCAATAGATTGTATTGTAGAGCGTGAAAGTGTATCTGCCACAATATTGTCTGAACCTTTTATGTATCGGATATCCGAGGTAAATTGTGATATATAGTCCAGTTGTCGAGTATCTCTGGGCGTATATTTCTCGGTATTTACATGTAAGGCGTAAGTAAGTGGTTTGTGGTCAGTGAAAACGGTGAAATCTCGTCCTTCGAGTAAGTGACGAAAGTGCCTTATGGACAAGTAAATTGCCTGCCAGTAACTCCCTTGAGAAGGTGCTGTATTTTCGTTGTGCAGTGTTCAATTTCACTGAGAAAAAGGATATTGGTTTTTCCAAGCCATTTTGTTTTTGTTGTAGGACTGCTCCAATTGAGTCTCCTGACGCGTCTGTTGTTAGTGAAAGTGTTGTAGTGTTGTCATTAGAGATGTAAGAGAGCTTGGTAAAATCTGCTAATGCTTTTTTAGCATTGTGAAAAGCAGTTAAAGCTTCTCCTTCAATTTGAATTTTTGCATTTTTATTTTTTTGTTGTTGCAACATGTTTGTTAGCGGGGTTAATATTCTGGAACAACGTGGAATAAATCTACGGTAGTAATTTATCAAACCGAGAAATCGTCGAAGTTGTCGCAGTGATGTTGGTTGTGGGAAATTTTGTATGGCTGTGACTTTTTCTGGGATAGGTGTGATTCCCTGTTCGTCTATCATGTGGCCTAAAAAGTTCAATTTCGAGACAGCAAAATCACATTTGCTTATGTTGATTTTCAAGCCGAAATGTGCTAGTCTCTCGAAAACTTGTAATAAATGGTCTTTATGTTCCTTGATGTCATTGCTAGCAACGAGGACATCGTCGATATAAGCAAAAGCAAATGGTAACCCTCTCAATACCTCGTCAATGAGTCTCTGGAAAGTTTGGGCAGCATTACGTAGTCCAAATGGCATTCTGGTGAATTCGAAAAGTCCAAAAGGAGTTGTAATTGCTGTTTTTTCTATGTCTTCTTCGGCTACTGGAATTTGGTAGTAAGCTTTAACCAAATCTAGTTTTGTGAAGATTCTGGTTCCTTGCAAGCCCATGGCGAAATCGTGTAGATGTGGGATTGGATACCTATCAGGAACTGTTTTTGCGTTGAGGTTCCTGAAATCCCCACAAGGTCGCCATGCACCTGTTTCTGGCTTCTGGACCATATGTAGCGGTGAGGAGTATGGACGACTAGAAGGACGTATAATGCCTAATTGTAACATGTGCTGAAATTCGTCTTTTGCTACTTTATATTTCTCTGGATGCAATCTGCGTGGTGATGCATGTGTGGGTGGTCCAGAGGTTGTGATATAATGTTTGGCTGTGTGACGAACTTCATCAGAATGTTTAAAGGGCGTAGTAAGAGTTGGAAATTTTGTAATCAACTCTTGTAGTCCATTCGCATCTGGTAGTGCCGCACAGATTCCTGTTGACTTGTAGATTGAGGTGATTCCCTTTGCTGTTAGGTCTGTGTTGCAATCGACGAGAGATTGCCTAGCCATGTTCACTGAAACGTTGAAATGGGACAAAAAATCAGCTCCAAGAATCGGTGTTTTTACTTGGGCTATTGTGAAGATCCACGGAAAAGGTCGGCGTAAACCCAAATTGAGCGTCAGTGCTATCTCTCCGTAGGTGTCAATTCTTGATCCATTTGCTGCTTGCAGTGTGAATGAAGATAGTTGGTGTTTTTTTCTGGGATCCGGTGGAATAACGCTGATTTGTGCGCCGGTGTCGACTAAAAATAAATATCCGGTATTTTTGTCTCGGATGTAAAATAGACGACTTCCTTGTTTTATACCAGCAACTAATGTCGTCTTTACTTGCTGCCGGTGTAACCGTTTCCCTGGTTTTGTGTTGAAGTGTGTGAGGTCGAATTGAAGTTGCATGGTTTTATGCACTTCCTTGCTTCACATCCAAATTTGAAATGATACCAACAGTTATCATATGTGCGTCGCTCTCTAGAAAATGAGCTCGATCTACTTCGACTTCTGCGTCGTGAGGAGGTTCTGTAAGGACGGGAACGTTCGGATGCTTGAAACTTCACCAAACTTTGAACCTGCAGAGTTAGATTTGCCATGCCCCGCAGCAGTTCAGTATACCTGTCTGGCGTGGTTGTTTGTGATGTTGCGTTTCTTGGTGTTGGTGCATTCCTTTGTGTTGCGTCATTTGTTGGGTTGTAAGATGTGGCGTAAACGTTCTGGTTTTGGTTATTGTCGTGTATTTTATCAGCTATTTCCGATAATCTATCCAAGTCTAAATCCTCAGGGAGTGATGCGAGTATCTGTGTTGTATGAGTGTGGAGTTTGTCTGTCCATAGGTTTTTTAACACCGTTTCGGACATGGTGCTGCTTCCCAACAAAGATTTCATTTTCCTCAAGAGTTGTGAGGGTGTCATATGTCCAAGGGTCAAATTGTTAAATAAATCATGTAACTTTTTTCCATCCGATGTACCCATACGTCTTATAATGGCGTTCTTTAGTGTATCATATGGTTTGTCCTCAGGCATATGGTCTAGCAAATCGACCACTTCTGCCGCCACGTCGGTGGGAAGTTTTTCCACGACGTATGCATACTTTGAGGTTTGCGATGTAATTTTTTTAGCGCTAAAAAGTGCATTTAGCTGAGAAAACCATACTGGTATGTTAGTTGGGTTGTAACTGGGAATGCTGGCTGATATTGTTGCTGTTGTGGGTTCAATGTCGTTGTTTTCCATCTTTTACGCGTTGTGGTAATTTTTGTGTTGTTTTCTAATATGAGAGCTTTTTTGTGTTACGTGCTTTCACCAGTCGGAAGGTCACCAATTTTGTGGGGGATTTGGTATTTGCTGGGTTGTATGCGCTTCCGTATTTTACGGGTCTGGCTCTCAGATTATTTCCCCCACAAATACAACACTGTTTTACCATCGCGCAAAGTGAAAGGAACAATTTACAACGGACATTAAACAACAAACAATTTATTACGTGAAAAATAAAATGGTACGTGGAAACAAATAAAATACATGATGCGAAAATTGCCTTTGGGAAAGTAAAACTTGGTAAGAAGTTGAATTTGTTCAAAGATGTGTATAAGTTTACATTAGCAGAGTCCGTAATAAGCTTTTCCTACTTACATTTAGTTCATTGTCAGGTGGCGACAGCGTGTCGCGTTGCTGAATGAAAGTTCGCCAGTTTTTCCTTTTCAAGGTCCTCGGAGCTAGGTCATGAACTTTTGGCGTGGAAGAAATGACTTGGCCGGTCAAAGTATCGGTGTCATGCGGACTTAATGGCTAGCTTGGTGACTGACCTTTTTTTCTAACTGTGTGTATTGTATACATTAATAGGGGATCAACTAATCTTCCTAACATTAGGGTGTGAAAACATTTACTGACCAATCAGATTTATTATTTTACATTTTTGTTTTGGGGCCTAAATATTTTTCTGTTAATTTACTTCCAAGCCTATTTTTCTAGAATGTTCTTATTCTAAGTTTTTAGCTGATTGGTTGAGAAATATAAAAATGTAATCTAAATTCTACTGCTGTTTTGATCCAATTTTTCTAGAATGTTCTATTGTGATTTCCTGTTGCTTATTTTAATAAAAAAAATATGTATCCCATACATGCACCGTTCCTGCCGTCCAACGATGAATTTCCAGCTAGAGCTGTACATGTAACGTTTCTGCTAGCCGACTACATTCCAGCCTGTGCCATCCATGCCAGACGCTAACAACGTTCCTGTCGACGATGGCAACGTTCCAGCCTGTGTCGCTTTTGAGACATGATCGCCTAAGTATGTATCACGTATGGCACTTAAATGACTGACTGACTGAAAGAGATTGTAAAATAATGATATTTTGGGGAAGAGTCAAGTTTTCCAGTTAAAAAAGTTCTTCCTTTCAGTAGATGTTTTGTAGAGAAAGATTTCGACACTTGTTCCCATGAGGAACGAGACATCTAGTGTCAAAATGCTAGGTCTGGTACGGGTCGTCCACAGAAAGAGTTGTGAGTAGTTTTTCTTTTGATTAAGTGTCTTGAAGAGAGATTTCTTCGCTTGTTCCCACGAGGAACAAGAAAGGTCAAGCTGCCAGGACTGCCACATCTCTTCTACAACAAGAGTTATGAGAAGTCGTTTGAGCTAGAATTGAAGGTAGCAGCCACTGGAAAGCAGAAGTGGAAAAGAGATGGTCTTGAAGGAAGCTGCCGTCAAAAGGGAAAAATGAAAAAAAAAAAACAAAAAAAAAAGACCGAATAGACTTGTAGTGATTAAAGACTTAGCCCGCCCCAAAACATCGTAGGTTTGCAGAAGATCTTACCTATCTGTGGCCGAAAAACACTAAAAATCAAGGAGGCTTCATGCATAACTTCCGTTACAAAAAATGAAAACGAAAGGAATGCTGAGAATTAAAATAATTTCGCCGAAAAAAAAAAATACAAAGTGACATTTAATGTTAACTGAACCAAAGTTTCCGCCACAAACTCTATCACGTGCGAAAGCCATGCAATTTGACCTGAACAGTCGTCGTCTCCTTTGCCGGATCGACCACAGGTAATCAGGTCTTAAATAGACTGGACCGTCCCATCTCCGAAGCAGAGTCAAAGCTAAAGCTGAACTGGCTGCTAACTATAACGTAATGCGCTGCAGGAATCAACCTCGGGTAAAAGGATCGCAAACGAAGCGTACGCTTAGCTGGAGGTGGTCGATGAGTGGAAAGTGGGTATTTGACAACAGCTACTACGCTATGATCCTACTCTCCGGGCCAAGGGTATAATTTCGGCGAAAGTGACACTGATAATAAAGGTTCCGTTGTCAGTAACATCTGGTTGCTGATTTTTGCGTGCGTAGTCACTTACGCGCAAATACCCTCAGGAAAGGTCACTTCCCCCTCCTTCTATAGGTTAAGTAGCAGGACAGATTGGGTTCTATAGTTTTGGTCGGCAACTAGTCTACCGCAGAAAGTAATGGCAACCTACTGTGAAAAAATCTTCTGCAAAAAAATTCTTCTTTCGAAACATGATCTCCCAAGCGTGTATGCATGCATATGTGAGCAGGACCGTAGCTGATGCTAAAAAAAACACCAGGCACAGAGAAAATTGCCCGGATTTATTAGTTGACAATGTGATGACGTCATCATTGTCATCCGTTTCCAGAAACTATGATTTCTGCGGATTTTTTCGGCTATTCCAATGGAAATTAGGCACAGAACGTGAACGAAAGCAGAAAATCGGGTTCGGACTTTCTGAGTCAACAGTCTTTTATCCGAAAATTAATAAGTAAACAGATTTTTACTGCGTTCATTCAGATGTTTTATTCGTTTTTCTTTCTTTCTTTCTTTCTTTCTTTCTTTCTTCATGAATTGTTTAATTTGATTTCTGACGAAGACATTTTTCCTTGCACGGATCGACCCGGACCCGTGCCCGGTGTACCCGGTAGTTAGATACGGCCATGTAAACGTGAGTATGGCACTTCTGACTGAAAATTATAAATCGTTACAAAATGTAAATAATAAATATCCCATTACGCTGGGTTTATTTTTATAAGTTTTCTTTAATAAACATTTGCGGCAGGGGTGAAGGTAGTACAAGAAACAAAATAATAGCAGTGTCTTTTAACACACTTTTTTGCGGGGGGGCGGACAAAAGATAAAGTTTGCCAAATTCTTTTTCTGATGACAACAATCAACATCGACGAAACATAAAGTAAAATGTTCAACATTTTTAGTTAAGAACAAACTAAGAAGTCTTTATTTAGTTTGTTTTTTGTTTTTTTATTATTATTATGTCATTTTTCATCATATTTAGATTTCTGCATTGGTCTCACTACCAACCAAGTCTGCGGGGAGACCTAAGGCAGGTAGTGGCGTGTTGTTATGACTCCATTTCATGTTTTTCTATCCTCCCTATCATCCCCAGCATTACATAGATAACGTTTTCCTTAGTGTGTGGGCTGTACTTAATAATACAATTTTTTGTATATCTCTTAAGCTGGGGTTTCCAGGGATTCTTTCAATGTGTTGTTTTGTTCCATTTTTTATCATTCCAAGTGCACCTACTATCACTGGCACAACTCTTGTTTTCAATTTCCACATTTTTTCTATTTCAATTTCCAGGTCTTTATATTTTGACAGTTTTTCAAATTCCTTGATTGCTATGTTACAATCCGCTGGACAAGCCATATCAATTAATAGGACAAGTTTTCTCCTTCTGGTTTTTAACAATAATGTCTGGCCTGTTTGCTTCAATTTTTCTGTCTGTGTAGATGGTGTAATCCCATAGAATGGTTACATCTTCTATTTCTGTAACCGGTGCTGGATGATGTTCATACCAGTGTTTGTTTACAGCTTTTCCATAATGTTTGCACATTGCCCAATGTAAATATTGCCCAACTCTATCGTGGCGATTTTTATATTCGTTTGGGGCAAGCACAGAACAGCCTGAGATTAGGTGGTCTATTGTTTCTTGGTGTTTATCACAAAACCTGCATTTTGGATCCATATTATTATGCATAATATTTGCCTGAAAGTTTCTCGTGAAAAGACTTTGGTCTTGTGCTGCAAGTATAAATCCTTCAGTTTCAGACTTTAATCCAGATGCACGTAACCATCGATGAGTATTAACTTTGTCAACATTGGATTTATTGGCACGTACTGGATATTGGCCATGCAGAGGTTTGTCTTGCCAGCGCTGTTTCATCTTTTCAAGAGCTTTATCTTTGGCTTTCATTTTCATATTTTTTGCCGCAATAGTTGGTTCTTGGCTACTGTTTTGCTTTTCTACAGAATCTACTAACTGTAATTCTTGTTTGTATTTACTGCCTTCTTTTATTATTGAATATTTTTTCTTTCTTTCTTCATGTTGCCTTACTAATTGTATCATCCAATCCTTTGTTGTTTCTATGTATGTTAGTAAGCCAATAGTTGTTGTCTTGTATGACAATTCCAGCTGAATAAGACCCCTTCCACCTTCTTTACGGGGTATGTATAGACGGTCTACATCAGCCTTTGGGTGATGCATCCTATGCTTAGAAAGAAGCTTTCTTGTTTTAACATCCATTCGCCTGATGTCGCTTAGAGTCCAGTTTAAGATGTTGAAGCTATATTGGACAACTGGGATTGCAAGGCTATTAATGGCCATAACTCTATTCTGTGAATTTAATTCAGTTTTTAATATCATTCGTAGCCTTCTATAGTACTCTTTACGCACTATTTCTTTCATTTTTTTATGGTGAATGTTTTCGCTCTCATTTACACCTAGGTATTTATAAGCTTCTTCTGGTTTCAATTCTTTTATTGTTACAGCAGGGTCTAGGCTAATTGAGGATGTTTCTTGTATTGATCCACGTAAAACTGTAGCTTTAGCACATTTATTCAAATTAAATTTCATTCCAATGTCTTCGCTGAAGCATTTTACAGTTTGCAGAAGACCTTCCAGCTCATTATCATTCTTAGCATATAACTTTAAGTCATCCATGTAAAATAGATGGCTTATTTTCTTTTGGCCTATTTTATAACCACATTCTGTCTTATTAAGTTGACTGGTTAGTGCTATTAATGATATGCAGAATAATTATTATTATTATTATTATTATTATTATTATTATTAGTTAGTTAGTTAGTTAGTTAGTTAGTTAGTTAGTTAGTTAGTTAGTTAGTTAGTTAGTTAGTTAGCTACTTTTATCAACGGATGTGTGTTGTGGTGCAATGGATATCGGCTCGGAACGAGAAATCGGGGAGCCCAGTTCAAATTCTATTTGAATCCATTGCATTCACTTATGCGTAAATACCCTTGGTAAAGGTATTAATCATTATCCCTCTCTTCCTTCCAGTTATGGGTTAAATAATAGGACAGATTGGGTTCTATAGCCTTGGCTGGCAATCAGTCTACCGCAGAAAGCAATGGCAACCTACTGCGGGATAATCTTCTGCCCAGTCAGTTATGTCTCTTTCGAGACATGATCGCCCAAGCGTGTTTCACGTATGGCACGTGTTTCACGCATGGCAACTGACTGATTGACTTCTATCAAGAAGTTATGATTCATACGCAGCTTCAGAAGAGGCCTACATGTAATTTTTTAATAAAAGAATTAATATTCTTCGTTTTTTTGTTTTTGTTTTTGTTTTTTTTTGTTTTTGTTTTTTTGTTTTTTGTTTTTTTTGTTTTTTGCCATATATGGTCGGGCGCTCCTGCTATTCATATTGAAGTTCTAGACAAAAAAATCCAAAGAAGGGTTTACAATATAATTATTAAATTAACTGATCTTGACTTGGCAGATCGCCTTCAGCCACTTTCTCACTGGCGTGATGTGTTTTTTCTGCAAGTATATTGATGGCTACTGCTTTGATGATCTTTTTTTCCCCTTGCTCCCTCGACTACATGCGTGCTACTAAAAAAACTAGATTGGCATCAAGGTCCCACTCTTTTACCGTCAATGTAACTCCTCTTCTAGTCTAATAGTTTTTTTTTCTCGTACTTCCCGTTTGTGAAACTCCATTCTGTTTGCTTGTTTCCCTGTTTCCCTGATAGCTACAATCTTCAAAAGTTTAATGTAACGTCAATAATTCCCATCTATCCTTTCTTTGACATCTCCCGTACCTTCTCTCTCTCTCTCTCTCTCTCTCTCTCTCTCTCTCTCTCTCTCTCTCTCTCTCTCTCTCTGTAACTCTCTGCGTACCAGTAGCATTCCTGCCTTGCTTGGGGTGAAATAATTATAAAAGAAAAAAAAATGATTTCAAAAATCAGGTTGCTCGCATGTGGAAATGCGCGATTTAGTTGCCATGGAAGTCCTTTTCTTTGTGGACATATTTTGGCACAACACCGTTGCTGCTGCTGCTATTAGTTGTTTAGTCCAGGCGTGGAAATGGCGCTCAGAATGTTTACATGGTTACTGTCATGCCATTTTCTCTTCGCTCTTTTTGGTGCTGAAACGTCAGCGCAGAATTCAAACTTAACCACAAGCAATGGCACATTTTCATCGACAACTCCGACTATAGACACCACCACTTCTGAAGTGGTCACTTCGACTCTAATACCGCCGAATCCGTTGCCAAAGAACACAGGTAAAAATAAAAGATGAGACGATAGCAACCATTGTTTGAGTGTGTTAAAACTGTGGGGCATACTGGGTTTCCCCGGATTGTGACATTAAAAATACATTTATTTTAACCCAACCATCATTTGTAATAATTTTACTAGTTTCTGGGAACTCGTCGCTAGCAATTTTTAACCGAAACGGAATATAAACAGGTAGCCATAAATTATGATAAACTTGTTTCAAATCAGATTACTTTTTAAATATTCCTCAAATAAAGTTTCAGAAAAGTATATTTTATTTTTCGAAAAAGCTTTAAATTATAAAAAATTACATTGCTATGAAAGACGTCTTAAGCAGCTATTTTAGAAAATATTTTAAAAAATCGATTATTGCTATCAATATATTTTCTGTTTGAAAAATACATTACACAGAGTATCTATTCTTGTTTAATGGAATTAGCAAATTTAATCTTTTTGCTTTCAATTAAAGCTAAAATGAAAGCTTCTAAAAAGCTTTTTCATTTCAAAATTCGCTTTAAAACTTACTTGGGTATCGCGAATTATCACGAAAAAGTGGAGGAACCTAAATCATTTTTTATTTTAAACAGAAACACCCTTTTTATTACCAACTATCTGTTCTAAATCATAAAATGCAATAAAACTAAGACATTATTTAATTAGAAAAGCTTTTAATTGCTTTTTTAAAGACATTGCATTTGAATTTGTTGCATTCACTTACGAGCAAATACCCTTGGCCTTGTTGGGAAAGGTAATCCTACTCTTGCCTTTCGCTATGGGCTCAACAGGACAGGTTGGGTTTTATAGCCTTGGTTGGCAACCAGTCTACTGCAGAAAGTAGTGGCAACATATTGCGGGAAAATCTTCTGCCCAATCAGTTATGTCTCTTTCAAGATATGATCGCCCAAGCGTGTATCACGTATGGCACTTAAATGACTGACTGATTGTCTTAAGAAAAAAACAATTTCGGCAGACCTGTACAACCAGCAACCCCTTGTATTTTTTCTTTTCATTTGTTTTTACTTTTTTCAGTGCATTAGACCCTAAACTTTCAGATTAGCTAACAAATTTAGAAAAAATTCAATATTTAAAGATTTTTAGGGGATGCTCAGTTTCTCATACAACATTCTAGTAAATCAATCCCTCATATTGGAAACACTCGCATTGGGGTCGAGTAAAAACCATTCTTGGAGTTTCCAAAGAAGTTGCCATTACTTAAGAACTTAACAAATTTTCGAAAAAAATCAAAATCAAAAGTAAAAAAATTACAGTGGGGGTGCCGATCGTACAGGTCCACCAAAATTTCAATAAATAATGAATTTTACAAATGTGGAATCACACACACACACACTTACGCACTCACGCAATCATATACATTAAGTTCAGTATGTAATCATTGTGTATTTGAATAAATGTAAGCTGTTTACTGATTGGGCTGAGATAGCCAATCAAAATCAAGGTAAGTGAACAACATTTTTACTGCCAAATTGTGAGGGTGTTTGAACCCCTATATATACAATTTGCCACGTATTTTCAGACAGTTGGCGCTGACATTCCCTAGGTACACATCATATCAAAACTCTACAAGACTAAAAGCCCAATTCACTCTGATATTCAAATTCTTTCTTTTGCACAACTAACACCATGAACATTATTCATGAACTTTCATATCTGAACAATTCTTCTCAGCAACATTTTCATACATAATTTTCTTAACACTGTGTGAATTCTTTCAACAATAATGAACATTTAAACTTACGTTAAAATCCGTACCAGTAATTCTCACACAGACAATGGGAGACAATTTCAAACAACCAATTTCACATATTATTCAACACCTATGTATATTATGTGTTTTTGTTAATACACTGTATCATTGCAAATTAATGTTTTGTCAACTTCATTTCACTTTCTCATTGCTTGTTTAATCATGGATTTTCAATGCTTATAAAAATAATGGTGGGTTGTAAGAATTTGGGTAGAAAGTCCCTTTTGGAAGTGGCCTTGTGCCAGGTGGAATCCAACAGAGAAATTATTCCAAATTAACCTTGCAGTTTGACGCCCACACACAAGTATTATTTTTTATTTTAATTAGAAACATTTATTAAGTTTTAAATCTTAAAATTATGCATTAATTTCACACTTTTAGGTAATATTTTTAAGTTAAATCTATATTTACTAATTATAAATGGAAAAGCTCAGTACAAATTTAAATCATCAAACACCAATATTTTTAAAATAATTTTTAATTTTTTTGTATATGTGTAAAAGTGCATATTTTTGTAAACAGGTTGTTCATACACAACATTATCAGAAAATATGAGTGATAACTAGTCTTAACTATAGTAAATTTTAAGCCAAAATATCTAAAATTTAATAAAACATTAGATTACAGAAAATATTTTCCTAAATTTTTAACATTACTCGGTATTTAAAAATGATATACAGACGCCACTCACATTAATCATTAATTTAATTATTTTTTAAAAGATAAATCCACCCATAGAATAACATTAAATAAACATCAATTTGTCTATCAACACATCAACAGAGTAAATACACAGCTACTGTCACATTAAAAAATCCACTTTTGAGATATTTTAACCAATATTCGTTCCAAATCAGATGTAAATGATTAATTATACTTTAAATCAGTTAATATTCCTCAAATAAAGTTTCAGAAAAGTATTTTTAATTTTTATTTTTGGAAGATTTTTTAATAAAGAAAATTACAATGCAACAAATGTAGACTAAAAATGACACTAAAATCAAAGTTTTTAACAACAGAAAACAAAAACTTCTATTCAATTTAAATTAGTTTTGAAATAGAGCAAAGTATTTTGCTTATTGGAAATATTTAATCTATTAACTTGAAACTAAAATAAAAGCTTCAAGAAAGAATTTTCACTTTTACCTTAGGTATCACGAATCTATAGAGATACCTATGTTAAAAAAGAGAAAATGTTTTTGTTTTTTTTTGTAATCATTTTTGTAGATTAGCAACCATCAAACCTTCCTCAAGGTATGACATTTTTGTCAGAATGAAAAAAAATATTAATTTTTTTTTTAATCTATTTAGAAGGATCTTGTTCATAATTTAAATACAATTACGAATCAGCCCCAGAATTTGGTAGAATTATCTGGAGCTTATTATTTACAAATGTAAAATTTGAAACTGATTTTTCTTCTATTTTCCATGTTTCTTCAGGACATTGGTGATCATGGCTCTCCACAATTTCCAGTCCTTTGTAGCTTGTAATAAATTTTTAATTTATCTCTCGTCAACTGTTCAACCATCTATTTACATGAGCTCACTAGATAGGTTATGCAGTGTTTTCCCCTTCTGTCCTACCTGCCCTTAATTTTCTTGTGAGTATCAAATTTTCCAAGCCCTCGTTCCACATTATGTTCCCTAGAAATTTCAACTTTCTCTTTTACTGATGTTAAGTATAAGTGCCCTTTTTGTTTCCATTTTCTCTACATCATTAATATCTGCATTTTTTTAAAGATGGGGTGCATTTTTTAGAAGCACATGCACAAATGTTGGGGTTAATAATTACTTATCTTAAATAAAGAATAAACAGATATATAATTTTATTAATTTTTGTTCTTTCTTTAATTATAAATGTGAATATACATTTATTCTTTACTTTAAAATAACACTTTTTTGTTAAAAAAACAAAAGGGTTTGTTTTCATACAAAAAACACCTAAGTTCAGATAACTTTGTAAAATGTCAAATTAATTTTACACTGTGTAATATTAGAAACTGGACCCCGCTTTAAAAATAATAAAAATATTTTTTTGATTTTGTTAAATTTCATTATTTCCTAACCAAAATCTTACCTTCTTTTTTAATCGTGGACCAGTCTACTTAAGTAGTGTTTGTATTTGATTTTATTATAAGCAGTGAAAGAAATTATTTATATGGGCAGTTGAATGAAAATCTATTCTTGTAAATTATATAAAAGGTTCAGTTCAAAATTTCCTGTAGGCTACCTGGAGTGACAGACACCTGATGAAGGCTGGAGAATAGAATAGCCAAAATGTTATGGCAATAATGAGAACAATAGTTTGCCTGTAAATCCTCTGTATAATAATGATTCTTTATGCATAATATTTTTTTATCTTTTTCAGATATTGGTCCTTGTCTATGTGACTTGACGATCAACAGCTGTGACGTGAATTGTTGCTGTGACAGGGAATGCTCATCTGAAGACCGCACTTCTTTTTCTGAATGTATCTCCTTTAAATCAATGTGAGAATTGCTTAATACACCCATAGCTTCGTAAGCCAGTTTATTGTAATGACTAAAAACACAATGTTAGTCTGAGTATAATTATGAAAGATGTATGTGTCTGTCTATACATACACACACAGACATACATGTGTGTGTATATCTGTGTATGAATGTGTGTACAGGTATACCTCAGGTTACATCATTTTAAGTCATTCTCGATTATACGTCATTTATCATAAAAAATATATGGAAAAATAAAAATCAAGTTTAAGTTATTTTTATTTGAATTTATGTCTGTCCATCACAAATATTACAATCAAATCACTAGAAAAGCATTAAAAGCACATAAAACCATATTTCTGTACAATAAATAAGAATAAATGTATATCAAATCATATTAAAATACATCCATTTACAATAAATGGGAATATAATTCTCATATAGACTAGAGAATGAAATATGAAAACATCTATGACTCTGTGTTGTTGTCGTATTTGATGCTGACAACCACAGCGTCTACATCCATGATGTAAATAAACAAAGTTGAATGTCAATATTGGTAAATTTAAATAAATCACAAAATAATTTTAATAACTGTATTTGTTATTAAACCTTACAAAATCATTTTATTTTATAATGTCTTATTCACAAATAAACAGTCCACAATGATCACCAAACATCTACAAGTTACAAGTATGTACGTACATGTATTCATAAATTTAGATTAAATTCTTTTTTTTGTAAAAACTAAACTTTATTTTTTTGTAAACTTAAAATAGATTTTTATTGACCATATATTATTAAAAATGGATTTATAAATAAAATACAGAACTGGGAATGGTTAATTGTCGTTTAGCCTAGTGACAAGGAAATTCGATTTTAAGTCATATTTTTTTATTTAAGTTGCTTCTCCTGGGACAAATTACCAACGTAAAGTGAGGTATACCTTTATATATATGTGTGTGTGTGTGTGTGTGTGTGTATATATATATATATATATATATATATATATCACCCCAAGCAAGGCAGTACTGCTACTGGTGTGCAGAGGGTTACTGTGAGAGGAGAGGGAAGAGAGAGAGAGAGAGAGAAAAAAACATACAGGGGATGTCATAGAAAGGATAAGACAAAGATGGGGAATCAAGGAGACAGAAGAAGGCAATTGACATTGCACTTAAACTTTTTGAGATTGTAGCTATCATGGAAGCAATTATGTGAAAGGGAGTTCTACAAGTGGGAAGTGCAAGAAAAGAAACTGTTATATATATATGTGTGTGTGTGTAGGTGTGTATATGTCTGTGTGTAAATATGTCCATATGTACATGTGTGTATATATGTATGTATGTTATTATTAACTGATCACCCTAGAATTGCTGCATATCAATATCATGGAAAATTATATTTAAAACAACAGTTGAAAATCTAATAATTGTAAGGACTTAAAATAAGTTCTCAATTTTAGGAAATGGGATTTGATTAATTTTTTATGGCTTATCACACTTTTGTAGATTATTTAAAGACAACAAATATTTTTAGATTGTAAGAATTGTTTGTGATTGTGACATTGATTTTTACTGATATAAGTCTACTAATTAACCCACAGTTGAGTTGGGGAGAAAGGGTAGGTTCATACCTTTTCCAAAAGTATTTGCACATAAGTGAGTATAAAAAAAACAACTGGAATTGAAACTTGTTTCTCCAGTTTCTAATTCTGAGTTGTTTTACATTACACCATCTGCACATCTAATCTTACAGCACCCGGTATTCCAAAACAGGCCTTCTTCTTGTTCGGGGTAACCTACAGGGAATTACAAACTGAACTATTTATTTCATTTATGGGGATAGACTGTTCTCGTTCCGCTGCTCATATCTAGGTATATCTCGTCTAGTTCTTGTTTTGTATTTGTTTATATTTCTGAGATGAGGTAGTATTTACAGTATTTACATTCTTCGGACTATTGTCCTCATCTTTGTTGCCATTTGTACAACGTTTCGTCCGTTGTACGCTCTGGCCTTCTTCAGGTGCTAGGAATTTTGACCCGAACCCTTTATTACAATCACTGGGATATATGAACTCCGTTCCTAGCCTAATGCCTCTTCTGGAAGTCATGAGTTATCTCCCTCTAACCCTGTAAGTTACTTGTTCACCACTGCCTGGTATTGAATTCACAACTCTTTGGGTCAAGTCACAGGAACTAATATACCCCAGTGATTGTAATAAAGGGTTCGGTTCGAAATTCCAAGCACCTGAAAAAGGCCGGAGCATACAACGGCCGAAACATCGTACAAATGACAAAAAAGATTAGGACAATAGTCTGAATAATGTAAATACAGTTCTTATTTTATTTAGTACTGTTCAATTATTGCTTGCTTATCTCCACTAAGTGAAAATACACACTACCCAACCTAAGGATTGAACTCACAACGACAATGTTACCAAATTCAGAAACCAATACTTTTATCCACTAGGACAATCTACTCCTATAGATTACATAAAAGGTTTAGTTCAGAATTCCTTGTAGGTTACCTAGATTGATATACACCTGGGGACAGTCAGAGGGTACAATGACCAAAATGCTGTAATAAAAACAATAATGATAATTTCTTATGTAATAATTATAATGATCAGACAATAATGACAACTCTTAATCTGATAATGATAGAATCTCATCCCAGAATGATAAAATAGAACAATAATGATGATTTCTCATATGATAATGTTAAAACAATAATGATAACTCCTTACCCAGATGATAATGATATGAAAATGATACCTTCTCATCTGATAATGATAGGACAATAATGATAACTTCTCATCAATTAATGATAACGATGGGACAATAATGATAATTTCTCCTCTGATAATAAAACAATAATGATAACTTCTCTGCTCAGAAATTAACAATAGGACAATAATGATAGGACGTCATCCTAGAATGATAACAATAGGACAATAATGATAGGACCTCATTGCTAGAATTATAACAATAGGACAATAATGATAGGACCTCATCCTAGAATGATAACAATAGGACAATAATGATAGGACCTCATCCTAGAATGATAACAATAGGACAATAATGATAGGACCTCATCCTAGAATGATAACAATAGGACAATAATGATAGGACGTCATCCTAGAATGATAACAATAGGACAATAATGATAGGACCTCATCCTAGAATGATAACAATAGGACAATAATGATAGGACCTCATCCTAGAATGATAACAATAGGACAATAATGATAGGACCTCATCCTAGAATGATAACAATAGGACAATAATGATAGGACCTCATCCTAGAATGATAACAATAGGACAATAATGATAGGACGTCATCCTAGAATGATAACAATAGGACAATAATGATAGGACGTCATCCTAGAATGATAACAATAGGACAATAATGATAGGACCTCATCCTAGAATGATAACAATAGGACAATAATAATAATTTCTTATCTGATAACAATAATACAATAATAACTCCTCATACTGGAATGATAACAATAGGATAATAATGATAGGACGTCATCCTAGAATGATAACAATAGGACAATAATGATAGGACGTCATCCTAGAATGATAACAATAGGACAATAATGATAGGACGTCATCCTAGAATGGTAACAATAGGACAATAATGATAGGACGTCATCCTAGAATGATAACAATAGGACAATAATGATAGGACGTCATCCTAGAATGATAACAATAGGACAATAATGATAGGACGTCATCCTAGAATGATAACAATAGGACAATAATGATAGGACGTCATCCTAGAATGATAACAATAGGACAATAATGATAGGACCTCATCCTAGAATGATAACAATAGGACAATAATGATAGGACCTCATTCTAGAATGATAACAATAGGACAATAATGATAGGACCTCATCCTAGAATGATAACAATAGGACAATAATGATAGGACCTCATCCTAGAATGATAACAATAGGACAATAATGATAGGACCTCATCCTAGAATGATAACAATAGGACAATAATGATAGGACCTCATCCTAGAATGATAACAATAGGACAATAATGATAGGACCTCATCCTAGAATGATAACAATAGGACAATAATAATAATTTCTTATCTGATAACAATAATACAATAATAACTCCTCATACTGGAATGATAACAATAGGATAATAATAATAATAATAATTTCTCATCGGATAACAATAAGACAATAATGATAACTTCACATCTCAGAATGATAATGATATAACAATAATGATAGGATTTTATTCTGCAATGATAATGATAGGTGAGTACGGATAATGCCATATTCCCAAAATTAAGTTCTACACACACAACAATGAGAAATCAAGACTGTTCTTGTTTAATGTTTTTTTTTTTTAGGGTGGGTGAGGTGAAAAAATCTGACTTATTTTGTAATGTAAAATGACTGAACATGACACATTCTTTCTTTTTCAAGTATTGATGACCGCCTGTGTTTCCAAGAAGACATCTTCTATGCCGTCAATTCGAAATTATTTTCAAACAGAACTTCAAATGGAATCTTTTGCATCTATTATGATAACTGTGAGTGCCTGAATTTCTCTCAATCTTTTATGCCATATTACCGAATAAAAACAGAGTTTAATTTTTTTCTTCTTTCTATATTTGAAACATAAATAGGTTCTAAGAATTAATGGATTTGATTTTAATCCAAGATTTTTAATACTTCAGTTGTTATTATAGTCAATACTTTGTATTTAAAACAGATGTTCTATTTTTATTTACTAAACAGACAAAATCCTTTTTACAAAAATGTCAAGGAAACCTGATCTACAAACTAATTTCTTACTAGGAATATATATTCTGTTCATACAAATTTCATCATCATTATCATTATGATCATCATTTAACATCTGTTTCCATGCTAGCATGGGTTGGACAGGGTTTTCTAGATGGCTCTTTTCCAGGCTGCCTGATTTTGTGTAAGGCCTGGCTGTAATTCAGAAAGTTAAGGAGGGGTGTCCAACTACCCCACCTTAACTTTCTGAATAACCATGAATTCAGTTTATATTTTCTAAAATAAATCTTTTTTACCATTTGTTTTTAAAATATCACCTGAAGAAGAACAATAATGTTCTGAAACATGAAATTTTTGTGTAGTGATATAATACTTTTTATAAACCATTGTTATAACAAAATTACTGTGTATATGTGTGTGTGTACACACACACACACACACATATATATATATATATACACACACACATGTACTGAGTGTGGACCGTTTCACTATTCTATCATGGTCCCACTCTATCATCTAAAGGTACTAGAATCACTATACATCAAATCCTGTAAGCCTTCTCTCTGCAAATAGAGAGATTGTTCGCTGGGTTTGAATGTCATTGGACTCTAGTTTTCCTTGGATCTTTTTATATATATATATATATATATATATATATATATATATATATATATATATATATATATATATATATATATATATATATATATAGTATATATATATATATATATATATAGTGCGATGACTTAATTGTCGTCTAATTTGTGCAGAAATAAAAATTATATTTACATTTCATTTTAACAGATATATTTACAAAAATTACACAAAAAATATATTGAAATAATAAATGTATTCAATAAAAGTCAAACACGACCTCCAGACGACTTTGGATTTCTCTTATTCAAACTACTGGTTGTTCGTTCATTCTACTGTTGCTAATCTTTTATTTATCTCGTCACACATTTCTCTACCAGTCGTCGACATCAAAATATATTTAATATAACCCAAGCCAATTCAGACAATAATTTTATTATTTTATTTTAAACGTTACAAGCCAGGACCTTGTCCAGGATCTTAATAAAATTGGGATTTGCTCCTTTGCATGTATGCAACAAAATTTTAGGCTTATCTGGAATTTGTAACATAATTGATGTCTGAACCATAAAATATATAGGTAAAGAATATAAGGTTCAAATTTCACCTTTGTTAGATAGCACTAAAATAAGCATTTCATTTTTACAAAATACATTTTCAAATTTTATTTCACTAATATTAACATTTAATATAAATTTCAACAACATTTTGAATTTTTTAACACCAGTTATAATGTTTTTTTTTTGTTTGTTTTTGTTTTTTCAGACCCTTCAAGAAATTTTTATAAAAATCCTGATTTGGTTACCAATATTAATATGTTTGAAGAATATGCTCGTAAAAATTCAGGGCCATCATTTCAGCGCCGTCCTCAAACACCACAAAAATTTGCAGAATTTTACAAGGTCCCATTTTTATTTTTTATTTGTTTACATAATTGTTGACTCTCATGTAATAGTTTTATTATTGGGTATATACTTTTGCCACTGTGAATAATATCAAATTTATAGGCTTACAGACATGTCACATTAAAACACTGCCCAATTGTCTAATCACTGAAGTTAAGCAATGTCAAGCCTAGTCAGTACCTAGATGGGTGATCACATGGAAATACCAGGTGCTGTAAGCTTAGATGTGTGGATAATGTAATGGATAACAACTTGGATTTGGAAATCGGGAAACTGAGTTTCAATTCCTGTCAGGTTCATTATATTCACTTATGCGCAAATACTTCTGAGAAATGTCTGAATCAACAACTTCTTGCCTGAGCTGTGAGTTAATTAAGGAATTGTACCATTAAATCATCATCTCAAAAAACTTCTTACAATCTAAAAATATTTTCTGGCTTTAAATAACCTGCAAACAGTTGATAAGTCATAAAAAAACAATCAGTAATATTGGATTTTGGTAATTTTTGGTCATCCATACTTCAGCTTTTATTTTTTTAATTTTTTTTTTTAATCATTTCACACCAAGCAAGGCAGGGCCACCACTGGTGCACAAGAAGATACAATGAGAGAAAAAACAGGGTACAGGAGATACCAAAGAAAGGGAAAGAGGTGAATGATTTCAGAAAGTGGATGGGATTTGGTGAGATAGAAGAGGCCAACTGATGTTGCATTTAAACTTTTGGAGATTGTAGCTTTCAGGGAAGGAAGTATGCAGAAGGAAGTTCCACAAATGGGAAGTGCAAGAAAAGAAACTGATAGAGTAGGTGGTGGTTACATTTGACTATTTTGATGGTAAAAGAGTGAGACCTAAATGCCAATCTAGTAGCAAGAGTAAATTCATATGGTCAGGGCACCAAGGAAAGAAGCTCGTCAGAGCAAAAGCCATAGAAATATTTGTAGAAAAGACAGAGAGAAGCCACTTCTCATTGGTGATAAAGTGACTGAAGTTGAGATGCCAGGTCAGGATTGATTACATTGCAGATCTTTCTTTGGATTTTGTTGAGAACCCCAAGATAAATTTGCCATGGAGGTACCAATAAAATAATAAAGGGCTTAGCTGTAATGGTCTGAACTGGTGGAAGTAAGAAATGTAACTCTTCTGAACATTTGCCATGGAAATAGCGATAGAGTAATGAGAGGCTAGCAATGTTTTGTTTGTGAGGAAAATTATTCCTTACCCACCATACCACATAATAACATTTGTCAAGACAGGGCAGCACCAGCCAATATTTTTTTTTTTTTTTTTATCATTTCACCCCAACCAAGGTGATAATGCCAACAAGAAATGCAAGGAAATGCAGGAAGTGAAAGAGAATGAAAAAAAACTTAGAAGTAATTGGAAAGCGAATCCTAAACTAGAAACAATGGATAAACCTCTACTTCTGTTCAAAATACTGAGGAGCAGTGTGAAGTAAATGATACGCAAACCTATCTACTCCTATATATATATATATATAGGAAAGAATATTAAAACGTTTTGAGTTTAAAAATGTGTTCTTTTGACAATATTTGTTTATTTCTACTATTATATTTTATATTTCAGACTGCCCTCAGTCCTTCATCAAAAAAAAATGATTTTAAAATTTGAATTAGTAACGAATTTCGTGAGATTTCGCAAGAGTGTCTGTGAAGAGTCTGTTTACATCACGTGATGCATTTGTTTACATCACGTGATGCGTTTGTGGAGAGAGTTTTTGTTTTTACATCAAGTGACGTTGAAAGTGACAGACTTTTTTAAAAAATTATGTTTGAAAACATAAACCTATCTTTAATAATGCTTGTAAATTTGTTTTAGATAAAAAAAAAATTTTTTAAATGTATCTAAAAGAGTTTAAAAATTTTTTTTAAATGTATCTAAAAAAGTTTAGTTATTGAAGTATTTGTAAATATTCAAAGCACCTAAGTCCCTATTTAACCCTAGCTTGTGTGTATTTAATTTTAAAATCCAGTATTTTTCTTTCTTTCTGCGTGTGTATGTAGAACTAAAATTGGAGTCTATTAGTAAACATTTGCAATTTTCTAAGGTGTGACCCGGTTGATTGAAATGTGCTCCTACTGGGGAATATTGATTATTTTGGCGTATATTAAGTTTGTGATTATTGAAGCAAAATCTAAAGCTATTACCGGATTCACTAATATATCCACTGTTCGGACATATTGAACAGAAGAGGAAGTATATGATGTTTTCGCTGTCACAAGTGAGGCGTGGTGGATGCAGTTTGATTTTGGTGTTGGGTACAGAGAATATTGTGTCATTTGCCAAATGTTTACAAATTAGGCACCTGGGTTTCTGACATTTTAAATTCCCTGATAGGTTTGTATTTTTTAGATATTTGGTAGAAGTGAGCATAGCTGATAGGTTGAGTGTTTGTTTCATTGCATTTATGAGTGGTTTATCGAAAATGTCTTTGTTTGATTGGAGGTTTTTGTAATCATTTTTTAAATTTTTGATAAGTGTGTGTGAATGTTGATTGTGGTTAAAGACCATGGGAATTCGGTTGTTGTTTGTTCTTTTCTTGTATGTGAGAAGTGTGTTACGATTTATGTGGATGGTTTTATTTAGTGCTTCTTTTATTATTTTTATTGAGTATTTACATTTTAGAAATTGCTTTGTTAGGTTGTTAATGTTGTTTAGAAAATCTGGATGGTCTGAGCATATGTGTTTGATTCTTAGAAACAGACTCTTCACAGACACTCATGAAATCTCGCAAAATACGTTACTAATTCAAATTTTAAAATCATTTGTTTCTGATGAAGGACCGAGGGCAGTCTGAAATATAAAATATAATCGTAGAAATAAACAAATACTGTCAAAAAAACACATTTTTAAACTCAAAACATTTTAATATTCTTTTCTATACATATTAAGACAGTAAACGTGGATCATCACTATGCTCTCTATATATATATATATATTATATATATGTGGGGGGGGGGGGGTATCTATGAGTTGAATATGTTGGTCAAAATCTGACAAGATGAATAAAATAAGTAAAGAACAAGTAGGAAAAACTGTCTTTAACCTAACATGTTTCACTTTATCAAGCTTCTTCAGAGATCTTTTAAAGATGAATGATTTTTTTTTAATTAAATAAAAATATCTGCAGAGATAGCATGTTGATTGAGGTATAATTTCATTGGTCAGATATGTCACTTGTAATAAAGCAATGGATGAATATTAAATGTAGAGGCAAAACTTGTGTTTATTTAAGTGTGTGTGTGTGTGTGTGTGTGTGTGTGTGTGTGTGTGTGTGTGTGTGTGTGTGCATCACGTAATAAAAACACTAAATATTTATTATGAATGTATATATGTATGTGTGTTTTGTTTTCCTGCTGGGCTGTAGTCATTGAAAAGTAAGCTAATTACAGTGTTGATAGATATTATTTGAATAAATTTAACTTACTTTTTTTTTAATCAATTTTCACCAAACAAGGCAATAAATTCATAAAGTTGCAAGGTGGGAAAGTGAAAGAGAATGAAAAAAACTAAGGAATTGGAAACCCAACCCTAAACAGGAAATCAGAGATAATCCTTCTGCTCTTGTTTAAAAGACTGGGGAGAAATGTGAACTGGATGAAAAATGATAGTGTTCGATTTTTGGTCAGATCTGACTTTAGTAAAGATATGGCACTACTTTCTGGAGCAATACATGGAACTAACCATTTTTTCAACATCTTTAGCAATGACGGAATATATAAGTCCAACTTACTGTCTGGTGTAAGCTTTACTCCCAAAAGACTGTCGTAGGTATGACAATAAACTACATCATGCCGCAAAGTCTCTGATCAGGAGCTTTTGAGGAGTGTGGAACAACCTTTTAATTATTGTTGTTTCCAAGTCCACTCTGAGCCAGGGTAGTAGGCCTTGTTAGGATGACAGCTATAGGCAAATAGTGATCTCTCAAACGGAGTCAAAACATGGAAATATTACCAGCAATGTATTTTCATAAAAAAAGAAAAATTACCAGCAATACCTTTTTTTGGAAAAGGAAAATAAGTGAATAGAATTTCAGCATTAAATGACCCCTAAGGAGTTGATATAACAACCAAACCAAACTTTGTTAGAAATGTGTTTGAATATAATAATGTTATAGAATGACAAAGATACTAGTCTTAATATTAGAATAATGACAATACAAGGAAAAAACAAAGATGTCAGTGAAATGTTGTAATCAAAACAATAAGAATAAGGATCTAATAATGACCAGACTGAATAAGACAGTTTATATTCTGAAGCTCCATATGCAACATCATTGTTGGCGTAAAAAAGTTAAAGGGAGATAACTTGTGTTTTACTTTATATTATGTTTTTACTTTAGAAAAAAATATTTCAGTTGAGATGCATTTTGAAAATATCAAATCAAAATCATTTTTTTACAATCTTACTAAAATAAAAACAGAAATTTTATATTACATAAGAAATGTGTGTGTGTGTGTGTGTGTATATATATATATATATATAGGAAAGAATATTAATAAAAAGTTTTGAATTTAAAAATGTACTTTTTTGAACAGTATTTGTTTAAAATAAACAAATACTGTTTAAAAAAAGTACATTTTTAAATTCAAAACTTTGTATTAATATTCTTTCCTATACATATTAAGACAGTATACGTGGATGATCATCACTATATATATATATATATATATATATATATAGTCATCTGCAGACAATCCTGTTTTGCCATATCACAGTTCATCAGTATGGTTAGATATTCGATTGCTTCCAGCCAGGATTGAAACCCAACCGATTTGACATCAATCAGAGATTCTACCACTAATCTGTTGGTGGCCTACAAATTTTATATATATATATATATATATATATATATATATATGTGTGTGTGTGTGTGTTTTATTTAAAATTATTTCGATTTACATTGCGACACAGAAATTTCTATGTTTCGAGATTTTACCTCATCATCAGGCAAATTTTGACTCACTGTTGTGAAAATGATTTACATTTGATTGTAGAAAACAATACGCTTGTTATTTAAAGAGTTAATACAGATGGGAAAAGACAGAAAAATTTAGATTTTATGTGTATGTTTAATTTAACTAATCAGAATGATGTTCAACTTTTAAATTTGAAAAAATATGTTCTATGTTTTGGGGAATATAGGGTTTCTTCTTTCAGTCTTAATGGGAAAGTGTCAGTCCATTGGGCTACTCAGTCTAGACTGCTCTTATACTCTTGTTGGTGGAAATCGTTACCAAGTATTGGAGTGCTCATCGATATGTTCTTCTGTGTAAAAAGTGTCCTATGTCGGATCTGATGCACAGCAGTCCGGTTAGACATTCGATTGCTTCTAGCCAGGATTGAAACCCGACCAAATTAACATCGGTTGGTTATTCAACCTATGAGCTATGGGCACTCAGTAGAGAAAGGCGGACTTTATAAATACTTTAAATACTACATATATCGAAGAGCATAATATGATTATGATTAAATTAGTTTTTTTATTTAAAATTAGTTTAATTTACATTGCGACACAGAAATTTCTATGTTTCGAGATTTTACCTTGTCATCAGGCAAATTTTGACTCACTGTTGTGAAAATGATTTACATTTGATTGTAGAAAACAATACGCTTGTTATTTAGAGAGTTAATACAGGTGGGAAAAGACAGAAAAATTTAGATTTTATGTGTATGTTTAATTTAACTAATCAGAATGAAGTTCAACTTTTAAATTTGAAAATATAGGTTATATGTTTGGGGAATACAGAGTTTCTTCTTCCAAGCTTAACAGGAAATTGTCTGCTCATTGACCCACAGTCTAGACTGCTCTTTTCCTGTGTAAGTATTGATTATTGTGACAAGATTATTGTCTTAGCTTTCTCTTTATCCCAGCATTTTTTTTAAAAACAAAAATGAAAGAAAACATTTATTTTTATTTTTTGACCTGACTTAAAAAACCTTTGGTATGATTAAACGATTTTTATTTCAGTTCAGAGTGCATTTTTTTCTCAATTTTTCATATACTCTTAACTTTTATAAATTTTAATATCTATTTAATTAACATTATATCATAATACAAAACAAATTACCAGATATATGTAAGTTAATCTATATTCTTTTGTGAAGAATTTTTAACCACATTCTAAGGTGAACATTTTGCAATGTTTACATGACATTTATTTCATTAGATTTATTTAATAGATTTTTATTCTTAAGAAATTTAATATGTAGTTTTTCATATAGACACAAGGGGCATGGGTCGTTTAAAGACATTCTAGCTTTTTTGTAAATTTTCCATTTTATTATGGAAGTTTTATTGGTTTCTTTTAAATACCAATATTGAAATATTTTTACAAACCAAAAAATACATATTTATACATATAATTTTTAACCAGTTATTGGTCAGTCAAGTTAGACCAATAAGCAGTTGTATCAAAAAGTACTTAATACATATTTAATTTAGAACTTTTAAATATTCAGGTTTGGAAGGTCAGCCAATTATGCTACTTTGTTTTTAGATTTTCAGTCTTCAGACACTTTTTATTAACTGATCAGTGGCCATCTTCATAGTTAATACTACTGAGTATTGGCTTTTTTTATTATTACGATTGTTTTTTTTTAATTATTAATAGTTTGTGGTGACTTAGCAATGTGACAATAATCAGCAACAAAGGTTGGATGATTCAGCTGCCTTCAGTCTGGAAACATAATCTGATACAGCCATGCAGTTTCACATCCATTACAATTCACTCAGCCATATATAAAAATCATATTTGCTTGCTCACAATATGAATATCCTGCAATTGTTAGACGGAAAACTTCTCAGTCAATTCACTACTACACATGTTAAGCGTTGAAGACAGACTAACCTCAAATGTACACGAAAGGCAACTTCTTCTTCATGAGCCATGTCCCTTCAGGATGTAGACGATCATGGACTTCCACTTGATTCTGTCTCTTGTTGCTCTCAATATTTTTTCCTTTTGGTATCTCTCCCAAATCCCGCTACCCCATCCATTTTCTCAGGCCTATCAAGTATGCCTGGCACTGCATTCCCCTGTCTCTATTTCCCTATCTTTGTCCTGTGAGTATTAAATACTCCAAGCCCTCCTTCCTCATTACATGTCCCAGAAACCTCATCTGTCTCTTCCTTGTGTTAAGTATAAGTTTTCTCCTCATTTCCATCCTCTTCAACACCCCGTTGTGGGTCTCATGCTCTATCTATGGTATATTTCTGCTGCCTCATGCCTCTCTTACATCCTTGATGAGATCGTCCAATATTCACTTCCATACAGAAGGACAGATATCACATAGCAATGCAGCACATTTTTCTTTGTTTCCAATGAGATTTTCCTGTCTTCAGTACTCTGATTAGCCTTTGAAATGCGTCCTTGGCCATGCCAATGCATCTTTGGATTTTAACGTCATACTTTTTCTGTCAGAATGCAACCCAGATATTTAAATTTCTTTACTTGTTTTATTTTAGTTTCTCTGACTAGTAGTTGGCATTTTGGGGGCCTTCCTTCTTTTTGCTGATGACCATACATTCAGTTTTCTTGAAGTTTATGCTTAGTCCTTTCTTCTCACTTTTTCTTGCTGCCTTCTGTAAGAAGTTCTGCATTTCCTTTTCCATGTCTGCTATCAGCACCGTGTCATCCGCTTATCTTACATTGTTGAGATTGTGTCTGCCAATGACAAATCCTGGCAAATCCTGATCTGGCAAGAATTTTATTTTTCTCAAAATTGTTTCACTGTGTGAGAAAGCACATCCTTGTCTTCCACCCCTTTCCATTTTTGTATACCTGCTGAATTCACTTCTTATCCGTACACAAGCGCTTTGCTGCCAATATAGGTTTTTGATTATCCTAACATCTTTTCCAAAAATGTCGAGGTTGTCTAGCATCTCTATAAAGTCTTTGTGGTATACTTTGTCAAATGTCTTTACATAGTCTATAAAGCACAGATAAAAGGTCCTTCTGCATTTGTATTGCTCTTTCAGATAGCATTCTGAGCATGAATATTGCATTCCTTGTTCTGGTATCTTTAACAAAGCCACACTGTTCTTGTCTTATCTCTGGGCCAATTCTGCTATACCCTCTCTTTATCAGAATCCAGATGATGAGATTGTTAAGTGGCTCATTAAGCTGATTGTTCAGTGGAGTTCACATTCTTTTGCATCTGGCTTCTTATGTAGTGCTATGAAAATTGATCTGCTAAGGTCTTCGGCTATATTGCCGCTGTTGTAGATTTTGTTTATTATTTCTGAGAGCCTGTCTATGCTAAAGCCGTCTAAGAACATCAACATTTCTATTACAATCCTTTCAGGTCCTGCTGCTTTGTTTCTCTTCAATTTGGCCATTGTTGATTCCATTTTAGTTTTTAATATTTCTGGTTCATCTGCATTTCCGTGTATTGTCGGTTACTCTCTCTTGTCATGGAAGAGATCACCAATATACTCATCCCATCTCTGAAGTAGTTTTTCTTTCTCTAGTATGAGTGTACCGTTCTTTGCTTTATTACATCCTGTTACTGAGCAGATCATTTGTCCTGTTAGTTTCTTTATTTTTTTATGCATGTCTCCATTATTTGTTGTGCTCAGTTTCTCTACTTCAGCACATTTGTCGTTGAGCCATCATTCTTTAGCCTGTCTGTATTTTCTTGTTTCTTGTATTCTATTTCATATCTTGGTATTGTTTTTTGTCTCTTTTACATCAAGTTAAGAATCTCTTCAGTGATTCTCTCCTTTTTCTTTCAATGTGCTTTTTCCTTTGGAATAATGTCGGATGCTGATTAGAGCTACTCTTAGAGCATCCTATTTGGAGTTCCTCTTTCCAATTTGTCCTTCATATTTTGTTTTCACTCTGTACATATACATTTCCTGCAGGTTTGGGTCATTCACAAGTCTATTGTACTGCAGTCTTAGGGTTGTGTTAGGTTTCTTTAATCACCTTAGTTTTATCCTTAATTTGCATAAAACTGGTACATGGTCACTTCTGCAGTCAGCACCTGGGCAGGCTTTGCAGTGAAGGACTGAATTTCTGAATCTCTTGTTGATAGTAACATAATTCTTAATGTCACCTCCTGGACTTCTTTATGTCCATAGTCTTCTTGGGTGCTCTTGGAACCAGATTTTAGTTATTTTCTAGTCATTTGCTGTGACCATTGGTCCCATTTCTCACCACAACCATTGCAGTGTCCTAGTGCAAAATTGCCGATCATTTCACCTTCTCTCTCTTGGCCAACTTTGGCATTCAGATCCCCCATGATAATTCTGATTTCTTGTGATTTGCACTCTACCTTGGCATAATCAAACATGTAGTAGGTTTCTACTTCTTCTTCTTTGTGTTGTTGGTGCATATACCACTATTATTGATATATTGAACAGGTGAAGAGGCTCATCCCTTGTTCCCTGTTTAGGATGTGGTTTCCGGTTTTCTCTTTTCCAATCTTTTTACTCTTTTTTTCTTTTCCAATTGGAGTAGATAGACTAAACTATCATCTGGTTCACACTCCACCCATGTCTATTGAACAGGTGAAGAGGCTCATCCCTTGTTCCCTGTTTAGGATGTGGTTTCTGGTTTTCTCTTTTCCAATCTTTTTACTCTTTTTTTCTTTTCCAATTGGAGTAGATAGACTAAACTATCGTCTGGTTCACACTCCACCCATATCTATTGAACAGGTGAAGAGGCTCATCCCTTGTTCCCTGTTTAGGATGTGGTTTCCGGTTTTCTCTTTTCCAATCTTTTTACTTTTTTTTTCTTTTCCAATTGGAGTAGATAGACTAAACTATCATCTGGTTCACACTCCACCCATGTCTATTGAACAGGTGAAGAGGCTCATCCCTTGTTCCCTGTTTAGGATGTGGTTTCTGGTTTTCTCTTTTCCATTCTTTTTACCCTTACGTAGCCCCCTGCGCATCAGTGATATTACCGCCTTGCTTGGGGTGATATGATTAAAAAAAAAAAATATTGAGTGGCCTCGCTTTCAGTTTAACTACTAGAATTTACTTAGATATCTGGCAGTATCCCGTAACGCATTTCCTTGTGTCTTTATCCAGTATAACGCCAACACTTTTTTTCATTATTTTCACCTCCTACATATATAACTCTGTGGTCATCACTGATGAAGTCTCGATTGTTTGGCCATCTCATTTCTCATATGCCTAAAATGTTTGTTTAATCTAGTCATCTCCTGCTTCACATAACCCATGATGAAGGGTTTGCAGACATATATTTATATGGACTTTTCTTCTTGGTTTGGTGTGAGGAAAAAATATTTTTGATACACCCGGTTTATAACTCTCTTCGTTAATTTTTTTTTATTTATTATGTTTACTGGTATCATTTTATCTTAAAATTCTCGGTTACATATTTTTAAAATATTTTGATAAGATACACCACAATATACAGTCAATGATGATTGCACAGAGTGAAATACCAAATGGATTTTAATTCTAGTAGCTTTATTTACAGTATATAGTAAATAATATTATCAATCAGAATCAACAAAATTGAGGATCCTTATAAAAGCATATCCCATTATTCATATATAAATTATATACAAAATGTTATTGTACATGCTCAGAAGCTGGGGTTACATTATATATGAGCTGTATAAAAAGATGATGGTTTCATGAAAATATTCAGGGGTTGCACTATACCTGAACTCAGTTTATACACAAGTATACATGGTAGTTATACATGGGTGGTAATGTTTTTTCTACCCACCATTGATTAGTTGCTAAATTATAACAATACTGTGCAAATGGTTCTAAAATTATTCAAAATTGCTGAATACATTTTGGATGGGCCACATAAAGGTTTCTATTTTTATACATTATACTGGCTGTTTTGGGTGGAATGGATGTATGTTGTGGTGCAGTGGATATCAGCTCAGAACGAGAAATCAGAATGCTGAGTTCGAATTTCAGTTGAATTCGTTGCATTCAGTTACATGCAAATATCTTTGAGAAAGGTATTAATCTATCTCTTCTTCCTCTAACTATGGGTTAAATAACTGGACAGATTGGGTTCTATAGCCTTGCTTGGCAACCAGTCTACCATAAAATTAATGACAATCTTCTGCCCAGTCACTCATGTCTTTTCAAGACATGATCGCCCAAGTGTGTATTACGTATGGCGCTTAACTGAATGAAGTAGAATGGATGTTTGAAGAACTTGTATAAGAAAATATTTTTACCATTCCTTTTGCAGAGTGGTGATCCAATTCAGATTATATATGGAAACGACACGTTGGGCTACCTACTTCTGCCAAGGGCACTTACTTCTGAATATTGTGCTGACTTCAACCCAGCAAGTAAGTGACATGACTTTCACTATGATAGCATAACAGAGCGATTTTAAAATTGAAAAATATTATTTTAGTATTTTATATTTTTGCTTGAATGTAACCTCCAGACATGTTGTTACAATATTTTATAACATATAAAACCCTCCTTCATTTATATTTAATACCAGATTTTTTTCAGAACAACCATTGTTGTGTTCATAAAAATAAAAAATCAATTATAGTGTCAAAAAATAATTATAACTAATATAATTATCATTAATTCACTCTTTTTAAACCAATGAGAATCGTTCCCACTTTTCTCCTCTATACGCGCAAACATGTGACATACTCACTATTGGACAGGCAATCAACACTAACAAGCTCTCAACACATGCATCAACAAAAATTTGAGCTCTTTTTCATTTTTCATAATAGTAATATTTATCTCTTAACACCCAACAAAAATTTGTCTTAAGAAAACTTTAGACACTTTTTGTATTTTTCCAGCTAAATTATTTGGGCACTCATTACTCAGTCAGTCAGTCAGTTAAGTGCCATACGTGATACACACTTGGGCGATCATGTCTCGAAAGAGACATGACTGACTGGGGAGAAGATTATCCCGCAGTAGGTTGCCATTGCTTTCTGCAGTAGACTGGTTGCCGACCAAAGCTATAGAACCCAATCTGTCCTGTTATTTAACCCATAACTAGAAGGAAGAGATGGATTAATACCTTTCCCAAGGGTATTTGCACGGAAGTGAATGCAATGAATTCAACTGGAATTTGAACTCGGCTCCCCGATTTCTCATTCCGAGCCGATATCCACTGAACCACAACGCACATCACATCTATTAAGAATATTTACAAGAAAGACTGTATACACTTTGCTTATTCTTTATCTTATAATTCAGTCAGATTTCAGTCCATATTGGAGCTACATTTGATCCCAAACTTACAGTTTTACTCAGTATTACTGAATATTGTTTCTCCAACATCACATAACAACCAAATAATAAATAATATTCATTTTGTTGTTTTTACGTCGTCTTGTTTTTCATTTATACAAGCAACCTTTGAGATTTCACTGGCCCTATCGATTCAGTCGATTAAAAACTTAATTAGAAGATTAAAGTTTATTGCTTTACTCGCCTGCAGTCAATTAAAAAAAAAAAGGAAATCTGATTCCTTTTACATCCCAAAAGTATGCCATTGAAGATTCACAAGTTACTTGTTAGTGAGACAATAAAAGTCAAGAGTTCAATAATGTCATTGTCGGTCATTCTCAGTCAGTGTAAACATTCATTTATTTAATGTGGAGATAAATGTCTTTGTCACCCAGATTAAAGACACTCACAGATTTTTAGAAACTCATTTGGAAAAATATTATCCTATATTTCCTCCCTACTTACGAAAAGTAAAAACAAACATTTGAAAGAAAGAAAAATACTTCTTTCAACCATGCACCACAAAACAAATTATACAAGTAATTTTTTTATAGAAAATCGTTGAGAAAATCAGATTTGTTATTTTTATCATCGATGAGATGGAGGTTGTAGTCAAACAGAAAAAAAGAAACTACAAATTTAGGTACCTCCACTCAATTTCCAAAAAAAAAAACAGCATATAATGATGTTAAAAACAAAGTTTTATCATCAAAATGTTAATATTATTAAGAGGAAAAATAAAACTTTGTTGTTATTATTTTTTTTTAAATTTTTAAATCCTTTCTAACACGTTCGAAATTTTAATTAAAATTTCATTTTTTGTTTTTCATCAGTGATTCATACTATGTTTACATAAGACGAATATTAAGAAAATGGTGTCGGTCAAGTAAAATGATTTTGGGGCGAATAAATTTTTCCTTGCTCTCAATCACCGGTGAAGTGATTTCTTTTTCAAATCTGAAAGGCTGCTTAGAAGTAATTTTTATATTTATAAATGTTAGGGGGTTTATAATTATTTACTCACAATTATAACTCTCCTTTAGATAGACTAAACTATCGCCCGGTTCACACTCCACCCACGTCTACTGAACAAGTGAAGAGGCGCATCCCTTGTTCCCTGTTTATGATGTGGTTTCCGGCTTTCTATTTTCCATTCTTTTTACCCTTACGTAGCCCCCTGCGCATCAGTGGCGTTATCGCCTTGCTTGGGGTGATATGATTAAAAAAAAAAAAAAAAATTGCATTCTGGTGCAATGGATATCGGCTCAGAATAAGAAATTGGGGAGCCAAATTTAAATTCCAGTTGAATTCGTTGCAGTCACTTATGCACAAAAATCCTTGGATGTCTTCTCCCTCCAGTGATGGGTTGAATAGCAGGACAGATTAGGTTCTATAGCCTTGGTTGGCAACTAGTCTACTGCAGAAAGCATTGGAAACCTACTGCCAGAAAATCTTCTGCCTAGTCTGTCATGAATCCAAAGAGACATGATTGCTCAAGCATGCATCCATATGGCACTTAACTGACTGACACTATAATTAATATGTTTTTTGTTTTTTTTAGAAACTTATAATTATTGTCTTTCTGTTGCTAATAAGAACAAGGGTCACATGACTGCTCCTCCTAAAATCATGGGGTTTTCACGTGGCTATTTGAGTATGGATGCCTGTTTATTGTCAGAAATATCGATTACCTATACAGTGTTCATTACATCAGTCTGTTGATTCATGCCACATAAAAATACTGCATACCCACAAGATAGATGCAGAATTTTTTTCCAATTTAATAGGAGCAGATAGGTCTGCCTATCATCCAGTTCACACTCCTGCCGTCTTTTGAACTGAAGTAGAGGTTTATCCCTTGTTTTCTGTTTCTTCTAAAATCTTTATTTTTCCCCAGTAACTCCTTGTGTCTTCGTGTCATTGCTGCCTTGCCTGGGATTAATTGATTAAAACAAAAAATTGTTTTAATAAATAATTTGTAATTGTCATGCTAGACAATTTCTCTCATCAAAATCCATCTTGTGCATTTATAAATCTACCATTCATCCGAGCACTGTGGCATGATGTAACGGCAAGTTTGTCTTGCTAGATCAATTACAACTGAGTAGTTCGATCCTCACTAGGTGCCCCATACTTCCAGCTTTGTGCCACATCTAAGCTATACGTAGAAAATCATCATTTATTCGTTCAGTGAATATCACTATCACTCTAGATCAGAGTATATTGTCCATGCAGTATTAACTGTGCTCTTCACCATGCACAGATAATCTTTAGTATGGAGAGATTTTATATATATATATATATATATATATATATATATATATAAATTTCACCCTAAACAAGTCAGTAATGCCACTGGTGCACAGTGGGTTACAGTAAGAGATGAAGGAAGAGAAAAAACAGTACAGGGGACGTTGAAAAAAGTATAAGAGAAAGATGGGAGACAAGATGATAGAAGATGAAATTGATGTTGCACTTAAACCTTTGGAAATTGTATCTATCAGGGAAGCAAGAAACTGAAAGGATGTCCCACAGGCAGGAAGTGCAAGAAAAGAAACTGGTAGATAGAAGTGGCAGTTACATTTGCCTATTTTGAAAGTAAAAGGGTGGGACCTAGTTGCCAATCTAGTAGCATGAGTAAATTCATGTGGGAGGAACACCAGAAAATGAAGCTTGTCAGAGCAGATGCCATGAAAATATTTATAGAAAAGACAGAGGGAAGCCACATCATGTTGATGAGAAAGTGACTGAAGTCAAGCAGCCAAATCAGGATCGATTAAATTGCAGATACTCCTTTGGATTTTGTCAAGAGTCCTGAAATGAATAGCAGGAGCACCTAACCAGATATGACAATAGTATTCAATGCCTGGACCAATGATAGATTTATAAATGTGCAAGATGAATTCTAACAAGAAAAACTTCCTGGCCCGGCACAGTGACCTAACCTTCCTAGCAGTAGATGCAGCTATTGATTCAATGTAGCCCTTCCATTTGAGATCCACTGAGAGAGTGAGATGCAGTGTATTGCTTTAAAACAACTAGCATGATCCATGCTGATGGAAGGTAGAAAAGCTTCTCAACAATGGTTAAAGGATATTTCATTCATCTATAGTGCAGAGTGTGTATGGAAGGCCATCTCAGAAAGGGGAGACAACTGTATAATTCCTTAGACCTAGTTTGACTGAGATGAAAAATTATTATTATATATAATTGTACAGTGTCTTTAGCAAGTATTTCTTCAATTATTATCTTTTTCATATATTTTTTTCTGAAATAGGTTATTTATTTGACCAAACATTTGAGTGTGTCCGCAACATCCAGTCTCTTCCTTCAGAATGTGAAATGACTCCTGCCCTTAAAGCTTCAACTTATTTTCAAGATTTTAGCATCATTTCTGTAAGTTATCTTTCTTTTCTTTTTCTTTGAATTCTGAAGCTTTGACGTTTGAAATAAAAAAAAAACAAAACCTTTGTTTAAAAATTGCTTCAAGACCAAATGGCTGTTACAAAGGAATTTTTTTTACTTATTTTTTTTAATCATTTCATCCCAAGCAAGGGGGGGACTGCCATTAGTCTGCAAGGGTTAAAGTGAGAGAAAAGATTGGTTACAGTGGGTATTGAGAAAAGGATTAAAAGATGAATGGGATTCAAGAAAACAGAGGTGGCAATTGATGTTGCATTTAAATTTTTATAATTTGTAGCTATTAGGGAAGCAAGTAAATGGAAGGAAGTTCCATTGGTGAGAAGTGCAGTAAAAAAAAACCTAATTACAAAAATACTTTGTTGATCACAAAAGGGAGAAAAAAATAAAATGAAATAAATGAAACAAAATAATTAAAAAATATATATATAAATACACAAAATAAAGTAAAATAAAATATGAGAAGTATACACACATGAACACGCACACATGACACTTTAGTCATAAAAAACCCTCTTCCACTTTGGCAAAAGTCAATCTAATGATCAGATCAATACATAAACCACATACTAAAGCAGACTGATACCATCAGAATATAAAAAAGATCTCAAGTATCAATCACACACATATATACCATAAACACACAGACAAACATGCTCTAGCACACTTACACACACACACACACACACACACACTATAATTATCAACAGCAGCAGCAGCCAGAAATGACCATTCATTGAAAGGCACACACTCGAACACAAGCTGCTCTTCTACCATTCTGAAGATGAGATTTTAATCTTGAAATATTAATGTATAATAAATAGGTAATACCCAAAAACTTCTTTACCTTCCTTTATTTTACTAAACACATTGTGACAGTCTTCAAAACCTGACCATAATCCTAATATACACAATGCTTCAAGCAAATTACAAAACTTTCCTAAAAAAAAAAAAAACTGTTAGAGTTGAAGTGGCGATTACATTTAACTATTCCAATGGTAAAAGGGTGGGACCTAGATACCAACCTAGTAGCGCTCTTAAATTCATGTGGTCGGTAAAAAAAATAGCTCATCAAGGTGGTTGCCAGGAAAATATTTGTAGAACAGACTGAGGGAAGCCACATCACATCTGTTAGAAAGTGGCTGAAGTTGAGATGCCAAGTCAGTATCGATTACATTGCAGATTCTTCTTTGGATTTTGTCGAAATCCTCAAGATGAATAGCAAAAGAAATTAAAATAAACATATTTATAACCAGATCTTTCAACATTTGTTCATAGACTAAGAAAATCTACTTTAAATCTTTGTTTGGCACCATATGACCATAATATAGAAATCAATGTACCATAAAACCATATTCAGAATTAGAACATTAGAGATATGACTAAAGACTATGAAAAATACTTGTTTGGCACTACATGATCATTATATAGAAGTCAGTGTGCAATAAAACAACATTCAGAATCAAAATCTTGGTAATATGATTAAAGACTGTGAAAATATACTTATAAATAAAAGTTTGGTAATATATGACTATTATATAGGCGTTGTGCTGCCCTGGACAAAATGCTGAAAAGCATCCTGCTTTTGACAGCCAGTTTAACTCAAATTCGCAAGAACACACAGACGAATTTCATTGAAAAGCGAAACATTTTATTCCTCGAATTAGGTAAAAAATCTGAAAGAAAAATAAACAAAACAAAGATGAGTCCACTGCAACAAAGAAGACAGAAATAGAAGTGAGAAAAGGAAAGGCTAGATGCAGGGAAGGGAGCAAGCGAGTACAAAGAAGGAAAGAAAGCAATCACTCCTACCAGCAGCCATGAGGTGGCCAGATATAGCAGTAAAGACGTTAAGAACTGCGAGGCAGGGGTTTTAATTTAAATTTAACAAAGCAACAATTTTGGGAAGGCAGCTCAGCATTTATAACTAGGAAGAGACAATTTACAAAATTCGACGTGGCAAAGGCATGACTAAGCAGCTGAGCAAATTCTGCATAGAAAAGTTCCTTATTTCTTTTCTAAAATATCTATTTTGGGGTTAGAAAGAACGAGCAACACAGAGATAAAGAGGCAACAAACTATTCGTTGTGCCACATTAATGCGTTTACAATACAGAGGAGATGAAAATGCTAAAGAATGAAATCAACATAAAGTTATATGAAACGGCGGAGACGAATCATGCGTGTAGATACAGGGACCAACAGGAAGAATCTGAAGATCTTGCCAAAAGACAAACACTACTCATGTGGCCTTATCACATTGCTGAGAGTTAATAAAAACAGTAGGGAGTGATAAAGAAAAAAAAGGAATTAAAACAAAAGTAAGTATGGTCTATGCTACAAGACACAAAGAAAAAAAGAGAAGGGAAAACAAAATAAAAATAGAATAAAAAACAGTAACAAGAAAGACGTTGCAGCACGACGAGAGGTAAAAGGGTAAACAAACAAAAAACGATGTCCAAATGAATTTGTCTTTGATGACGGAAGGTCCGAGTTACAAACGTGACAGGCGTCAGTGTGCCAGAAAACTACATTCAGAGTCAGAATCTTGGAGATAGGACTAAGAACTGTAAGAGTCTATTTTAAAATTTGTGTTTGGCATTCTTCTTCTTCTTCTTTTATGTGCCCTGTCCTTTCAGGACGTAGGCAATCATGACTTTCCACATCTCCCTATCTCTGGTGGCTCTTAGCACTCTTTCTCCTGTTACACCACGCAACCCTCGTTCCGTCATCCACCTGATCAGGTCCTTCAAATATGTTATCTGCTGCTTTCCCTGTCTCTTTTTCCCCTCTATCTGGCCTGTTAGTATCAGGTTCTCCAAGCCCTCCTTCCTCACTGCATGTCCCAGGAACTTCAGCTGTCTCTTCCTGATGCTCAGTATTAATTTTCTTTTCATTTCCATCCTTTCCAAAACCTCATCCATGATATTCGCAGCATCCTTCTGTAGAACCACATTTCAGCTGCTTCAAGTTTTTCCTTCATCTTTGAAGATATTGTCCAACATTCACTGCCATATTGAAGAACTGACATCACATAGCAATCCAGTACTCTCTTCTTTGTTTCTAGTGAAATTATCCTGTTTCTTAATACTTTACTCAACTTCTGGAATGCTTCCTTCACCATGCCAATTCGCCTTCAGATCTCTGTGTTGCACTTTCCGTCTTCTGTTAGAACACTTCCCAGGTATTTAAATTTTTGTACCTGCTTGATTTTAGTATCCTACACCTGTATTTGGCATTTTGGGCTGCCCTATTTGCTGATGACCATGCATTCAGCTTTCTTGCAGTTTGTTTGTAGTCTTTTCTTGTCACTCTCTTCAGCTACCTTCTGTAAGAGGTATTACATGGCCATTATAAAGAAGTCAATGTGCCCTAAAATCATATCAAGATGGGATTAAAATATATGAGAATCTATTTCAAATCCTTTTGCTTTTTATGACCATTATATAGGAGTCAGTGAGCTTTAAAACCACATTCAGAATCAAGAACCATAGAGAAATGGTTAAAAACTACAAGAATCTACTTATAAATCATTGATCATTATATAGGAATCACTGTACATTCAGGATCAGAACCTTGAAGATGGGATTGAAGACAAAGAGAATCTCTTTAAAAATTGTTTGGCACTATATGATCATTATATAATAATCACTGTGTTCTAATACAAAAATTCAGATTGTTTTATTTTTAAGTCAATATTTATCATTTCCAACTGTAGATGACTAGTATTTCCAGAAACTTCCCTACTAAAATGAGTGGCATGCAGTCATTTTTTTTTTTTTACAATCAAATAAAGTGTTATTTTTTTCATCTAAAATTATGCTCATAATTTATATAAAATTGCATTTAAAAATTTTTGTAAAAGTCTCTGGTTTGAATCTAATTGGACAATCTTAAGATATTTTTTACAATTTTCTCTTTCTCTTTTATTTTTATTTTTATTTTTTTTAAACTCTTTCCAAGAATTAAATCATCTTCTTTTTCATGTTTTCTTTACAGTCACCTGGAATTCTCAAAGATTTGAATATCACTGATGGAAATATTACAAAAGGTGAATTGGTTTGAAATATTACTTTTTAGCCATTCTTACATATTTCCACTTGGTGGGATTTTGTTTTTCCCCAAGTTTCCCAAGAATTTAGCTCAATTAATTTCTTAATTATGCACTATTTGAATTGTTGTCCCTTTCATATATATATATATATATATATATATATATATTTACAGACATCACATTTCAGCCAATTACCTTCTAACATGTACGTTGTAGTGCAGTGGATATCAGCTTGGAACGAGAAATTGGGGAGCCGAGTTAAAATTTCAGTTGAATTCATTGCATTCACTTACGTGTAAATACCCTTGGGAAAGGTATTAATCTGTCACTTCCCTCCAGTTATGGGTTAAATAACAGGACAGATTGGGTTCTATAACCTTGACTGGCAACCGCAGAAAGTAATGGCAACCTACTGTAGAATAATCTTCTGCCAAGTCAGTCACATCTCTTTCGAGACATGATCGCCCAAAGCATGTATCATGTATGGCACTTGACTGACTGATTTCCTAAAAATCTTCAGGTGTCCATTTTTGACTAAACAGGGACATTTTTGTTGGGATAAAAATAGCACAGTAATAATACAATACAAAATATCTCCTGTCAGCCAAAACTTGATGCGTGAATCTTACCTTCCTTTTCATTTTAAAGTAAATTATTTTGAATTTATAAAAAAAACTAGCAGTATAGCCCGGCATTGCTCGGGTGTAATGAAAGCTTTAAAACTAATCCATGGACCTGGAGCTCAGACTCAGCCTAAAGAAAGTTCGAAATAATAAAATAATTGCGACAATTTACCAATCGCACCTATATATATATATATATATATATATATATATATATATATATATATATATACTAGCAGTATAGCCCGGCGTTGCTCGGGTGTAATGAAAGCTTTAAAACTAATCCATGGTCCTGGAGCTCAGACTCTTCGGACATTGGCACGAAAGACTAAAAAGCAATAGTTGTTTCTAGTTAAAGCGAAACCGTAGACTGAAAGAAAAATGAACAGATGTGAGTCAAATTTTGATTTCCTGGTATCGATATCAAATAATTTTTTTTCGTCGTAAACTGAATTTTGAAGGGTAAATATGTCCTCTGAGTAAATGGTATCATGGCTGAGACTAAGAACTACAATTATACCTACTTAAAGCCAAACCTGAAGCCAAAACTAAAATAAAAGGGCTGAAAAAATACAGACATACAAGCAGATAAACAGACACACACACACACACACAAACATCTTGCCTTTTATATATATATATACTCTCGATTTTCTGCACTATTGTAAGAACTGCAACCTTGAAACTTCTGAATGTCGTTTCTTATGTCTTTGTCTATGAGTGTATCCAATTTGATTAAAATTGGACCACTCCCTCTATAACCCGATTTTTTCGATTATTGATTTTCGATATTTATTGGGGGTACCTTGACACAAAACCTAGCTAAGAACACTCGCAGAGACGCTTATAGTACAACTGTGTAAATTTTCAAGAAAATCGGTTTAGCCGTTTCGGAGTTTATAGGTATTGGACACAGACACACACATACAAAGTTCCATTTATAAATAAGTTTCGATTAGATTTAGCTGGTGAAATTGTAATCAAGTTTGATGTACTAATTCCTAAATCTTGTAGTTTGTTCTTTGTATATCTGTTTAATTTTTTTATTTATTTATTTATTATTTTATAGGGGGAAATGTCAAGTTAAATAGTAAAAGTGAAAAATGGTTTGATCGAGTCTAAAAATTGATATTATAATAAAACTCTAATCTTGTATGTATGTGTGTTCTTACAGCTAAAACAATAAATAATTCTTCTTCTTCTTCTTCTTCTTCATTTACCATCTCCCTTCAGGATGTAGGCGAACATGGACTTCCACTTACCCCTCTCCCTTGTCACTCTTAACCTTTTTACTTTTGGTATCTCTTCCAAAACTCACTCCACCATTCACTTGCTCAAGCCCATCAAGTATGTCTCACATTGCTTTCCCCTGTCTCGCCCTACATCTATCCATCCTGTAAGTATTAGATTCCCCAAGCCCTCCTTCCTCATTACGTGTCCCAGAAATCTCTGCTGTTTTCCCTGATGCTAAATATAAGTTTCCTTTTTGTTTGCATCCTCTCCAAAACCTTGCCATTGCTCACATGTTTGGTCTATGGTATCCTCAGCATCCTTCTGCAGAACCACATTTCTGTGTAGCTTCAAGTTTCTCCTTCATCCTTGAGGAGATTGTCTAGACTCTAGGGCTGTTTTTCTGGCATTTTTAATAGGAAATTCAGCATTTTCTTTTGATACACATTTTTATGTCAATCTGTGTATATAAACAAATACTTGCATATTATTATCCAACTATTATTTGTGTGAAAAATGATAGATATTCATAATACATTATGAAAAACACTGTTAAATAAATTTAAATATACCTAACACATGTACTTATATAATTCACTCCACTGCATAAAGACTTTTTTTAAACAAATATCATGGATACTTGGTGTGGGTATGTCATTGTAAAACAATCTGTTTGACTGGAAAATTGTCACATGATATACTTGCTAGTAACTAAATAAATAAATTACTGCTGGTTTGCAGTCATGCCATACTTTGAAAATCTAAGGAATAAACATGTAAACATGTATAATAAGAAATATACTTGTTATTTTGCAAAAGACTGCATCTGTTTTAACCCTTTTACTCCCCATTTTTATGCAGTGTGATAACTATGAGTGCCTAGTGGAACCATAAACCTTCTTCTACTGTATTTTTTTTTTTTTTTAATCATATCACCCCAAGCAAGGTGGTAATGCCACTTATGCGCAGGGGGCTATGTAAGAGTGAAAAGATTGGAAAAGAGAAAACTGGAAACCACATCCTAAACAGGTAACAATGGATGAGCCTCTTCACCTGTTCAATAGACATGGGTGGAGTGTGAACCAGACGATAGTTTAGTCTATCTACTCCAATTGGAAAAGAAAAAAAAAGTAAAAAGATTGGAAAAGAGAAAACCGGAAACCACATCCTAAACAGGGAACAAGGGATGAGCCTCTTCACCTGTTCAATATATCAATAATAGTGGTATATGCACCAACAACACAAAGAAGAAGAAGTAGAAACCTACTACATGTTTGATTATGCCAAGGTAGAGTGCAAATCACAAGAAATCAGAATTATCATGGGGGATATGAATGCCAAAGTTGGCCAAGAGAGAGAAGGTGAAATGGTTGGCAATTTTGCACTAGGACACTGCAATGGTTGTGGTGAGAAATGGGACCAATGGTCACAGCAAATGACCAGAAAATAACTAAAACCTGGTTCCAGGAGCACCCAAGAAGACTATGGACATAAAGAAGTCCAGGAGGTGACATTAAAAATTATGTTACTATCAACAAGAGATTCAGAAATTCAGTCCTTCACTGCAAAGCCTGCCCAGGTGCTGACTGCAGAAGTGACCATGTACCAGTTTTATGCAAATTCAGGATAAAACTAAGGTGATTAAAGAAACCTAACACAACCCTAAGACTGCAGTACAATAGACTTGTGAATGACCCAAACCTGCAGGAAATGTATATGTACAGAGTGAAAACAAAATATGAAGGACAAATTGGAAACAGGAACTTCAAATAGGATGCGCTAAGAGTAGCTCTAATCAGCATCCGACATTATTCCAAAGGAAAAAGCACATTGAAAGAAAAAGGAGAGAATCACTGAAGAGATTCTTAACTTGATGCAAAAGAGACAAAAAACAATACCAAGATATGAAATAGAATACAAGAAACAAGAAAATACAGACAGGCTAAAGAATGATGGCTCAATGACAAATGTGCTGAAGTAGAGAAACTGAGCACAACAAATAATGGAGACATGCATAAAAAAATAAAGAAACTAACAGGACAAATGATCTGCTCAGTAACAGGATGTAATAAAGCAAAGAACGGTACACTCATACTAGAGAAAGAAAAACTACTTCAGAGATGGGATGAGTATATTGGTGATCTCTTCCATGACAAGAGAGAGTAACCAACAATACACGGAAATGCAGATGAACCAGAAATATTAAAAAATTAAAATGGAATCAACAATGGCCAAATTGAAGAGAAACAAAGCAGCAGGACCTGAAAGGATTGTAATAGAAATGTTGATGTTCTTAGACGGCTTTAGCATAGACAGGCTCACAGAAATAATAAACAAAATCTACAACAGCGGCAATATAGCCGAAGACCTTAGCAGATCAATTTTCATAGCACTACATAAGAAGCCAGATGCAAAAGAATGTGAACTCCACTGAACAATCAGCTTAATGAGCCACTTAACAATCTCATCATCTGGATTCTGATAAAGAGAGTGTATAGCAGAATTGGCCCAGAGATAAGACAAGAACAGTGTGGCTTTGTTAAAGATACCAGAACAAGGAATGCAATATTCATGCTCAGAATGCTATCTGAAAGAGCAATACAAATGCAGAAGGACCTTTTATCTGTGCTTTATAGACTATGTAAAGACATTTGACAAAGTATACCACAAAGACTTTATAGAGATGCTAGACAACCTCGACATTTTTGGAAAAGATGTTAGGATACTCAAAAACCTATATTGGCAGCAAAGCGCTTGTGTACGGATAAGAAGTGAATTCAGCAGGTATACAAAAATGGAAAGGGGTGGAAGACAAGGATGTGCTTTCTCACACAGTGAAACAATTTTGAGAAAAATAAAATTCTTGCCAGATCAGGATTTGCCAGGATTTGTCATTGGCAGACACAATCTCAACAATGTAAGATAAGCGGATGACACGGTGCTGATAGCAGACATGGAAAAGGAAATGCAGAACTTCTTACAGAAGGTAGCAAGAAAAAGTGAGAAGAAAGGACTAAGCATAAACTTCAAGAAAACTGAATGTATGGTCATTAATTAATTGTTAATTTTATATTCAAAATAGTTTTTATGGAAGAAATTTCTCTTAATGTAAAGAAGTAAAGCATATATCTATTGATATCCTAAAATCATTTATTTTATACTTTAAATTGGGATATATTTGCATTAAGGCATTTTTTATGCTCTTCATTCATTTTGAGGAAGGAAAAAAATTTCAATTATTTTGAAAAAGACTAGACCTGTTTTAAGTTATTACTCTAAATTATTTTATCTTTAAATAAAAATTAAAATATGTAATTAATAATGCAATTGATAATAATATTACCTTATTATTTTGTATCATGAATTGATTTTAAAAGGAACTCAACAGGTTTATAGGCGGTCTAGTAGACAATAGGATGTGTGTTGTGGTGGATATCAACTCGGAATGACAAATTGAGGTGTCGAGTTCAAATTCCAGTTGAATTTGTGGCGTTCACTTACGCACAAATATCCTTGGAAAAGGTATTAATCCGTCTCTTCCCTCCAGTTATGGGTTAAATAATAAGACAGATTGGGTTCTATAGCCTTGGCTGGCAACCAGTCTACCGCAGAAAGCAATGGCAACCTACTGCAGGATAATCTTCTGCCCAGTCAGTCATGTCGTTTTTGAGACATGATCACCCAAAGCATGTATCACGTATGGCACTTAACTGACTGACCAAGTAAGTAATAATTTGTTGGACAGAAAAAAAACTGATTCAGTTTGATAAGCAAAAATAAGTTTTTTTTTAATTTTATTTTCAATTTTATTGAACATATTTAATCTCTTGAAATTCTATTTACATAATTTACCTGGGAACATCAAATCCTCTCTTGACAGTGTCCAGTGGGTCCTGTTTTCTTCATTGTATTAAACACTAAGCTCTTTGATAGATTTTCTTGTCAAGTTTTATACCATCCTAGCATACACCCTTTCAAAAGACGCCCACTTCTTCCTATGTTTTTGCCTAATGTAGAAAAAACCAAGTTAGCACCAGACAGTGAATTTTTATTTACGTTTCTTTCCAGAGTTAATTGCTGATTTGTACAACAATAATATGACTCTTCCGTTTACTAATGCCACGTTCTGTAAGGACTTCCAGTGTATTTGGTTTGAACAGAGCAGTCACACGAGCATCTTACCTACATACAACAGCACAGAAGACATTTGCCACAATGTCGTTGAAAAGGTAAATGCTTTGACATCTATTTAAAGCGAGTACAAACTATCTATACATCTGTGTGTATTAGCTGCCACAATAAAAATGAACGAGATATTCAAGTCAGATATCTTCTGCTTCTATGTGTCATGTTTTTAAAGATAAAATTGAAAATAAAATAACATCTCCCTATCCATTGTAGCTTTTGACACCCTTTCACTTGTTACCCATCGCAAACCCTGCTCTGCCATACATTTGCTCAAGCCCATCAAGTATGTCACCTGTTGCTTTCCTCTGTTTCTCTTTCCCTCTATCAGTCCTTTGAGTATCAGATTCTCCAAGCCCTCCTCCCTCATTACAAGTCTCAAAAACTTCAGCTGTCTTTTCCTGATGTTAAGTATCAATTTCCTTTTCATTTCTATCCTCTCCAAAACCTTGTCGTTGCTCACATGTTCAATTCATGGTATCCTCAGCATTCTTCTGTAGAAACACATTTCTGTTGCTACAAGTCTCTCCTTCATTTTTGAGGAGATTGTCCAGCATTCACTGCCATATTGAAGAACAGACATTAAATAACAATCCAGTATTCTCTTCTTTGTTTCCAACAAAATTTACCAATCTCTTAGTACTCTACTCATATTCTGGAATGCATCCTTTGATATACAAATATATCTTCAGACCTCAGTGCTACACTTCCCAGGTCCTCATCTTCATTACCATTTTTACAACATTTTGGCCTTCGTATGCTCTGGCCTTCTTCAGGTGCGAGGAATTTTGAACCAAACCCTTTATTTCAATCACCTGGCCAAGCGAAAGTAAGCGTTGGTTAGTACCATATGTGCTGGGGACTAAATAATTGTTTTTTGACATAACTTTGCTTGTATTTATCAGAAAATCATGATTTAGACCTCTACTTTTTTTTTTTTTTTTGCAGGGTGAGGAAGGATTCACTTTTGACACTGCAAAACACTGCAGAAAGAATCAAATTTTAAATGTTTATCAAAAATGTTGACTCCTCACTGCATACTTGGGTTTCTAGACATAAACCCCCCCACTCTCTCTCTCTCTCTCTCTCTCTCTTTTCGTTTTTTTTTTAAGAAATGTGGAGGTTTTATTTAAATTTTCCTTCAAAATATAAAAACATTAATAAAAGAAATAAACCTGTAGTCGGGATCATCAAGTCAATGCAAACAATCCTTTTCTCAGCTGCATAGCATAGTATGTGCTTTATCAGGGCTATATACAGTTTTGAATTTAGAATATGCCTTCTCCTTGACAGGTTGCCATACATGGCTATAGAACCCAGACTGTTCTGCTATTTACCCATAGCTGGGGGGGAAAAGAGATGGATTTATATCTTTCCCAAGGATATGAGCAAATAAGTGAATGTAATGAAATTGACTGAAATTTGAACTTGGCTCTCTGATCCTGCCATTCAAACCACTATCCATTACTCTACTATGCCTAATAAAATTCCATTTTTGAGTTTAAGAATCATTCAAGGGTTGAAAAACCACAAAAATTTGCTTGCCTCTTTTGTAACTGCAGAATTTGAATAGTGAGTTTGTGATTCTATTCTTGTTCAGAATTTTGGGAACTATTGAATGTTGGATTAAAGGCAAAATAATGCAAGTCTTGGTGGAGGGGGGATGTGGGTTTTGAAGTAAGAGACAGTGGAAACAGTTTGAAGAGATATGGAGAACAAATTCAGAAATTTCTAAGTTTGTCATCTTTTATGTGTCATGTCCATTCAGGATGAAGGCGAATATGGCCCTCCACACCTTCCTGTCCCTTGTAGCTCTCAATAAATTTATTCTTTTTGTTATTTCTCCTAAGCCCCATTCTACCATCCTTTTACTCAAGTTCATCAAGTGTGTTATATGCTGCTTTCCTCTTTCCTTTTTTCTTTTTATCTGTCCTGTTAGTATCATATTTTCTAAACCTGTTTTCCTTATTTCATGCCCTAGAAATTTCAACTGCCTCTTCCTGATGCTAAGTATATGTTTTCTTTTTGTTCGTATTTTCTCTAAAACCTCGTCATTATTCACAGGTTCAATCCATAGTATCCTCAGCATCCTTCTGTAGAAACACATCGCTTTTCTTCAAGTCTCTTCATCTTTGAGGAGATTGTTCAGCATTTGTTGTCATATAAAAGGATGGACATCCCACAACAGTCCAGTAGTCTTTTCTTCATTTCTAACAAAATTTTCCTGTTTCATAATACTCTGCTTAA